>OY728129.1:1686782466-1687382466 GCA_963277665.1 Viscum album
CTTTCAGGAGCCCGTCCTCGAGATCAAGAAAAGTGGGGTGCTGATTTCGGCTAGAGTTGGTGTCAATGATCCAGAAGGAGAGTCCCCTACCATCCCCATTTTTCAACAGGAGCTGGCGTCATTGATTGAGTTGACCAGCGCTGAATTCTCCCCTATGGTGGCGGCCCTCGCCATGACACATGCATTGGACACCACCGCACTTGTCTCCTGAAAGTCTATCTTTATTGACTCGCATATTTGCTGGGAAATTTGACTGACCATGATAATGATTCTCGATGAAGTGATTTCAAGGTTGGAGGCACCAAAAACTATCATGTTTGAGACATCTGCAAGAACCCTGCCAATGACCGTACTAACCGTTGCATAACAAACCGTTCGAGGTGGCTCCACCCCAGTACCTAATTACGTGGAGGTCGCAGAAATAGGTAGTAATACTTTCGGGGGAGCTTCAACATGATGATGGTGATGTTGCTGATAGGGAAGCGACTTCTCAAGAAGACCTCAGCGCTGAACTTCTCATTTCTTTCCCCAAATATAGACTAGAGGACGCTATTGAAATATATGATTCTGACTCACATGTTACTGAGGAGTTCCGTATGACATAGATCAAGGAATGGAATTGTATCAAACACTTTCTCGGATAGTCAGAGGCATAATGGATAAAACGGATGGGGTCTCCCTGAACCTAGTTGTGCTTCTCTATGCTGGAGGGGTTGACGCTCACCATATTTACCTAACAGTCCATGATTACATGAATAAGAAGATACAAGATAATAATCAATGCCCCAACATTTCTCAGTGCCAAAGAGACTCAGAGAATTCCCAGGAATACTTGAAGGTGGAGCAAGAGGATCGACACCTTGAGGCGCAGATGAAGGAAAGGTATGTATTCATCCCAACATATTTCGAGCTTATTGAGAAACTGAGGGCCCAGCTAGTGGATGCCCAAGAATAGATGGTGGAGGCGGGTCACCAACTGAATGAGATTAGAACTAAATAGGCTTGGGTATGGTCCAGGGCTGATGAGATGTGCCCTATGTCCGCTGGAGATGGGAAGGGTATTAGGGAGTCAGAAGCATTGTTGGAGGCCACGAACCAGAAGGAGGAAATACTAGAGAAATCTATCTAAAATGATGATCCTTAAGGGACATATTTTTGCTGAACTCACAAATGTATTCTCATTGCTGGTACTTGATCTGAAGTGGGTTCATGAACAGGCTATTTTCCTACTTGATCAGTTTAATGCATTCTGACCATAATCACAATGTAATTAGCAATCCATCTCGAGGCTCATGAGGGTCATACCCAGATATACGAAACCAAGGATATCCATGTAGTGGGGCCTTTTAAGTGTGGGATTTACTTTATAATGTCTGGTATCTAGGTTATAAACATCCCATCCAGGATCCCAACGAGAAAGGGAGAGGCCTGGACTTGGAATGAATCTCTTAGAATATCCAAATTGTGCTCTGGTACACGAGCGGGGTAACACCAGGGGCATTGGAAATCAATCTGAACATAAGGGATTGGAATGTATGAATCACTATACCACAAATTCAGTATACTAAGGGGTTTGCATTACAATAAAGGATGATTTTTGACCATGTTAAAAGCATAGTAACCGTATTGCGTTATCTAGAAATGGGGATAGTAAAGGAGGGCCGACCGTTGACCACGTTCAAAACATGTGTCTTCACTCAAAATGTTTCCATTAGTCTTCCAGAATGTTGGCCCAAAATAGTAGGCGAGACCTAGGCCAAGCAGCCATACCATTAGGGGGTTCTTTTTGACGTGGAAGGGGATAAGGGTCCAAATATGGGGCACTCAAAGTGTGAGGTGGAATGATTGGTTGTTCGAATAGAGTCCAACACCCTGGAAATCATGCCACCATGATAGAAACACATTAGGTGGGCATATCGGTATGATCATGGATCATTCCTACTTATATAAAGGACCTCTCTTGTGAGGAAGTTGTCACCTCCAAACATTGTCGTGGGGAATCCCGCACTTACTCAGGGTAAAGCTGTAGTTATATGGTTTCCATAAAAGAGATCAGTCCAAGGGACTCAAAAAGAGGAGGAATAGTAGTTACGATTCTTGGGGATGGACCCAAGGTGAAATGTCTGGGTGTATTTAAATATACCATAAGGATGGGAATCAAGCCAAAAATAGTTCTTGAGTGCAACGTGGTCAGAGACCAATGATGGTAGGGGGAATCCTCTCTAGCGAGGACGGTGACACATCCCATGATTATCATGGGGCATCCTGAACTAATTTAGGGTAGAACTACAGTTTAACATCATGCGTCGAGGACATATGGACCCATGTAGATTAACGTCATACTATTGGATGGGGAATTAAAGTGGAGATCCCAAAATTGTAGTAAGTGATGTGGTAGATATAAACCTGATGCGAATGGTGACATAATGAGTCTTCAACACACCACGTATCCTTAGAGGAACTGTTTTTAGGTCATGTGACCAAAGGTGAAAATTGGTCTGGGCCCAAGACAAAAAATAGATTGGTAAGTAATGTAGGACACATATGGTGACATAAGTATATAACCCACCATGCCTGAGGGCCTAGGGTCCAGTTTACCTTGTGTTCGTTGGGGTGGTGTTTAGGTCAAGGGTCCAAAAATTAAATTAAGGCTAGGCCCGAGGTGAAGTGCTGGGGCATTCCTACAAATCTCATGAGAATGAGAATCAAGCCATATGTAGTTCAAGGGGGTGGCATGGTATGGTACCAGTGTAGAGATAAAAATGTCATGTGGTTCTATCCCTCGCACCAAAATAAAGATCATTTGACGGGTCATGTTTGTCCTTTAGGGTGAATGGATGTGTAGTTTTTTTTTTGTGATTTGATGGACCTAGAAAAGAAAATCTAGGAATCAAAACAGAAATCATGCCAACTGAACGCATTGAAAAATTGTATGGTGTTTTACTGATACCAAACATGATGTTCCCTGAGCGAGGACACCACAATGCAGTGCAATTTTGTGTCATGCGGCCAGGACGATACTATCAAATTATAGGGTCAGATGGGACCAACCATGCTTTTTAACATCATCAAGTATTGACGTAGGAGAGACATTTCTTAATGGGGAATGGGCATGGTGTGATAAAGAAAAACGGACGTGAATGAGGAATAGGTCCACATCACACTGCACATGATTCCAAGGATGAAACCTTAGTCCGAGGGGCCAGAACATGATAGAGGGTAGAAAGTAGGAGAGACTAGCTCTCAGTTGAGCTCAACCAGAATACAAGATGATGGGGTGTTTCAAAATATCCCATGAGAATGGGAATCAAGCTCTACGTAGTTCTAAAATAGATCTTAGATTAAGGTCTTAGAGCTTAGACGATTGATGATCATGATTCTTCCAAATGGATGCAACCCTCAAACAAATTCCATAGCCCATGTGAGCTATGCTCGATGTGGGAAGTAAGGGTAGATAAGGTATTTTAAACACGTGGAATACACACGACGAGGAAATCGGTATGGAGCCCTAACTAATGCCTCACTGTGGTTGTGTCCTCCTAACACGCAATCACACAATGAGGGACAACACCAAGAGTGTCGAAATTATACATGGATATGATGGAGTGAAAAATGATGTGGATCATGAAACAAACATTTTTTGGTTTTATGGGGTTGGTGTTATGAGGGAGGAAAATTTCTAACCATGTTCGAATCAAAACAACTAGATTGTGTTTCCTTAAATGGGTATAACAAATGAGTGATGACCGCTGACCGTATTCATAAAGCGGGACTTGTATCAACTCGTTATTCAAAACCCTTGAGGATGTTGGCCCATAATAGAAGGAGGGCCCTTGGGTCACGAATCCATGCCATTTGGGGGTCTCTTAAGAAATGAAAGGCAACAAAATCCCAAATGAATGGGAACACGAAGCCAAAAAATGGATGATAACATTTCCATATAGGATCCAACACTCTAAAAATTGAACCAGAGTAATCTATGGCACATTGGTGAACCACTGAAGAGGATCGAGGGGCTCAAGATGAGAGAGGGTGATTTGAATAGATGAGTTTAATACAAGGGAATGGAGAACTCTCAGGAGAAAGAGGTACATTGAGTGGTTTATACAAACCCGACATGAATTATGATGTAATCCCAAACCCCACCATATACCCCTCTCCCTAAAAGAATATAGGCCAAGGGGCCCATATGATAGGGAGATTTCAAAGAGATGAGGTCAGACCCGAAGACTAGATTTTTGGGTTGTCCTATGTATCCCATGTGGATTGGAATCAAGCCACATATAGTTATAGGGAAGGGTAATGTGTATTTTATCATCATGCAGCAAGGATGCAAATGGATAAAATACCCCAATGAGGGCTATGTATGGAATGGCGAGTAACCCGAAGTGAATGAAGACATAATCTCATACCACACCATACAATTCCAAGTGGGAACATGGTCTAGGGGCCCGAGATTGGGCCAAATACAGAATGTCATGGCCAGATTGAAGTTTAACGTCTTGCAGTGAAGACAATAGTGATATTAGATTAAGGTCATAGAGCTCGAAACGATAGAGGAATACTTTTGACTATACTCACAACATATTATCCATCCTTGTGTGACCAGAGATAGGGGAAAACAATTGAGCATCAATAGTTGACTGTATTCGTAACATGGTACTTGTATCAATTTGTTGTTCTAAATCCTTGAGGATACTGTCCTGAAGTGGTTGGATGGACCATGGACCGAGCATCAATGTTGTTTGATGGTCCCATTAGATGTGAAAGATGATGGAGTCCCAAATAAAGAGTGTGAGTGAAGCATTAGTGTTCTCGTTCATTTTAAAGTCAAGTAGGACGGTGTTAGTGGTGGAAGTCTCTAGGGAGTGGGACACATGGCAGGATTGAGATGGAAATGACCTGAATTGAGGCAAAATCCCGCACCAAAAAATGTGTCTTGACCCGAGGGGAGATTCTAGTGTTTGGGGATAGTCCGAATGATAAAATGTCTGGGAGTTCCTCCATATATCATGAGGATGGGAATAAAGCCATATGTTGTTCTTGAAATCCATGCAGTTTAGCATTGTGCGAGGAGGACATGGGAGGATAGACGAGTGAGGAGAGGCCACATGGTGTGACCTTTTTAATCGTAAGATGAGTGGGGACAAAGAACCATATGCTATACCAAGCAATGATTTTCTGAGAAAAATATACCCAGGTGGGATAGTAAAAGAGAAGAGTTCAGGGGTGGACTCCAGATGGAACGTCCGAGCGTTCCTACGTATCCCATGTGGATGGGGATCAAGTCTTACGTAGTTCCAAAGATGTAGTTTTTCATCTTGCAAAATGATATAAATTTTAACATCTTGTAGGATGACCATTAGTTTAATGTCATGCAGGAAATATCAGTCTATGGTCTTGCATGACCAAATACTGTTTATGTTTTTTTGGGACGAAGCAGTTTAGGTTCATGAAGGACCCAATATTTTAGGTTCATGCAGGACCATTTGGCTCAGACAAAGTATTGCTTGAGAAACATCACATTGGTGGGAGGCGTTATATGATCACCATCCATAATTACCAGGGAGTATGAACTATTGGGGTGAACCTTGTGAATAATGTAAGGTCATACCCATTTCGGTTCCAATTTTGGCAGCTTCTATCCAGAAATCATTGGTGTCCTCAAGGACAAGACCAAATAACCTTTTAGGAAAGAGTAGAGGTGAACCCTATTAATGAAAGGTATAAATATATTATTTTTATGCCTTTACAGATTGTAGATGGCCTATAGCCTATTCTCATCAAGTTCTTTAAATTCAGCCATAAGAATTTCAGTTACTTTATCTGGAACCTACTGATCGATGACCGTTGTGCGTAATGATGACAACTGAATCTTGATGGCTTAGATTGCCTCAGTTCCATACACAAGGGAATATGGGGACACCTCTATTGAATTACCAATCATTGTCCGATCAGCCCATAGGGAATTCGTGAGCTTCTTCAGATATCTCTTCTTGTTCTGACCAACAATTTTCTGCAAAATGTTAGAGGGGGTTTTGTTGAAAGGCATAATCTTCCAATTTTCTTGCACGTGGTAGAGAGAGGTATGGTTAGAAAGGATGTTTTAATTTGCATACAACTTCTTCAACATGGCCACCCAGATGTTGGTTCCGTTTTTAGTGCTGATGGTGTGCGGGAATCCAAACTGGTGGAAGATATTGGAGCTCATTAATCCAATGATGGAACGGGCCTTGACCTCCTTGAGTGGAAGTTCCTTTTCCCACATGGAAAAAATATCTGTAGAGGGCCAGATGATCCAGAACTGGCATGATGTCACCAGTGGATATGGTCTCCCCACATCAACTCCCCAGACTGCTAAGGGCCAAGTGTACATGGTAGTGTGGAGAGGCTCCACTGGCCGATGCACAAAGATGGCATGAGCATGGCATGCATGGAACTTATTATAAAACTCAACACAGTCATGGATCATGGAGGGCCAAAAATACCCCAGTCACCATATCTGGTGACATTGTTTCAGCCTAGTCTGATGGTCACCGTAGGAACCATCATGAACCTCCAACATGACCTAAAAAATCTCAACTCCATGGATTCAATGGAGGAGAAAACATTAAAAACCATGCTTTTAGAGGATCATCTCAATATTGGGACCACATTATATGGTAAACAGTAGTGCATGGTGTCAGATTCCATCACTCTTGGACCAATTTGCTAGGATATTACTATGTTGGAGTTATTTAACCATGGGTATCCTTCAATTTAGAGTCACTTCATTCATTGGATCTAGGGGACCTGGGGTTCTTGACATGGAGGCACTGGCGGTAAGGTTTCTTACTTGCAGAATGTCATTGTCATCTAGATTTATCGGAGAAATGACTCTTTGGTGTGACACATGGAGAATCTGATCATCCTGTTCAGGCTCTGCTAGTGATGCATCTAAGCTGGCCAAGGAATCTTCTCTAACATTCTGTGACTGAGGGACATGGGTAACCTTCAGCTGAGAAGGTTACTAGGCCATTAGCTGGACAGTGCATTCCAAAAATGGTACGAGCTCTGGCTTTCTGATGAAATTGTCACTATTGACTTTCTTGATGACTAATTCGGAGTCCCCGTTCACATGAAAATGGGGAACATCTATCTCAAGGGTCGGTTCATGGACAGTAATGAGAGTGTGATACTCCGCCTCATTGTTGGTTCAACCCTCTGATAACCTGAATGATTACGACATAATGACTTGTGTTGGGGTAATAAAGATGATAACCAAGCCTACTCTATTCTATTTGGGATCATTGAGTCTTATTCCAGTGGGGCACTGGGATGCACCATCGAAGTGAATTTTCCGACACGGGGTGGCTTGGTCTAATGAGAGGATTTCCTCATCTAGAAAATCAATGTCTAGAGACTAGTCTGCGGGGGTTGGATGGGCAGAAAGGTAATCTGCCAATGATTTCACCTTAATACCCTTCAGAGGAACATACCAGATGACAAACTACTGAAGAATCACTTCCCACCAGGCTAGATGGCCTATATTCCTGGGGCCGCTCATAATGTTCTATAGTTGATGTACTCAGGACACAAACTATAACTCCTGATGATACAGGTAGTGTCTCAAATTTTTTACTGTGAATATAAGCGCAAAGCAGATTTTCTCAATGGGGGAGTATCTGGTATCTGAATAAAGGAGAATGTGGCTGATGTAGTAGAGGCTATTTTAAATTCCCTCATAATTATTTTGGACTAAAAGGGTTCCAATGGATATTTCTATGGAGGTCACATAATGGACCAGCATTTTTCTGTAAATATGTGGCATCAAGACCGGAGGCTGGAACAAATACTACTTGATTTCCTAAAACACATTCTGGCTTTCATCGTCCCACTGATAAACGGTGTGTTTCTTCATGAGCCGAGAATAGTGTTTAATATTTCTAGACAAATAAGAAATGAATCGATGTATGTTGGCCAAGTGTCCTTGGATTCCTCGAAGTTCCCGAATATTTCTTAAGGGATATATCTAGCCGATGTACTTGATCATCTCAGGTTCAACCTTGATACCCATGTATCTAACAACATAGATGATGATATTCCTGGAGGTGACCCCAAAGGCACACTTTAATGGGTTTATCATTAGGCAATGAGAACAGAGGAAGCCGAACACTTTCTCCAGGTCCTTCAGATGGTCGTAGAACTAGAATGATTTGACCATCAGATCATCCACACAATATTCAAGCAAGGTTATGAGGATCAGCTTGAATATGTGATGCATAGCCCGCAGATAGGTGGCACCTCCATTCTTTAGGAAGAAGGGCATGACATGGTAACATAAAGTACCTTGTGGGGCCTGAAAGGGTGTAGACTCATCATCCTTAGGGACCATTTGGAACTTGTTATACACGGAGTACCCATCCATGAAGGAGAGGGATTGGAACCCAACAATAGCATTGGTCAACAATTCTTTCATAGGAACAGAAAAGTCATCCTTCGGACACTAACGGTTGAGATCCTAGAAGTTGATGCAGACTCTAATCATCCCATTATTTTTCTTGACTGGGACTATGTTGGATAGCCATTTGGGGTACTGGACCTCTATAAATTTTTTTTACTGGTGATCTTATCAACTTCAGCCTCGACCATGGCACCGTGAGAATGTTTCATCTTCCTTATAGGTTGCTTGAACTAGCGATGATTTGATGGGAGATGAAGGCGATGGACGGATACCTAAGGATCTAGTCGTGGATTCTCATAGCAGGTCTAGGAAAATAAATCATGGTTCGTCTTAAGGAAGTCTATGTATCGTCGTTTCTCCTCAAGGGGAATGAAAGCACTGATTAATGTGGGCTTCGGGTCAGCCTCGCTACCAAGGTTCACATGTACTTACTCATTAACTGTAGTGGAGATTCCCTATTCAAAGGCAGGTGGTCATCATCTATGTCCTCTACTACACTTATGGAAAAGGTATTCTCAATGGTATGAGATTACTCTGAGTCGACAGATCCCGAGGGAAGTCAAGTACCTTCCTGAGTGTTAGCGGTCATAGCGTTAGGATATTTCAATGTTTCCAAAACCACAAAAATCAAGGATGCTGGTCTGATACCATCTGATATTCTTCCAAAAGGGTCACAATTGATAATATCAAAACATTAATGGCACGTGGGCTTGAGCCTTTAAATTATAGCCTGGAAAAATAAGCAATTATGACGTATTGTCATTGCCATGGGTCGGACGTCCCGATACGTTATGGGAGTAGGGGGTTCAAGGATCACTAAGGCCTGACTCGTATAATAATTATAAGTGATCGTTCCATGTCTCTTGGACTTGGAAACATGGATTCCCTTGTCCCAGATACAACAAAACATTTCCCCATATTAGGGGTCGTGTCTTCCAATCGATGTATTGGGAAGACGTAGGGGTCATTCAGACCTATCCATGGGTCGGTCGTAACCACAACAGGCTCAACCTCACTAGCCTGAATCTATTGGTCCATGATCTTGTAATAGTCTCCATCCAGGTATCAGACTATAAAAGAGGAAAAAATGTGATGTGTCATGTTGGAGTATGCCCACTCAACCATTAATGGACTACATGAGGCACTGGTGTTATGATAAAGGGACCGCCACATGCTGGTGGAGCCATGGCCTTCCCATCAATGCATTGTAATCAGTTTCTTAAAAAACAACCATGAAATCAGTGCTGGATACTAGACCACCTAAATGTGGTTTTATGAAGATCTTTTCGATCAATGTTTATTTCATCATATCATATCCTTGGATTGTCAGGTCAGAGGGAGTTAAATCATCTTCATATAGTCCCATCTAAAGGTGTGTCCATGTCGGGATAAGGATAATACCCATTCTTGTGTCTACAAGGCAGTAGAGGATCTCCATGCCACTAAAATGGTTAGTGATATACAGTGGAAGAATGTGCCCTTGTATAAGAGATCCATCAGCTTCTCTAGAGGAGAATATAATGACCTGACATTCAGCATTCTTGACCGCTTCCGCATGAAAGGCCTCTGCAGCTTCTCCCTCCGTCTCGAACTAGAGGGGGATTCTTAAAGCCTCAGTGAGGCCCCAACGCATATCTGGAAATATGAGAAGGGCCTCTATGATAGAGAGGCTTGCTGGAATGCTGAAAAGATGTTTGAGAATATCATACTTCTGTGTCAGGCATGAGATTCTTCTTTCAGAAGGTCGCTCTATGACATGAGGTATGGCGGGCCTTACTGGTTGGACTGGTAGCTGACTAGTGTTGGGAATGTTCCATTTCTCACTAGATTAAGCATGTGGAGTGACTACCGGATGGGGATTAGCTGATTGAGATTGGTCTGTAGTAGAGTGTGGCTGATCATGGAGAGGTCTTGGTGGCTTTGCCTGATCCAGTAGCACAAACAGCGATGAAGACATGCCTAATGGCGTAATATGAGGGAGTTGCGTATGCAGGGTCCTACACTTGGTGTGTTGTCTGGTTTCAATGGAATGAATGGTCTAGATGGAAGTTGTCACTATTGTGCCTCAACGACCCATATCGTCACGGCTCTGCTGACCCTGGCATCAGCTAGGGATGTTAGGGAGATCCTCCTATCACACCCCATATTCAAGAGTCATGTAGGGGTTTACCAGTTATGTTGTGAAATCCAAAGAGTACTCTTGACTGTCACATTTGAATCCTCTAACAATGGAAGAATTATGGGAGGATTTTCCATCTCCAGGGGCATGAAGTCTCTAAGATTATGAGAAAATGATGGAATTGGCGGGGAACATTGTTTTCCCTTGCACTGCTGATGCTTACTCTTCTGGGAAGAGGATGGATGAGAAGATGATGCATAAGTAGGAGCTATAGCTGATGCAGCGGCATCTGAAGGATCAGGTCAACACAGGCATGCACGAATAACGCCATTGGAACGTGTAACCACCTTATGAGCCATCCACCCATCGTACTTCAGAGACCCATGGCTGGGGACATGCTTCCACTCACCTTCTTTGTCACTGCCACTGTCAAGCATCATGAGTACACATGCTACATGTGTCGAGGATGGGCCCAACCTGACAATGTTGTTATCGATCTAGCCTTGGAGCCTGTCCTGGAACACATACCACTACATGAGGGTGTTCCCTAGGATTCGGTGATAAGTTCAGTTGTTGGGTAGATCTATGAGATTCACCTCTTCTGGCCTTCTGCACTGAGGTAAACGAACAATCCCCTATTTCAAGAGACTTCATAAATATATGGGAACCAAATTTTCATTGAATAAGTAGGTCTGGTTTCTTCTATTTTAGAAGGGGGCCTAGTTGCCAGATTCTGTCATGGCACTAGAGGAGCCTGTCATGGAGGCAGATTATAATTATCCTGCACGGGTGGGGGTGGAGGTTATGTGTGGGGAGCCTACCGATTTTGGGGCGAACACTGCGCAGCTCGATGCTATGCCTACGGTGGTGGGCCTCTGCGAGGCTGTGGAGGCGGCTCCACTGGTAATAATTCTAGTGGTGTTTGGGGCACTATTTGGGCCACCATGCCAGGCTTGGCTCTGACATACCTCCATGCGGGAATTGCAGGAGGTATTAGACATGCCTGGCTAGCCTGTTGCTGGGCTTTTTCTTGGTGTAGGGCCTTATTAGAGATGTTTCAGAATCCTCTATGGTAGTAATGGGTGATCAGAGAGGGAACAAGTCCCATCTTAACATTTCCCACACACATCGTTAGTAATTGATCCTGAGTGAGCGGAATGTCAAGGGAGTATGTGATCCCTTTCCATCGGGCGATAAACTCTATGACTTGCTCATCATGCCTTTTTTTGCACTTGAAGTGGTCTACAATACTTATCTTTTATGTGGTGGAGCTGAAATGGTACAGAAATTGTCTACAGAGATCCTCCCATCCCACTATTTACCCGATGGGGAGTTAGCTATACTAGGAGAATGTAGGACCGTCCAATGTCTGTACAAAAAATCCGATCTTGGTGGAATATTATTGTTCCATCGTTCCCAACATGGTCCCACACCTTGAAATTAAGTGGGATAAATGTTGTGGGGGTTACCCATCACATTAAAGGGGGAGAAGGTGGGATTTTGGAAACCCATGGGTGCTGGAATATCATCCAAGATTTCCAGATTTGTCTTGGATCAGGTGGGAGTGACACATGTTGCGATTCCAATGCCTTGAGGCAGGAGATTAGCGCCACCATTGGATCATCTAGGTGGGGGTCACTATTTTGACGAGGGTACCTAACCACCAGTGCATTGGCGGGTTCATCAACGTGATAATCAGGCCTAGCGGCACATGGTGCATTTAGTGGGGTGGTCTACGGACCAGATGGAGGAACCAGATCTAGGAACCATGGATTATTACATCATTTGGGTGGATTTTGTGACACATATTGATCCCTCTTTCCATAAGTTCCAGCCTCTACCCTCTCTATGTGGGTAGGAAGTTCAGTGTCAACCAGAGGCAACTCACTGGGGGTGAATATGTTTATTCCCCTACTGTATTGGCCATAGATCGACCTAATCTAGATTCCGTATCATAAGGAGTTCAGTGAGGAGCTCTTGAACTATTATTTTTTTCTTTGTGATCTATTGATGCAATGAGGACTTTTACTGGTCTTCATACATCTTCTGCACTGAGGCAGACAGGTTGGAGTGCTTGGTGGCTCTGAGGTTCCCTGTACCCTTGCCGAGATTTCGAATGAGAACTAATGCCTCAGTGGGAACATGGAGACTTAGAAAATTTCTCTTTTGATGATTAACCCTTCCTAAGGGGTACAACACTTTTGGCATGCCCTTGGGGGGGGTAGGTCTCTATCAAGGAGTTCCATATCATTATCCCCTTCCTACAGGTCATCAATTTTGACTGTGACTCTTCTTGGGGGAATGTACATGATATCTCCTAGTTAATTTGGTTGTTGTCGGATAGGAAAAAAAGAAGAGGGTAGAATACTACCCCCAGCCATGGATCCGCATGTGAGGGGAGGCCTCCTTGATAATATTGCGGAGTACCTTCAAACATTGAACAAATTCTTATTGGAGATCCCTATGGTGGCCTGGGGACTCATTGTTCCATGCCATAGGGAGTGCGGCTAGATCAACCTAAAGACATTACTCATCAATTTCATCAAAATGCGTTTGGATTTTGGGATAAGCCACTCACTGGTGATGAAGGAGGAAGTGCATCGCCCAGAGGGTTTCATGGAAACATTCAAACTCCTCTGGGGTGATGGATTCTGGTGCAATAAAATTTGGTGCCGCAACCGGCCAGAACATATCGGGGAAGTGTTCTACTACGAGGATATCCTATAGGCCCCTTGGCTCGGATTCAGGGTCTGTCCATTGATTTTCCCATTCATCCACTGTGGGTGGATGGGGAACTGGAAATAGTACTGAGGTAGACCGCTGGGATGGAATTATGTTTGTTGGAGAATATAAAGAGCGGGCCGACAAGCTGCGGCATCTCAGGCTACCCTCTGATGAGTGAAATGACATAGCAGCTACGTCTCTATAAGACGATATACCGACCAAGGTTTCAGGCACTGTGACTATGGCTGCTGGTGGTGATCCCTACTAAATCTCATCTACCATTGACCCCCAAAATAGTTCTACATAATATCTGGTTGAGGTGGAGGGAGCTCCGGGAGATTATGGTGGCAACTTAACTGCCTGACCTTGAGGAGATTCTGAATTTTCGTCCTCCTGGATGTATTTGTGGAGAAAGGTAGGGATCTAGTGGACCTCACATTCTGGGAGTACAAGGAAGATGGGCCTTGTTCCTACCCTAGCCCTTGACATAGAGGGCAGAGGGGAGGGTTCCATTGTTGAGTCATACTCCACTTCAGAGTCTGAGAATCGGACAGATTTATCCTCTATCCAAACCATCCTAGAATTCTTCTTATGGCGGTGAGGGCCCGCCCTCCTTCCTTGGATAAGCTCTTTGGGATAGGGGAGATTTCTGGCTTGAGGAAGACCCTTAGTCAAACAAGTACTGGGATGGAGAGGGTTTCTGCCTGAGTAATCCATGGTGCGAGAAGAACCTAGGCATATATCGAATAGAACATGGTTAGGACCTCCGTGTCAGATGGCTGATGTGTGAAGGAAATCTCCATGGGGGATTCATGGAATGGTTAGTACCTCTACTAGAGCTGGTGGGGGAATAGGTAGAACCTATATTTTTTGTTTATATGGAAACTATCATTGCAAGGATGGTCATCATTCTTGTCAAGCAGAACACGGGTTGGACCTCCGTGATGTCGGTTGATAAATAAAGGTTAACCTTTTCTTCTCCGATCACTGGGGTGAGGAGGACCTTCACCAGCAACTATAGGAATATAGGGATGCCCCAAGTTGGATTTTGGATGAGCGTGCAACATCTTCTTACTTGCGGACCTCGATAGGATGAAGAACTCCATACCCAGTGTAATGAGCGTAAGAGAGACTACCATATTGGGTGTCACCATCGTGGGTTAGTCACTCACTTGGGTTGAATGTGACAAGAGACGAACCCCAATTCCTAGCATGTGAGTGGGGAAACATGTTCTCTATGGTGGTGGTATAGGGAGGACCTCTGTACTGAACATATTTGCCACAGGTTGGCCCGATGGGGGCGCTACCTACACTGATGACCAAGAGAGTCGACCCAGCCTGCCTGTGGGGCGGTTGGGGCCTCGATCTGGGTGAGTTATACAAGGGACCCTGGTTAGCATACACAAGGGCAGACAATATATGTCGGCAGTGGAAAGGGCCATAGAAGTTTTTGATTTCAACTCCAACTGATGGGCATCCTCTTCCGGTCATGCCCAACCCTAGCGTCGGGTCATACAGACCAGGGCCAGTGGTTTAGGCACATGGCTTACCAACTGCTCAGTATTTAAGGTTGCATGGAAGTTCTGACAAAACCTTGTGGGGTCCCTCACAGGGAACCCATGGAATGGGAACCTGACCAGGCTGATCCAGACTTCCCCTACCTCGTCGGTGTAGGAGAGAGAGTTTTCAAGGTGTTCTAGGTACATACTCCTGAAACAATTATACCTGTGCATATGGAGTAGTGTCTCCCTGTGTGGCCCTTGGGGGCGGTGATGGTGATGAGGCGTTGATGCCTCTAGATCGCGGCAGGCCATATCCCGTGTAGGGATGATCCCCTCCTCATCATACTGGTGGAAAAGGTTATTGATCACCCTTCATTGAATGAAATGGGATAGGGAGTTTGGGAGTGGGAGCCCCATAAATATGTGTGTGGAGGTCATTGCAGAAGAGGTAGAGCCACATGAGACTGCCATGATGGTACTTCCCCTACGCCTGTGTCAGTGGGCGGGCAGTGATCGTGTTTCGGGTGCACCAACTTAGTTCCTGCAAAGCAGGGAGATTAACATATTAGTTCTTAATGAAAAATTAATCAATGAACAATGCCCCAATTCCATTCCTTATTCCATGACTGGTAATAGGGATCCACACTGACAACATCGCAGACCAGGATGCGCAACATTTTAACTACCCCAACATCTGGTGAGTTTCATGCCCGACTCACTATTTTCATGGCGGGACCTGGTGCCAGATAATTGGATCTGATGACATGCAAATCCATTGATGCCTATAGTGCTACTAATAACCACATTGATGAAAATAAATTCATGTCGGGTTCACCATTTCTGTTTCCAATGATTTTTTCGTGGCGCACACATCTGTCTGTGAGGACGCGTTGCTCTGTTGCCCCATATTACCACTTTCCAAAGCCGGGCAGCAACCATTGCTTATTAAGAGACAGATTCTCCTTGATTGAAACCGGATGATGGGATTTTTGTCTCTCCTTCCATGGATTCCTCCTCAGATCATGCTACCTAGTCTGGGTCTCCCTTATAGATTAAGATGTTGTTTGTGAAAATATTCCTGATTCCATATCTTCATGGATTCTTATTATTTATACTGCCTCTTTCAGGATATTCCATGAGGTCAAGTCAAGGAAGCAACCTTCAGTTGGGGGAGTAGTCATGTTAGTAATCACTGGTGTGTCTAGACACTGGAACAATGGCACGTCTATCATTTGTCTCTTTTTATAGGGCTTCTTGACGGTGCATAAATACAAGTCATCCCGTATCCAATGTGAGGAAGCATATGCTCTAGGCATGTCTCTAAGCTTTTCCACATCTTCCCATGTCGGACGTAGGGCATGCCACGAGTTTAACGCTTAGAAGAGACGGATTAGACTGATCGTAAAACTGACTAGATTGGATCAAATGGGTGTAACCCCTGGAGGGTACACTAATATAGGGGGTGAGTTGGCATGACCTCACCGTGATGTGGCGGCCCGAGTATGCATCAGGATGGATGATGGATGTTTAAGAGAAGTGGGTGGAGAGTGATATGGAACCGTAATGAGAACGAAGGTGATGCCGGACTTGAGCCTCAAAGAGACTTCCTACATATCCCCAAGGTAAGGAATAAAATTATACATAGTTCTGTGGTGTGATTGGACACTTAAGGTGGTGGCCCATGAGAACGAATGCGTGGATGGGACCTGGAGGTAGTTGAACCTCTGGGTTGGGGTCTGTCCTTCCTGAAACACATAGGCTCGAGGGAAATACTGAACAATGGGATTGAATTGGGTCGTACAAATTGGATCGTACACATTGGACCAAAACCGGATGACATATATGGGGCTTAAATGTGGTTAGAAGTCCATGTTGGTCTGACACCACAAGGATAGACCAAAGAAATGGGTCCTAGTAAAGGGGTTTACAACAGATTACTATTGAAGAGGGTACAAAATGTATTACCGCTGCATTTGGAATACCAGCTTACCGCTAATTGAGTTTCACAGTTTAATGTCATATAGGAAATGGGTGAACTAACATGAAGATAGTCAAGACCAAAGGATTGTTGGCTTGGACCTCTAGAAGGCTTCTTATGTACCATTCCTTATCAAGGATTAATGACCATGTTGATTAGGGTGGGGGTTGGTGAACCCACATGAATGAGGAACTAGTGTCTAGAAGGATGGTGGGATTGAACCATATAAAGGATACCTATATACCATGCCTTGGAAAGGATCAAAGTCCACATATTTCTGAAATGGGGGCATTGGTGCGCTGACGTGAAGGTCATCGGCACCATGTAGGTGTTGGGATTGATCCTTTTAGAGGCTTCCTATGTACCTTGCCTTAGAAAGGATAAAAGTCCATGTATTGTGGAATGGTATTTGGGGATTACGCTCTAAGGTGGCCCAGATAGGATGTCATGATCGGTGCTTACTCTAATCCCACATGAATCATGCTCGGTGTGAGAACCAAGAGGCAGCAAAGACATGATGATCATGTCGCAAAACGTGCATATGTGGTAAGTGGAGTGGGATTAAACATTGTTAGTGTCCCAAAGAGGAAACATGAGTTTATTCGTGGTTATTAGTCCTAGGAGATAGAGATTGGGACATATTCTAGGATAGAGGCCCTGTGGTGACAAAGCCCATCGTGAGAGGGATTCAACAAATAAAAAGATAGGAGAGTCTTGATGCCCATTCTACCCTTTTCTAACCTTTTGAAATCAAAAATAAAGGAAGGGAAAGGGTGTTCCCTCTGGTAATAAAGGACAGGGGTTTACACCAAGACGTTTTCCCTTCCCCTCATACATGCACCCCTCCACCAAAGAGGATCTCATTCCATGTGTGGAATATTTCACTAATGTGGTGATGAGAATGTGAAATGAATGTCCGAGCTAGGGAACCCCACCTAGAATGCATGGGGTGAGGCCATAGTTTAACATCATGTACTAAGGATGATGTTTCTTGTCATTTTAGTATCCTTTAGCTCAGACGATGTGGGTTCACTCCTCAACCCTAGACGTACATAATTGACACCCTTTACACCTTGCTGAAGGGAAGGGATAAAAATTGATGTGACTTGGGGGTGACATGACGTGATCCCATTGGGGGTCCACATTATCATGGCTATGCGATGAAGATATATCATTCAGTATGACTATGTGAATAATAATGAGGTGATTCAATGCAATGTAAAGTACCATCCAAGTGACTTTGAAATAGCTTTGTTGAAACCTGAAGGGCAGAACGGGATGAGTGCATGTGACGCAGGTGTGGTGCGCATAAGAGGGGATCAGAAATGGTGACTTATGGTGAGGATGGCACATAGATCACACTAAGAGGATTTTATGCACGATAGTGGGTTGTGTGCAAGATGAAGGGGTTGTACGCAAGATAGAAGGGTTTGCGCAGAAGACAGGAACATGTGTGCGAAAATTGATCTCTTGCATGCACACGCCTTAAGTGAAAGGAAATGGATGAGGGTTATTCCCAAGAGGGACCACCTGAAGGAGGGACCTTTGGCGACCTTTCGTGCAAAATCCAATACCTATAGGCCATGGTAGTTTTCACGTGATCACAGAAGAGGAGGATTTTGTATAGCAGAGCATCGCTTTGTCTTCTATTACTATCCCTAATGGGTGGGGGGGGGGTATGCTTCGTTTTATGACCAAAGTCTTCGGAGGTGGATTGCAGTGGGGTTCATGCATGCAAATAGGAGGTTGATGTCGCCTTGGGAACACAAAGGGGGTGTGCATGCAAATTCCCATTTGACATCGCCTTGGGCGCATAAAGGGGGTCGTGCGTGAAAACATCTGTTTGATGTTGCCTTGGGCACACAAAGGGGGGTAGGCATGAAAATTTATATTTTTTTTCGTGTTGGGAATGCAAATATTGCATGTCGAGGACTGTGGGTGCCCAACCTGGGTGACCTTGCATGTCCGTGCCCTTGGCAGCTTCAGAGGGGTTACCGCAGAGGTGTTCCCTTGCCTGCGTCATGGATGAACAATATTTTGAGTGTAGAAGAACAGTTTTCACACGTCCCCTGAATCATGTGTACGCCTGCCTCTCAGGCCCTGGAATCTCCTCTTGCCTTCCCGGATTAATTTGTTGCTCTTTTATCCACCTGATGAAAACCTTCTTTGAATTTCGGCATTAACGAAGATATAAATAATCAACCTAGAAAGAAGATAAAGATTTTTTTATCTAATAGAGTTGGTTAATATCATATCCATGTGTTTATCATCATTCAAAAGGAGTTTGTAACTCTATATCAACTAAAACCACCTTATATACCAAAACATAATGGTTATAGTGAAATGATGAACCAAACAAATCTTGACATGGTATGGTCTATAATGATTCATGTATAAAATAAAATCCATTAAATTATGGGTATATGTGATAAAAATAAAGTGCATATTCCAAAATTATTATTTACTCCTATATAAAACAGAACTCTATATGAAATAATGTTTGGGATTTGGTTTTGTTTTTTCATACTAATAAATTTGGGTGTGAAACATTTTTAATAATATCTCATGAAATAAACTAGATCCTTGGGGAATATAATGTATCATTATATGGTATCTCAAAAAATAATGAGATATTATCAATGAATCCCCTAACATAACATCGTTATTATTACAATGTAATCCATTTATTTGATAGAGATCACTTCCTCAATAAAGATAGTTGGAATGAGATTCTATTAAATTAAATTGATGAGAATGACATTGAAGAGTTCACATAGGAACAGATACGTTGGTCTTTATAAAAGATGTCACTCTTGAAAAAAAATTACCACATAAGAGATGTAGTGATGTGAGAGAACCAGAAAGTTATATTTTTTAGTTAGTAAGGTTGGTGACTCATTATTTATTAACAATAATAATCCCCTTTCTTACAAGGAGAAACTATAGATCTTTAAAGATATTATATTATAATACTCCATGAATTTTTTGTTAAATTTGATCTATTAAAACTAGGTTTTGGTTCCACTCAATTCATAAATTGATGTAAACTTCATTGGTTGAAAAGGAGAATTTATGATATTTCTAGACATGAATGGTAAATTAAATACATTTAATGCCTGGATAGTGGATAATGGGTGTAAATAATTTTAAGGAATTGGCTATAAAGAAACCTTTTCTCCATTATTCATTATTAAATATAAATTAATATTACATTATATTGTATTTTTTTCATGACTATGAGATATGATAGAGTAATGTCAAAATAAAATTCCTTAATAGGAACCATAAACAAGATGCCTATATTAAATAATTAAATGGTTTTGTGACACTAGATAATTCAAAAATGCTATGAGAGTTTAATATATTCATTTATTGAATGAATAAATCATTTAGGTTATGTAATATTACGTTCAATGAATATATAAAATAACATCATTTAATTAAGATAGAGCGTGAGACATAAATTTAAAAGATATTTATTGGGGGTGTGGTCATTATCCTAGCAGTATATGTCAATAGTTTATAGAGTATATGAGTTATTTTAATATCTTGATAAGCATTTGAAAAGGAATAAAATTACCTAACTTCAATAAATTTAATTATAATAATATTATCTTTTTGAAATGCTTTAATCTATTTCTACTTTATCCCTTATGTGGGGAGGAGGATATTCAAAATGAATTTTTTATTCAAAAAACACTTTTAATGGATCATTTGATATAAAATTCATTCCCTTATTCTATAAATATTTTCTTAAACCAATATAATTATAACATTTTATCAAATATGATAAATTAAAATTTTATATTAAATAATAATATTTGAAAATGAAATAAATATATTCCATTAGTAATTAACCTTGAAATTATTTTTTAATATTAATTACCATTTCTAAATCCAAAAATGTGAAACAAATCTACCTATGGTCAAAATAAATTAGTTCATAATGTCACAGTCCAAACATTTGAATATTTTAGTGACATATTCTTATAAAATAGGGTAATTAAAATATAATCTTAAGGAAAACATGGATAAAATATGGGGCTGATTAATATATTCCTTAAATCTAAATATTTAGTATAATATACATAAGATAAACTATCAATATCACAAATAAATTTAATGCTCACTAATGTTATCTGATAATCATCCCGTTATTATCATAACATCAAGAATGTTTTAGGGTTTTCATTCCCTTAAATGTGTTTTCTCAAAATGTTTAACTTTTAACTGAATCATTTTTTCCTAGCCATTTATTCCATTCTACATGTTTATCAAATCCATAAATAAAAATTAACATTTTATGATCATTATACATTCCATAATACTTTTAATTTTAATTTTAGCTAATATATTTCTTGGATAAAAAAACACAATCACTGTAATCAATCCATTTTGGCTATATTAATAGGATAATCTTAATCTTGATCCCTTAGTCTCTTATGAGGTATAATCCCTTGTTGTTTGGACCATTTATTTTCATAGTGACCTGCATCCTTACAGTTGAATCATTTCATATTTACAAATTATTTCATTCCCTTGAAATCACAAGCATGCTGAGCATTCTCACCACACTTATGAAAAACTATATTTCCATTCAGGAAGGCACAAGGAGGTTTCATTCAACAATTAGCTAAAATGGGTAAATACTTCTATCCCTTAATCCCATTATATGTCTATTTTTATGCCACACACTTATTCACTTTCATAACATTAATTTCGGAAGACATGGGAAATTATTTCTCCATCTTTATAGAACAAAAAACTATTTCATCATATGAAGAAAATGTTTTTGAGACAAGTTCCCATCATAGAATTGGATTAATATAATAAAATAAATAATCAGTCTTACCCTTTGGGTTACATATATAGTTTGAATTATTCCTTGATAGTCTTGTAATGTTGGTTTCATACATAGTAATATTCTCTTCTTCTTTGTGTCTTAGACTCAATAATTATCTCACTATTTATGTAAACAGTTCATGATGGAAATATTTTTTCACAAAATGTTCCTTAAAATCCATTCATCCAATGTTGGATATTTACTCATCATTATTAGGGTTTTGAATCAATATATACAATAGATATGCATATCCAAAGAGATGGTGAACTTCAATGAAAACCTTCTCTATTTCAATACTCTGCAAAGAGATTAATATATTTTGTAAATAACATATCCATTTATCTACTACTAATGGATTTGTAGTCCAATTTAATGGTGAAGGTTAATATAGCATGTTGTTGTCTAATATTTTTTAATTTCAATTGGGATCAAGACACTACATATTTCCAAGGTTATTACTCCTAACCTGAATTATTCTTCCCAATATAGTTATAATTTGTTCAGCTTCATCTGTTTCTCCAAGATCAACACCATTATATTTCCTAGGAGGGAAGTCCTTACATGGATTATGTGAATTGATATGGTTCCAATTCTTTATTCTCAGATCCATTTATAAATAGTTTCATACACTAAATTAGATCATAAAATAATGAAAAAAAAATGTATAATCCAAAATCTAGTGAAATACAAAACATAAATTGAAACATTTATGTGTATCTAATTTCAATATTTTAAACATAGTATATTTGGTATGTTTTTCTATATTTTTTCTCCAAATAAACCATAGTGTTATCATCTATAATCAATTTTTCCCTAAATATATTTCATAGTATTTCTAACAAACATCCATTTATACCATCAATAATAAACCCGACCCCAGTATCCCAGAGGTCATGCCTTAGTTTATTACATTGGAAATATTACAAGGAATTACATCTGGAATGAATAAATAGTTTGGTAGTCTTGTTAAACTAGATACATATTTTAAATTCAAATTAAATTTGTTAAAAATAAAATAAAATGAAATTTTATTTGAGAACAACATTTTTCCCCTTAGTGTAACCCCACATATCAATCATAATAAACTTCTTAGAATCCTAGGGATGATAGAACCTAAGAAATGGGGGATCTTGAATGGTCAGTAAGGGTTAAATAAATAAAAAAATTAATGAATCAATGATCATAATAAATATTATATGGTAAATAATTTGAAATAAATTCTTGTTTAATCAATAAATTAGTATTTAAATTCAAACATATATTTTTTTATAGTGAAAATCCTATGGATTATGATAACTTGATAATAAAAAAAGTGATTTTCATGTATCTAGCACATAAACCACCACCATCAATACCTTTCCTGTGATATTTTAATCTAAGGTAAAATCCCATTTAGGCTTTCAAACTATTTTGTCTCATGTGACATTTTGATGCATCATGAGCCTCTATAATGTTAAGCCCCACCCATCACTGCAAGTCCAAATCCTTCTTCATATTTTTAATAAATGATTTAAAAATAAATTTTTAAATAAACATGTTGAATATAAATTTAAAATATTTTAATACCATTAATATAGTGAGATTCATGATATGATATATTAAAGGTGTTGTACCGTGTCCTCGTAAAATATGGTGTTTGTGTAACATCAAAATATTCCTTAACGAAATAAGAACAAGACCAAGTCAATTAAAAATTAAGAGTTTACGTGTATGAACTAAAAATAATCATATAAAATTAGAAATAAAAAATTGATATACTTAAAATTCATTTCAAACATAACCTTCACATAATAGAATCATGTAAATATATATTTAACTTTGGGAATTAAAATTGAGTTTGAAAATCTCTTACCACTGGTAATGTGTCGAATCATATTCCCCATAAAATATTAAATTATCTAATGAAACAATTAATTCTATATAGATGATGAGATTTATGATATTTTTTATCAAAGGGCTGTATACATACTCCACAAAAAAGAAATAATTCATGAATAAGTTATATATATAATAGATGTAAAATTGATATGAGGAATCACTACCATGTGATTCCCTCTAGTGAATCCTTCTTTAACAACTAGTATAATGGTTTAATGATTTTTTTTCACTCATTAAAGAAAAATATTGATATTTATAATACCTTATTTGATGATTATATATATTCTTTGGTCATGTTAATTAATAATATTTAATTATTTTAATGGTTTTAGGTGCGTTCATTCCGTGGTTTCATGGTCGGTTATCTTGAATTTAGTTATGGATGTTCATCTAAAATGGGAATACTATTACTGCAGTCTAATGAAATTGTATTAATGAACATTCATGAATATAATTTTTATTATATATCATTTTTGTTTTTAACATGATGATGATCCATTTGATAAAATTTTAAGGATAAATGGTTAGTTTATTTTTGTGGTTTTCTCGAACACTATAGATAAGTTTTATTATATTTACTATTTGGATTATATATTAGTTCAAGAAAATTAAATATGATATAATTTACTTAACTAAATATTATTTAACCATAATAATAATTTTTTGGTTTCCCATGAAGGAGGTAATGTAAAATAAATTAAATCATTTTTCATAGAGGGGATTAACTCTCATAACATTAACAATATTTTAATTTATTTTAATAAGGGAAGATAATAAAACAAATGATATAAGATATTACATTAGAAACATAAAATTCCATTATTCACATGATTCTATAATTATTATTCTTTTATGGTTGATGAATTTGAGTATAAAGTATAAAAATAAAATAAATTAAGAGTGGTGTTGTGAGAAAATTACCTCTTGAATATCCCCAACAGAAAGGATTGATTGAGGAACTTGTAATTTATCATTCATTGAGAAATCCTACATCTATAAGTGTTTTGAGTGAGGTGGAGAGGTTTTGGAGATATTTTAGGGTAATAAAGTCATTTGAGTAGAAATGGGGTTATAGAGATGAAAATTTTACTTGAGGATAGGTTGGTTGATGTGATTAAATAAGGAATATTAAATTATTACATCCAACCACATTGTGGTGGGAATAATTTCAAAGAAATATATTTCAATTTTTTGAGGGTTTTTATGATCTAAAAATACCTCAAACACCCATTAATGTTGGTATTTTTTGGTACTATATGATTTTACTTCATAACATTGACCCTTTTCAATATTTTACCTATACAATAGAGAATAATTTCTTTTGCCTTGGTAAATTTTTTATCAAAAAATATGAAAATTAAATAACAAAAAAAATATAAATTCTAGTTATAAAAATTTAACCTTTATTATAAAATTATATTTAAATAATTGTAAAAATTGGATTCAGAATCTGTCCCATATATGAAACTGGAAAATAGATTTTTAATGTGAAAATTTTTAAAAGATTGAAATGTTTTTATATAAAATTTGATTGTTAAATTGAGTATAGGGAAATAAATTAAATTTAATTACATATAATTCAGCCAATTACTCTTAAAAATTTATATATAACATAATTTAACTATATAAATTATTTAAAAAAATTGGTTTTAATTAAAATTCAGTATTTTTCACTATTCATAAAAAATTAAACATCCCTGAAGAATACCAATGTTTTACTCTAGGACTATTTATATATTATAATTTTTAAAATTAAAATTATTCTTTAAAATAAGATAATAAAACATATAATTTTTTTAATATTTATATTAAAAATAGGAGTTCCATCAGATGGTGGAAAATTTAGCTTTTTAAAATAAGATATATTTTTATAATTAAAATTAGATCTATTCATAGCATAAAACTATTAAAAAATTGAATGAATTAAGAAACATTTGAGTAAATATATAAAATATAAATTTATGTAATATATCTCACTTATTATGATTAAATTAATTCATTAATATAAATTTCATTGTAGGTGTAAAAATAGTTTCTTTATAAAAACTCATCCTCTATGTTCAATTGGTTCTCATTTTTATGTATAATTAATTGGTAACCAATGAATTCATTGTATAACCATGTAAAAACATATTTCCATAATTTTTTATCTTCATTAATTCCAACAATTCTAATGGATTGTCCACTACAATTAGATAATAATATTTAATTTTTTATTTATGCACAGTGTTGTGTGTAACATAAACTATCAATGAAATTTAATTTATTTAAAAAGATACATACCATAAACTCTTTGAGTGTCACAACACCTAGTAATCGTTAAATCCAAATGATTTTTATAACATTAGGATTGAAATATTATTATCTAATTTACATTGTAATGTTCTTTGACTTCCCATCCTTCCATCACCTTCTTTCATTCCAAAAAATAGACACCTTTTCTCCCATATTATTTTAAATATCATGAGTCAAAAGAATATAGATAAGAAAAGTTATTGAAAAATAACAAAAAAAGAATCATTAGATCTACTATCTGGATATGTAGACTCTAATACATTACTTTATTATGAATGAAGAATTCATTTCAGACCAAATGTGAGTCTGAAAATATTTTCACCCAGAAAACATCATCATGATAGAAAAATGGAAGATATGTATTTCCTTGTCTATAATGTATCTGATATCCTGACTCCAATAGTCATTCCATATGATCATTAAAACTATATTTAATTATATTTCTATAATTACAACAAAATACAAAAAACCATCACAAAATTCTTCTAACATCTAAAAACAACTTCAAGATTACTTGGTCCCAAAACTACTACCAGGTAAATATATAGTGAGGTTTTTGTGTTTTTGAAGCAATTATGGATCCATTCTAGAGGTATTATTCCTTTGAATGATATGATGCAATGATTATACAATTATATTATCCAATCAAAGAATCCATTAATAAATAATTACAATTCCTCGTATATCTAAAGTCATATATAATTTATGTATAAATTTTATGTGATGATAATGAATTCATTGTTTTGGAAATTTTAAATTCAACTAATAATTTATTCAATTTTTATGTGAAAGACATTTTTTCTCATGAAAATTATGGATTATTAATTCATTGTGAAAAAATTGTGTTTTCTATGACTAATATATGTTTTCCCAACACCCATAACCATAAATTTGTGTCAGTTATGGTCCCATGATTAATATAAATGTATTTATAAATCATTTCTTTATATTCTGATTTTATTTCTTGTTCTATTTCTTTATTATTAAATGATATAATTCAAACACCAAAATATTACCTTCCCATTTTTTCTTTCTAATATAACCAAATGATATAATGATATAACATTAAGAACATATGAAGAATCCATCAAAAGATGCTAGTGGTTTTAGTAGGATAATATAAGAGTACACTCACATTGATCAAAGTTACACATTATGCATACATGTTCAATTCACAAATACTAATCATGTTAACAGAGTGGTATTAATTCATTGACCACACATATAATACATTTAATTCACACTATGTGTGGATCAGGCTAGCTAGTAATGCTGTTTGACCGGACTATAGAAAATGTAAGTGAGGTACACATCGAATAGTGCATATTATTTTTGGGAGTAAAACATTGCTATTATAAGACATTTCTTATATTTAATACATGACATAGGGACTATAAAATTATTAAACATCAAGAAAATATCAAATATATATGAAATACATATAGTTTATTTCATACAATTCTATGATTGATAAACACAAATAATACCTAGGAGTTTTTCACAATCATGGGTGGAAGATATTGTATCTTATGTATCCAATGTACATGTGGTGTAATCTATTGTAACTTTTTTAATAATTTAACAAAAAGAGAATAAATAATTATATAACTAAAACTGAAGGAATCCTCGATGGCTGAAGGGGTCACGCATGTCTCCGGTATTGGTGCAATGAAGACTCCTCGTGTGGATAAAAAGGCACCTGATAAAACTAATGTCCAGGACCCAGTGCCTTAACAAGTGACTAATAGAGTCATTTTAGGTGAATAATTCTTGTTAGACTTTGGATCACTGCTTAAATGAGAATATAGTAGAATAGTTATAGAACTGGAAGCAGAAAAATGTGAGTATTTAGATATTTTACTTCATTCTAGGGAAGAAACTCATGGAACATTAATTAGGATAAATTAATCAAGAGAGGAGGTCAAAATAATTTATTTTATAAGGCATAGATTTGATAAAAATTAGGAGAAAAGGGAATGTATTCACATTCAAGGATGAATTTTCACTAGAGGTTTTAATAAACATAAAACCAGTTTGGATGAATTTATATAGACCTGGGACAGAATGGATAACCTTTTTGAAGATATTATAAAATAAATGACCTACATATCCATGTAACATCAATTTAAAAGGAATTATATAGGGTTTTTAACTCTTTCAATCTTAGCCGTATTATTGATAAATATGTGAGTTCATTCAACACATACTAAACATTATTTTTTATTTTATGGTTCCCCACATCTCTTATATAGTGGATTTCAAATAAAAAATTATATTTGGAAAAAATTTAAGGTTTTTAAATAATTGTTTTATTCCATGTTAATACATTGTAAAATTATCATGCGTATTAGTTTGGATGGGTGCATTTCATTGAAACCTAGTACACATGTTTACTAAGATAATTTTAAATATTATTTCTATAAATATTTTATAAAACATTATTGATGATGAAAATTTAATTATGGTTATGATATAATTACGAAAAATGAAATGTTTTAATTAATAATATAATTTATTAGATTAATGAAATTAATTTTACTTAATTGATAAACTAATTGATGTAGTATCTATCTATATTGAAAATGTATATTTTTTCCTTTTTGTTTGTGGTTAGGGGTATAAAACAGTCTCGAGTATATGATCAGTTTCCTTTTTATTTATTGTTATGATATTAAATTGATGTCTCATGTATCATACTATCCTCTCATCGTGTATGGACCTGTATGCCTTTGGTTTCTTTTATGTAAATCCACCAAAATATCTTTTAGATACCATAACCTGTGTATGTTTGTGACACATATGTAATGGATGGATCTCCCTAGAAAATTGAAGGGGTTCACATTTAGAGTTGATGAGAAACTAATCCATCTGATTTATAAGATCACATATTTCATGTTATAACTCAAACAATTGTAGGGTCAAGGAGTTATTCATTCCGAGTAAGAGTTAGTTTTTTATCTATTAGATAAATGAACTATTTGAAATCATTAATGATCACAAAAAATTATTTGTTCATATTTTTCATTTTCATGGTCAGTTATTTATTTTAATAGATGAAATTCACATTATATAAATGATTTAACAATGCATGAAAGGAAAAAATAAATTTTCTTAACATATGATATTTTATGAATATATGGTTAATATAATAATTAAATATATTTGATATTAAATAGAATTTAATCAAAATAATAATATATATTAAAAAATAAAAATATATTCCTGAAAAGTAAACCTGAATATAGTATATCATTCCACTAATAATGCTGAAATTAATTTGTAGATAAATATTCCTAACCAAAATCAATTGGGGGTTTTTTTATTTGGAAATCACTAACATGATTTTGGGTTACCTTAACGTAGTTCACATTAAATACTGATTAGCACTATGAGAAATGTTGAAAATAATGGTAAAAATTATGTCTAAATTGAGGACTCCACTCAATAGATCATGGAGTTTTGAGTCAATGTAGTTGGATAGTTACCCCTTCTTAAATACATTTGAACACTTTGTTGGACCTCCATATGATTTAAGAATAGGGGAACGTGGATCCATTTCACTAGAATTTCCATGTAAGAGGATATTCTAGAACCAATTGTGAGGGTTATTGGGTTCTGAAAAAATAATCGGATATTTATATATTACTAAATTTTAAATTTTGTTATCCAATTTTATAACCCATACAATGGTCTAAACTTTTTCACTTATTTGTTGTAGTAATTGAATGATACATGAAATTGAATATATCACTAAGACCCATTTTATATAATGTAAACCTTCTCACCCACTCAAATTTTATGGAAAGGTATATGATATTGTACATTGTACTTCTCTATAAGAAAAAAATATATGTACTTGAAACCTAACTTCCTGAGTGGATTGAAAATTAGTCTATTGATGAAGAAGTATATCCATACATGAAACATGAAAATAATGATATAGATTCCCAATATTTTATGTCATATTATATATAAATTTATATTTTATGAAAACACGTTAATATGGATTCATATTGTATCATTTATCATATTAATGATCTTTATCTAGAGAGTACAGGAAAAGGGATATTTTAGATCTCCAAGGCACTACCCATGTAAAATATTGGAGAATCAGTTCCATTTGGACCTCATGTAATCAAGATGATTGGATATATAGTGTTTATAGATGTCTTGGTATTTTAGGACCCTAATGATATTTATAAAAATATAATTCTAACCACACTTCCTAATTGATTATCTAGTTTCATTTTGAACAACTATATATTTAAAATAGAGATTAAAATTTCATAACTTCTTAGATTAAATCTCAAAGTCGACATGAATATAGGGAATGAAAATACTATATTCCAAATAGTGACTAAGTAAATTAATAAAATAAAAATGTCTCTTAGAAGAAATCTATTTCTAAGGATCATAATCACTATCCTTCATTGAGGAATGAAACCCAACACACTAAAAAGAATAAAAAGAAGTTTTTTTTTCATGTGAAAAGGTAAAACAGTGGATGATAAATTGAACCATTAAGATGTATTAGAAAAATGTAGGTATATTTATTATCTATTCAATCATTACGAATCATTATTTTAGTTATTATAAATGGCTTGGGGTTCTAACATATATATTAAAATTGAGAAAATAAGTGGGTTCCATAAAATTTACAGAGGAGGGTTGGGTCTTTGTTTATATAATGGGGCACGACTATTTTATCTGTCTATAGGATATTATCACCATTAGATTCAGAAATGGATGGTTTTTTTTAAATTTTTAATGACTTTAGGTGTCATCAATAACCAAAAACATAATATATGTACCCTTTTAATAATAGATTTTTTTTCTCATGTTTCAAACTAAGATATATTTATTTCAAAAAGGAAACATATATTATTCTATTACAAATTTAATTTACAGAATTTAAGTATTAAATTAAGATAAAAATTTATTGGAAATTAATAAAAATTCATTTCTTAATAACTCATTTAACACAAAATTGTGGCATCATTGCCTTGGTCATTTAAATGAGAATCGCATCATAAAACTCTATCAAGACAGTTATTTAGAAACTTTTTTTTTAAAACCACTAAAAATATTTGATGATTGTTTACAAGAAATGATAAACAAAAAAAAAATTGATTGATAGGGTAAAAGTTCTATTGATATTATAGAGTTGGATCACATCTAGGTGTTTATTCCATTTCTTGTAATATCTAATGGTATAAATTATAACAGAAAAATATATACTAATGAATTGAGTAGATTTGGTTATATTTACCTGATAAGGTATAAGTACACATCATTTGTAAAATTTAAATATTTCAATGGTCATATAAATAATCAACTTGGAAATAATATAATAAAATTTTGATTTTATAATGGTGGTGAATATCATAAACAAGAGTTTATCAACATTCTATTGGAGTTTGGGATTCTCTCTCATTTGAAACCACCTTATACACAAAAAAAGAATGGTTTTATTGAAAGCAGGAACCATACCTTTTTTAACATAGTAAGGGTGATAATTATTCATGTAGATCATCCATTATATTTTGGGGTCCTGTGATACAAACTATAATTCATATTTTAAACTGATTATTTACTACGGTAGAAAACCTAATTATATTTGAATTAATGTGTCAATAGAAATTGTGTTATCACATAATAAAGAATTGGGGTGTGATTAATTTTTAATGCTATATCAAGAAATTAACTAGTAACCCAAGGCATATTATGTTTTATTATATGGTATCAAAAAATAAATAATGATATATTATCCATGAAACCCCTAATATCAGAAGGTGATTATAAAAATACACTCTATTTATTGGATAGGAATCACAACCTAAAGAATACTAGTTGGAAAAATATTCTATTAAATGAAAATTGATTGTCAAGATACCTAAGAGTTGGTATAGGAACAAATTTTATATTCCCTTATGAATGCTATTATTCTTGTATCAAAACAATTACATAGCGGATATAGTGATGTTAGAGAATCATAATGATGATGTTTTGGAGTTAAAATGATTTGTGACCCATTATTTATGGATAATAATCATCCCATTTCCTAAAAGTAGAAAATAAAGAACATTGATTCCATAATATTATAAAAATACATGACATTTGAAGTGGATTTCATAAATTATAACCAAGTTGGAATTCCTTTTAATTCAATAACCATTGGATTAATGGAATAACTCAAGAGATAACTAGAAAAGAAAGGTAAATATAATACATATTATGAATGGGTAGTGGCTAATGGGTGTTAATAGTGTCAGGTAATTGACTTGGAAGAAACATTTTCTACATTATGCATAATTAAATACTTATGATTGTTACATTCTATTGGAATTTTTCACGACTATATAATTTGATATAGGGATTTTAAAATTAGCATACTTAATAGAATCCTTAAATAAGATCTCTATATGAAAAAATTAAATGGTTTTGAGACACTAGATAATTCTAAAAATGTATGCAAGTTGCATATATCCCTTTATAAATTAAAAAAATCATCTATGTCAAGGAAAATTTGGTTCAATAAAACAATAAATGAATTTTATTTCATTAATGGAGAATTTGAGCCATAATTTTACAAGAGGATTGGTGGGGGTGTGGTCATTATTCTAGTAGTATATGTTCTTGGTTTACAGAGTAGATATAGAGATAGATGTTAGGGGTTGTACATATTCTATATTTCAAACCGATCATAATGATATAATGTAATAGATATGATATTTATTTAGTCTAAATACAATAGATCTCTACCAGAAGAATTCTAATAATATAGTTTCCATTGATCCTATAGTGGATTATTATTATATAAAATATTTGGATGTGGCCAAATATTATTATATCATAGAAATATGTTTCCAATATATTTATATTGATCAATGAATTATATACTATATCATATTATATTGGGATAGTACTATTTTGGAGGCTCTCACAAAGTAGGAAATGTCACACCAACAAATAAGAAAAATAATATAGATGATTAACCTCTTGATGGATTTAAATTATATGGGTAAAATTGTGATGAGTATAGTTTCCATGAAATATAATGTGTCTTATCAAATCCCTATATCTAATATCAAAGAAACAAATGGAGTATCATGAGAGAGATAGTTGGATAAAGGTTTTTAGCTTTTGGATCTAGTGCAAGTGGGAGTTTGTTGGTGTTAGTTCCCTATAAATAACGTTTATGAACATTATGATTACATGGAATCATTATTTTGAATATTAATTTTCTCCTTATCAAAATGTGATTATTTTTCTTAATGACATAGAATGTGCTAATGTCTTAAGAGTAATTTTTACATAAAAATGTTATAATAGTTCCAACTATGATGAGAAATTATAAGTGACACAATTGTATTATTAAATATATTTTCTAAAGCTGAATGATATCATTTGTTAGTATGTAACAGATACAGTCTATATAATAACCCTAACTCATATTAACTATAGTTAGTGGTTACTTTTTTACATTTTCATAGATACAAAGGATATAATCATGTATTATTAATCAGTTTAGTATTATTGGAGAGTTGAATGCGTCCCTAGTACTCATTTTACATTGAAAAAATGGAAAACCTAAAAATAGTTAACATTATTCATCATTGAATCCCATTCGAATATTTCTTCTTCATACAATAAAGAATAAAAACAAACAATGGCGAGTTAAAATTCTAAGAAAAGGTTTCAAAAAAAATATCTTGAATAAGTTAATCATAATCAATAGGAAAAGGAATATAATTGGAAACACATTCCATTTAATCAATTACATGAGCACAAAATACATTCATGGATAATATAAAAGCAATAATATCATGTATAGTAATAATTTAATTTTAATTGAAATAATTCTTAATATTAGATTTCATGATCTCTCACATCATGAAATCTATACTTACAAAGCCTTATGAATGGATAGTCTAATCAATGGGTAGATATACAAGAAACCCTTTTAATTTGATCAACTGATTTATCTCATGTGACTTGTCGATACATTACGGGTATATGTATCATTATGTGTAATGAACCAAACTTTTTATCAATTGAAATTACCTTCATATAATTATTTCTTACAGTATAAATCTCTTAAACTCACATATAAAATATATTACTAACTTTATAAATTATGAATTAATGAAATAAGAAATACTTCTAGAGGCTACAAAACATATACAAAAATAATAGTAACATGAACACTGTAATTGTAAGATGACCCTTATGAATAGTAAAATACCCAATGTAATAGTAACCCCACCCATGAAAGTATAAATAAAATTTTTCAATCTTATAAATGAAAATATGATATCATTATATCTTATTATATGTAAATAAATATTTTAAAAATAATTAATTATTTATTGGTATTTTTGTAAGTCATAAATATTTTGTTAAAACATTATAATGAATTTAATAATTTTATGAGATTTAATTCCATAAAATGTAATCGTAAATTTATAATTTTTTCTTATAATTATAAGATAATTTTATAAGAGCTCAAATAATTTCTCAATGTTTTAAAAATCAGTTTTAATTTTAAAATTTTTATTTTCCAGGTAAATGATGATTTTAATTAGAAATTAAATTTATCTTTTTTAGAAAATTATTTTCATAAAATGGAGTTAAATTTTTAAATCAAGACATCATAAAATTGATTGTTTTAAATTTAGTTATTTTTCTAAAATACTTGAATTTTTGGTGAATAGAAAAATACGCTAATTTATGGTATTTACACATTATAAGTTAAATTCACAATTCCTTAAGTCGCCACTAATGTATGAACCATAAAATTGTACTATCCTTTAATATATTAGTATATTTGGTGATGATACAAAAAAATTCATACTCTTGATCCAATGTTATAAACTTATGAAAAAAAATATTTAGAAAACACCCCTCTACTCCACTATAAATACCACACCTCACCACCTATTGTACTCAATCCACTAAATCCTTGAACCATATCCAAATTCATATAAAATAAATTCTTAAACCCTTGTAACATGAACATGGGGTCTTGGTCTCATCAGAAGACCAAAACCCTTAACCTAAGCAGTTTTTGATAGAGGAGAAACTCAGTATGTAAATTCCTCTTATTTTATTTTAAAATTTTAATTTTATATTCTTATTATATCGACACCTCACCAATTTAAAATTTTATGATAACTGAAGTATATCAAATATACTATAATTTTATTATTATAATGGATTAATCAATCATTAAACCCTTCTCATCTCCCTTTATTCTAGAAATGAAAACATCGTTCGTGAGGTGTTAAATTATCATCTTCGAGGATGAAAAATTTTCATATTTCTTTTAAACCATAAATTTTGGTCATTAAACCATTTATATGGTTAAAAAAATTAAAATATATATATTAAAAATATCTAATTTCCTAGAACAATTATATAAATATATTATTAAATAATAAAACCAATAATGTTCAATGTGAGTGAAAACCACCCAAAATAATCTTAAAATTTATCATTAATGTCTTATCTAATGATTCATCCTAAATAAAAATATCCAAAAGGATTTATAAATATTTTATTTTTTATTTTTTAATTAATAACGTATGAATTAAATTCTAGACAACCATTCTCATCTTACATTTTTTTCGTATATGTAAACTGATAATGAAAACCAAGAAAACCAATGCTCCTGAAAGATGAAATTAAATATCATAAACCATTAAAAAATGTAGATACAAAATCTTTAAATACATTGAAATTACATTACTTTTTCAGAATACTTAATACATGATACAAAAATAATCCCAACGACCGTATTAGTTTATAATCTTCCTTTACAAGTTTTCAAGTTTAGTTTTAATCAACTTCTTTTAGTTTAGAATTGTATGACATGTTAAGAAAGGAAAAGTGTTATTGAAGTAGAAAGGATATTTTCCACAAGAATGGAGTTCAAGTGTTTTATCAAAATTATTTTCCATCTAAGATAATATAGGGTTCTGTTTCTATCCCTATTATTACATGGATTTGATTATGTTGTGATGGAAAATTTTTTATGAATTCCTTTATCTTATATGAATTGTTTTATGATGTCATGATGTTTAAGAATCCCATTTTTATTACATGGGTTATGCTATGATGTATGGTTTATGATTTTGTGGCACACATAAGAATGTTATCATTATGCGATGGGTGGGACCTATATCTCCCTCCAATGCATTGGGTAAAGATTTTATATCTCATGAGATAGATAGGTCTGGAACAGCAGGTTAAACCGGTTCAGTGAAACATGACTGAAACGAGGAGTGAACTCGTTTCAGAAATGGACTTTGTCAACTAAGATAGTCTTGGAAATGAGTCTTGACTAATAAGTAATGATTCCCTATGATTATGTGTGTATGACACAAATTTTCAAGTTTTACTTTATGATTATTGGGATTACATTTCACTACTCTGATTTATCCCATGTTATGAAATTATGATATCTTTTGCAGGTCAAGATTTCCAAAAGATATGTTCTTATGTATATGATGTGATTGATATTTCTTTTGTTTACCCTTACTGAGAATTTGAGCTCACCCTTTTGTATGTTTTGTTTCCCCAGGTCATGAATAAGGTTATTAAGTAGGTTATGCCAAAAAGGGACTCTAGATATGATGAAATACATGGGAGGCAAAGTAGATGCTTTATGAACCAGTTGTTTATGTTTCCCAGTTTCTAAAGACTCTATACCATTACGGTCCATTCCTAGTTTTGTTATATGTTGTAATAAGTGTGCTTCAATTCTGAAGTAATAACAATGTATGTAATGTTTGGGTCGTTATAGTTGGTATCAGAGGAAAGGTATAGTCAACCTTTGGAAACTGGGATGTGAAAGCCTTAGTAAGAATCCTAAGGATATGTCTAATCATAGAACACAATCTTAGTGTTTTAAAAATGGCCATGAACAACCTATGATAAGACCTTAAGTGTGAAATTTTATTCTTAATTATGTGGTTTTCATATTATAATTAGTGTTGCTCACACTATTCTTCTTGGTTTTAGTCAATGGCTGGAACCCGAAGGAACCGTGTTAATGCGGAATGCGATGGGCAATGCAATGATTGTCCCCCTAAGAAACCAAACATTATGGGAGATGGAATGGAAAATCTTGTAGCTATGCCCACATAACTTTCTCAAGCTATGAATCATGCAGGACTTCCAAACGAGAAAAATAAGGGGCAACATTCTGTTGAATCCTTCTTGAGGCAGCATCCACCCTCATTCAGCCGGTCTACTGATCCATTAGTTGCTAAACAAAGGATCAGTACTACTAAAAAGATATTTTCAGATCTTCAATGTTCTGAACATGATAAATTCATCTTAGCAGTGTATCATTTGGAAGGTGATGCTGATCAATGGGGGAATATTATAAAGAATACGAGGCCAAGAGATGAAATTGAGTCCATGTAATGGGACGAGTTCAAGAACATATTTTTCAATAATTACTTCTCTCGTATTCTCCGAACAAAGATAGAGAAGGAGTTTCTTGAACTAAAGCAAAAGAATGATGAATCTGTTGGTACCTATGAAGAAAATTTTACAAGACTTGCAAGGTATGCTTCTGGTATTATTATCCAACCTGAGAGTAAGATCGATCGATTCTTTAGTGGCTTAAAACCAAGTATTCTAAGGGAGTTAGCCATAAGGGACTTCAATATCTACGAGGAAATCATTCGTTGTGATCTCAAAGTCGAGATGGATATTGGAGTAACCCATCAGTCATATGGGTTTGATAAGAAGAGGAAAATGGAATTCAATGGAAAATCTACAGAGCACACTGAAAAGAAGGTTAGTTTTCCCTCATGCTCAAAGTGTGGAAAGAAATATGGAGGGACTTGTCTTAAAGGGACAAGTAAATGTTTCAAATCTGGAAAGGAAGGTCATTGGGCATTTTAATGCCGCATTGATGGGAAGAAGATGTCTATTGATGCAAACAAAGGAAAGGATACACAGAATGATCCTACTAAACTTCAATGTTTCAAGTGCAAGGAGATGGGGCATTATGCCAATCAATGCCCAAAACCAAGGTCTGATGATGATGGTCGACATCAACAAACTTTTAATGCTAAAGACAAAGGAAAGTCACATTCAATTTCTATCAGCGATGTGGAGTACGATAACGATGTGGTGAAAGGTACACTTACCATCCACTGTAAAGTGGAAAATGTTGTATTTGATTCTGTATCCACCCACTGTTTTATTTCTGATGAATTTTCTAAGGGTATCACCGTATTACCTCAACAGTTAGATGTAGAGTAAGCTGTGACAACCCCTAATGGAACAACAGTCACATCAAAAGCTTATAATTCTTCTATGATTGAAGTTTGTGGGAAAGTGCTTCCTGTAAATCTTGTGATCCTTCCTATAGTGGAATTTGATGTGATTCATGGCATGGATTGATTTTCTTTATATGGATGTCATATCAATTTCCAAATAAGGGAAGTCACATTTCATATTCCAGGTCAATCTATGATCGTCTATCGATGCAAGGATGAACATAACCATCCAGTGGAAATTCCTTCCATTTTATGGGTCTTGATTCAACTAAATGAAGGTTATTTATCTCAATTGGTTGGTGAGAAACTCACGATTATGAATATGCCCATTGTACGGGAGTTTGATGATGTATTTCCGGAGGAATTTTCGGGTCTTCCACCAAATCGTGAAGTTGAGTTTTCAATAGAACTCGTACCAGGTGATTTGCCTATTTCAAAGACACCATATAGAATGTCCCCAATTGAGTTGCAGGAATTGAAGAAGCAACTCCAAGAGAATCTTGATAAGGGATTCTTACGCCGTAGTGTGTCACCTTGGGGAGCACCTGTTCTGTTTATTAAGAAGAAATATGGATCAATGAGACTCTTCATTTATAGTGATTCCATTTGGTCTTACTAATGCCCCTGATTTCTTCATGGATCTAATGAATAGAGTCTTTAGAGACTATCTTGATCAGTTTGTGGTAGTCTTTATAGATGATATTCTTGTATATTCAAAGAGAAAGGAAGAACATGAAGATCACTTGAGAATTATATTGAAGACCCTGAAAGAGGAGAATCTTTCTTCCAAATTTACCATGTGTGAATTTTGGCTTCAAAGAGTTTCATTTTTGGGTCACATAATCTCAAAAGAGGAGATATCTGTGGATCCAGCAAAAACAGAGGTTATCGAAAGATGGTCGAGACCAACAATAGTAACTGAGATCCGAAGTTTTCTTGGTTTGGCTGGATATTATTGACATTTTGTGAAATATTTTTCACGATTATCTATTCCACTCACCAAGTTGACTCGGAAAGGAGTTAAGTTTGTCTGGATGGAGGAATGTGAAGAGAATTTCACGGAGTTGAAAAGAAGGTTATCCAGTGCACCTGTGCTCACACTACCTTGTACTGGAGAAGGTTTTGTGATCTATAATGATGAATCCAAGAAGGGATTGGGGTTTTTTCTTATGAAAAATGATATAGTGATAGCTTATGCCTCACGACAGTTGAAAATCCATGAGTAAAATTACCCAACTCATGATTTGGAGTTAGTTGTAGTAATATTTTCATTAAAGATTTGGAGGCATTATCTTTATGGTGAATGGTGTGACATTTATACTGATCATAAAAGGTTAAAGTATATTTTCACACAAAAGGAGATGAATATGCGCCAATAATGATGTTTGGAGATGATTAATGATTAAGACTGCTCAATCCATTACCACACTGGGAAAGCAAACAAGGTGGTGGATGCATTAAGTCGACAATACCATGCCAGTTTATCCATGATGAGGATCACAAAAGATCCAATATTTATGGATTTACAAAGGATGGATCTTGGAATTATAATAGAAGGGGAAAAATCTTATCTTTCTCAAATGAATGTTCAACCGTCTATACATGTGAAGATTAAAGAGGCACAGAAAGAAGATGTTGAGTTACAAAAGAAGGTGAGAAATGTTCCTGAATTCAACCTTGATTATAATGGGATAATAAAGTTCAGGAATCGGGTTTGTGTTCCTCCCATCCCCGAATTAATGAAGGAGCTTCTGGATGAGGCTCATAGTTCTTCATTCTCTATTCATCCTGGAAGCACGAAGATGTATATGGATCTGAAAGAGTACTTCTGGTGGGATGGCATGAAAAGAGTTGTTGCTGAATATGACTCTCGCTGCTTGGTTTGTCAGCAAGTTAAAGCTAAGAGAAAGAAGTCTAAGGGGATGTTAAAACCATTACCCATACCAGAATGGAAATGGGAAAACATCACTATGGACATTCTCACAGGACTTCCTAAAACATCGAAAGGTAATAATGCTATCTGGGTCATAGTTGATCGTATTACAAAGTCGGCACACCTAATCGCTATTAGAGAGGATTTCTCTCTAGATCAGCTTGCCAAGATATATGTGAAGGAATTGGTAAGATTTCATAGAGTACCACTTTCTATTATATCTGGTCGGGATCTGAGGTTTACCTCAATGTTCTAGAAAAGTCTTCAGCATACTTTGCATACAGAGTTGAGTTTCAGCACAACTTATCATCCTCAGACAAACGATCAGTCTGAAAGAACAATTCAAACCCTAGAAGATATTTTGAGAGCTTTCTCTATGGATTTCAAAGGTGGGTTGGATCAACACCAGCCTTTGGTGGAATTTTCTTATAATAATAGCTTTCACTCCAGTATTCAGATGGCTACTTATGATGCTCTCTATGAAAAGAAATACAGGACTCTAACTTGCTAGGATGAAGTTGGGGAAAGAAAGCTCTTAGGACCTGATATTGTTGATGAGATGATAGAAAATGTCCGATCTATTAAACATCACATAAGAGCAGCTCAGAGTGGACTGAAAATTTATGCCAACAACAGAGGAAAATACCTAGAGTTTGAAGTGGGTGATAAAGTGTTCTTACTATTATCTCCCTGGAAGAGGGTCATGCGATTTGGAAAGAAGGGGAAGTTGAGCCCGAGATATATCGGTCCTTTCGAAATACTGGATCGTGTTGGGAAGGTAGCTCACCGATTGGCGCTTCCAGCGAATCACTCTCAAATTCATGATGTGTTCCATGTATCTCTCCTGAGAAAGTACATACCTGATCCTTCAAATGTACTCAGCTCAGAAGTTGTACCGCTGAAGCAAGATCATTCTTATGAAGAACAATCGATAGAGATTCTGGATCGTAGTGAAAAAGTCCTACGAAACAAGACCACTCGCTTGGTGAAAGTTTTATGGGGGAACCACCAATTATAAGAAGCTACATGGGATCTTGAGGATATGATGAGGGAGAGGTATCCTCATCTGTTTGTTACAAAGTGACAAATTTTGAGGGCGAAATTCATTTTAAGAGGGGTAGAATATAACACCCGAGACTTTTATGAGAAATATTTTGTTTTTATGTTATATAAATCATCAAATGAATCTTTAACTACACACAACACTTTCTTGGATTTCTTTACACGCAATCGCGACCTTCCTCGATAGCTTGCATCGTACGCAATACCAAGTTTCACTGAACAACGATATTCTATTAAAATATTATTAAAACGAGCCGTTATGAATAGTAATAACCACTTTTTGAAATTTTATGAAATTTATTTTTCAAAATGGACTTCATTTTTGGATTTGGAATATCGAAATTAGCCAAGGGTGAAATTTTGGTATTTTTCTGAAAACTATCAAATTCTGATGAATAGTGAAAACACTAGGTTACTATTTAAAAACCGAATTTTTATATAAATAATTATATATTTTAATTAAATTTATTTTAGGGAAAAATTGATACATAATACCTATATAAGTTCTATGAAATTCATTAAAGTCATTTTATAATAATTTTAGATATATAAAAATGTTATTGAACTTTTCACCATCTTTTACCCACCTCCTAGGAGAATTTTCAAATTTACATAAAACCTAATTTTACCACTTCTGTGAGTGGAATTTCAAAATTCCGAGAGACACGATTGATTTTAGTAAGTAAAATGTGGTATAATGAGATGAAAATAATTTTTGGTGAATAGTAACTTTTTTACTTTTATTTACCACGGTTAAAAGTAAATAGGGTAATTAAGGGTAAAAATGATATTATTATTGCACTAACACATGTCCTAATTCTATTGGATAAGTTTAATTCGACCAAAAACAACATTAGGAATAACATATGACCATTTAGGCCGACTTTGATTAGATTAGGGCATTTATTATTAATTTATTTAAAGAAGGGTTAAAATAGATAAAATCAATGTTTAATAACTAAATCATTTTTAATATAGTTTTATACATAAGATAAATTCGACTATAAATATTCATTAGAAAGATAAATAGATTTCCTACATAATGTTATTATATTTGTAATTTTATACATTAAATAATTTAATTTATTTATGACACAAAGATGATGCAGTAATTATCTTATTTATGAAATATTGACATAATTGATGTTATAAATACCCAAATAAATGTAATTTGAGACTTTTTATGAATTCAACTAATTTTATAGGTTAATATGACATGTTAGTGTTGATTTAATTAACCTTTTTAGAACTAATCATTGTTTTATTATTTTCACAAAAATTAATTACTAAATAGTGTCAAAATTGACATAAAATAGTTTTTAAAACAAATATTATATTATTAATTGTTACTTTATTTCTAAAAATATAAGGTTCGGCCAAATGAATTAGATAAGGTTATATATATTAATAATAAACAACTTGGGGTTCGTTTGGATTGTTATAGTATGTTTATTAACCTTATAGTGTAAGAAAACAAAAAGACACGGTAAGAGTATAATTTTCTAACTTAAAGTTAAATATAAATTATAAGGTTAAAATAAGAACCTAAACTAGTATAAATTATATTGTATGAGAGGATTGCGACCCATCCCCACCATAGCTTAGAAATAAATCAATTTGGAGCAATTTAAAACCTAATTTGGCTTTATAATAAAATAATATATTTAGTTTTTCGAAAGGAGCCCCTCTCCTCCCTTATAAAATGGCACCTCCTCCCCCTCTTCCTCACTCCACTTTGAGCCTTCAATCTCGGCCAAACCCTGACACTTTCTCCTCTCCACTTAACTAGAGACATCCTAGAGGTCCTGGTATTCTTCAAAAAACAATTTTAGTTCCCTTAGAGGAGGTCTCAAAGTGGCGCTTCAAAGAAAAGGTAATGTTTGTTACCAATTCTTTCAACTTTATTTCTTCTTCCACTTTTTCTTATTTAGTTGTATCATTATGAAGTAATAACATCAGTATCACTCATATAAATATATGTTATTATAAGTATGAAACAACCCTATTTCACCATCTATCGATCATATGGAAAATGAAATCATCGCGCGTCCGTACGTACGGAATACCGTCTCCACGCCATGGTGTAATCTATTTTCCACCACCACCATACTTTCATGGGTATAATGGTGTAAATATTGACTATATATGATTATTGTAAATTGATATTGATTATGAAATAGTATAAATACACTCTAATACAATTCCACGATCATGGAAATGATATCATCGCTCGTGCGTACGTACGGAATACCGTCTCCACGATGTGATGTGACTCGTTCTACATGATATTCATTGCATAATGATTATATAAATGAATTGAATAAATTAATATGATATATATTACACTAATACCATTCTGGAAATAAGGTATCTATAACCTAAAAATAAAAATAAGAATTTATTCTACAAAACAAGCATAAGAACAAAAAGTAGTAAACACCCGAATAACAAGTAGTAATGAAATATTACTAATAAGAAGCTAAGAATATGACCATATATGATATCATATAAATAAGTATGATTCTGGAATAAGTCAATAACATTATTTAAATCATTATACAGGAGGTTTGGACACTTTCTAAGCAAATCGGACCTAAGGTAAGGGAAATATCACAATCTCATTTTTAACCGAGATTGTTTATACTTTGGAATTTACTGGGGTGTATTTTATCATCCACGTCCATGTTTCCTCAATATGTGATATTATTTCCATCCACCTACAATTTTGTAAATCAAATTTTACCCTTCGGCGAGTTTTTAGTAAAAGATATGAAAGAATCTTTTGTCATTTTTCATACGAGGTACTTTTTGACTTTTCTGACAAAAGTACGAGAAGAATGATTTTTTAACTTATACGGCATGAATGGATTTTTTCAAAACATTATTTCCTAAAAGATTCCTTTAAAAGTTTTCATGTTTATTTTTAATCAACTTCTTTTAGTTTAGAATTGTATGACATGTTAAGAAAGGAAAAGTGTTTTTGAAGTAGAAAGGATATTTTCCTCAAGAATGGAGTTCAAGTGTTTTATCAAAATTATTTTCCATCTAAGATAATATAGGGTTCTGTTTCTATCCCTATTATTACATGGATTTGATTATATTGTGATGGAAATAGTTATATGAATTCCTTTATCTTATATGAATTGTTTTATGTTGTCATGATGTTTAAGATTTCCATTTTTATGACATGGGTTACGCTATGATGTATGGTTTATGATTTTGTGGAACACATAAAAATGGTATCATTATGAGATGTGTGGGACCTATATCTCCCTCAAATGCATTGCTTAATGATTTTATATCTCATTAGATAGACACGGCTGGAACGGCAGGTTAAACCGGTTCAGTGAAACAGGACTGAAACGAGGAGTGAACTCGGTTCAGAAATGGACTTTGTCCACTAAGATAGTCTTGGAAATGAGTCTTGACTAATAAGAACTGATTCTCAATGATTATGTGTGTATGACACAATGTTTCAAGTTTTAGGTTATTATTATTGGGATTACATTTCACTACTATGATTTATCCCATGTTATGAAATTATGATCTCTTTTACAGGTTAAGAATTCCAAAAGTTATGTTCTTATGTATATGATGTGATTGTTATTTATTTTATTTACCCTTACCGAGCATTTGAGCTCACCCTTGTGTATGTTTTTTTTCCACAGGTCAGGAAGAAGGTTATTAAGTAGGATATGCCAAAAAGTGACTCTAGATATGATGAAATAAATGGGAGGCAAAGTAGATTCTTTATGAACCAGTTGTTTATGTTTCCTTGTTTCTAAAGACTCTATCCCTATACGGTCCTTTCCTGGTTTTGTTATATGTTGTAATAAGTGTGCTTCAATTCTGAAGTAATAACAATGTATGTAATGTATGGGTCATTATAGTGATACCCATTTTTTTCCATGGGTAACACATATGTTTACTTTTTCATGTGGAACACATAATATTGAACTTGTTATGATGTGTGAGGAAAAAACATTAATTATTTGAGTGATTCTTAATTTCATGAGACGTCATGTGAAATGGTCTTAGTGGAGAGTCTTAACTCATGATCTACGTGCAACAGTCTTGGTTGTTAACCTTGACACATACTCCTTAATGTTAAATGAGTCCTGACACATGATTATGTCTTGTTTTATATTTCTACCATATTTCTATGGTCCAATGGTTACATAATACCATGGATTGTATGTTATATTTCCATATTTTTATTCTTTTCATGTCAAATTGTAATGCATTCAAACCCATGTTCTATTCTTTATTATTATTATTTATTACCCTACTGGAATTCTTATCCAATACCTTTTGTTCATTTTTTCCCTAGGTTATCATATACATATGTAAGAGATCAATGGAAGTTAGGATCTCTTTATGGATGTTTAAAAATAAATATATCATACATTATATGTTCAATTTTATGTACCTTATCATCAAAAACACTATACATTATGATACTTGGATTCAAATTTGATGGGTATTTATTTTTAAAATTATGTTATAACAAGTAGAAAAAGATAGGGTCACTATAGTTGGTATTAGATCATGGTATAGTTATTTTTGTAGAATAATACTATTGAATTATTTTAATAACACAATGTATAAGTCTATGTATAAAAGAAATCACTAAATTTTGGTATGTGTTGAGTAAGTGGATTGTTAAGAAAATGATTAACTATCTAAATACTACAAGTGGACGTTGTTTTGGAACAAATTTACCTAGGATTAAAAAATATAACATGGTGTTTTGGGCCTGACATAGGGTATCCTGGTACATGAAAATGGGGTTACTTCACACCTTGTTGGACACTCCTTGGGTATATGATTTGGCAAATACATAAACTCCTTATAAAAAATGATTAAAGGAACACAAAAATCCCTGTAAGAGTATATTTTAGGAAATAGATACTGGATAATAATGATTAAAAACCTCTATAATCACAAGTTAGGATATACATTTCAATTATAAGTTTATCTTTTAATTTAAATGTTTATTTTATTCATGTTTATTAGCTAGGTATTTACGCCCTCAAATTTTACTTTATATTTATTAAATAATAACCTGAAATAGAAGAACATGTGAAAATAATAAATGTTATAGGAAATGGGAATGATTCCCTAATGAAATGAAGAATATGATGGGAATGAGTGATCATAACATTATGATAATACATTCTCATCTGTATTCATTTATGAGTAATAAGATGAAACTTGTTGAATTCCCTCCTTCTCCATGGAAATACAATGTTTTCATATAATCCTTTATGTAGAAAATTACTTCCATGTTTAGTGGATCATAATTATCCCTCCCCATAGAATGATCGTTTTACTCTTCATAGAAGATATTATTTATCCTCTAGTGCTCTAAATAATAGAAAATTGTTCTTGAAGTTATTCGTCTTGATGAGGAAGCTGATCAATGGTATGGACTAATCATGAACAGAAAGTACATGGGGGAAATTGAATCCATGGAATAGGGAGATTTCAAGAAATGTTTTTTCATTAAATATTTTCCCTAATGCCATTATATGAATATGGAAAATGAGTTCATTGGATTCATGAAAATGGAATAAATTTTCATCAAGGTTTTTGACGTAAAAATTACAAGGCTTACATGGTATGCCTCCAAATATTTGGTTAATACTAAAATAAAAGTGGATCACTTATTTAGTGGACTATATATGAGGCTACAAATAGAATTGGTTATTTGAGAAATTGAATACTAAGATGAGATTTTAAATTATTATCTTAATATTGAAATGAAAAACATATAATCTTAGTGGTATCATGGGCCTAGTGAAAAAAATGGAAAACAGATTATAATATGGATGTATGATTAGATAAATACCATGATAGAAAGAAGTTTGAATAACCCATGTGTCAAAATTGTGGGAAGAAGCATCTTTTGAACATTCTAAATGGAACTAGGAAATACTTCCAATGTGGAATAATTTGAAATATCACTAAGAAATACCAAATGGATATTAATAATTCCACTAACATGGATGAAGAAAATAATGTTCAGATAACCACTCAATCAATAGTTGTGTGTTTCAATTTCAATGAACTTTAGAATTTAGTGACACATTTTCCAAAGACAATGGTTGTCATGGGAAGTCAATAATAACCTCCAATGAAATAAGGAAGGGAATAGTATTTCAATAAAACTAAGGCGGAGCTGGATAACGATGTGGTTATTAGGATTCTATTTATTTATTCAATAATAGAGATCATACTATTTGATTATAGTTCAACTCATTATTTCATATGATAAAATATTTATAGAAATATTTAGAAAACACCTCATATTATAAAAGTTGATTAATATATCAGAATAGAAAATGTTTTAATTATTACATACAACGTATATAACTCATCCATTATTAATGATTGTGGACCGAACCTCATGGAATATATTTTCATACCTTTTTTGGTGGATTTCAATGTGATAGTGGACATGTTTTGGGTATCTTTATAAAAATCCAACATTACCAATTCAGAAAGGGAGATCACTCTTCACATCCTTAAGCATCCATTAATTCTGTACAAATTAAAGGATGAGATGAATCTCCTTCAGAATTATCATCTCTGGTGTGGATATTATTTCCTTATGTGCAAGCATATTTGGCTCAAATGATTGATATAAATGAGAGTATAATGCTATAAAACATGACATTTTGTGGGACTACTCTCATTTATTCCTGGATAATTTCATAGTCTTCATCATGACAAAGAAGTTGAGTTCGCAACAAAACATATTAATGGATTGATAACTATATCAAAGACACCCTAGAAAAAGGACACCATTGATCTAAAATAAATAAAAAATAAGTTGCAGTATATTCTATACACGTGTCTTATTCACCTGGGTTCTTCACCATGGGGTGCACCCATACACTTTTTTATGAATAAGGATAGATCTATGAACCTCAACATTGATTATCATGATATCAATTAAATCGTGATAAAGAAAAAGTACCCCTTCTGTAGAAATATGACTTTTTTGATAATCTACGTAGGGCCAATTACATTACTTAGGTGGACCTTCGGTTGGGATATCTATCACGACCCGTCCTTAGGGCCCATTCCGGGACTACCCCAAGCCCTCCGTCCATAGGCCAGGGGCTGGAGACTAGCACCAAGGCGTAAATTAACGATAAAAAGGGAAGGCATTGCCTTTGTAAAGTAAACAAACACCACAGAGCAAGAAAGCAGAAGAAGCAAACACTAAGTAAAAGCTGGTACAATAGTAAGTGCGGAAAGTAAGTGGGCCAGAATACAAACCCAAACTGAATGTAAAGTACAACTCGAAAGGGAAAACAACAACTGAAAAGTAAAGCCGCAACGTCGAGCCGTCCACTGGAAGTCCCACCTGAAGGGTGGGTACAGATAGCCTCAACTGCTCCTCGGGTCCAGCCGACCGCTCCGAGTACATCCCACCTAGTGGTCCACCTCCAGGTATCGTCCTGCTCCGCCAGCCTTAACCACGATCAGTGATTTCCGTCATCTGCAACCAACACAACGTAGTGCGGGCATAACCCGTGCAGGGGTGAGTATAAGCTACTCAGTAGGGACCCCGAGACCCCCGAAGGTCTCCCAGAATCCACAAAAGATAATCCAAAAAGGAAAGATACAATCACGAAATAACATCCGACACAGCTTTGGTATATGCCCATACATATACCTAAGTCTTCAATTCTCATTCGGCTCCAACATCTGAACCCAAGTACAACCCAGTCCACTCAGGAAAGAAAATCGTAAATCCACACAGGATAGCTCAACACAATCCACATAGGAAAGCAAAACATGATTCATCTCACACAGGTATACTTTTTCGAAAGACGATAGAGATGATCACTGATCCATCTAAGTCGTCGGACCCACAAAGGATCGATAGGTACTAACCCCCGCAATGACCCACAAAGGATCGATAAGAAACTAACCCCCGCAATGAACCACACAGAATCGGACCCACACAGGATCTGTAGGCGCTGGCTCACACAGAACTGCTGAGCACTGACCCACACAAGATCGGACCCACACAAGATCGGTAGCACTGATCCATGTAGGATCACTGAGTGTTGTAGTCGTCGTCGTTGAATCCACTGAGGATCTCTGTATATTCGTCGTCGTCACAGTAATAGTCGCAGCCAGCTCTAGGGTTCCCGCACACAGCAAGCTCGTTCGGCAGGGTCTGCTCCACGAGCCGAGAGGGTGATACATCAAATGACACATAGTCTAGAGTTTATGTATCCAAAAGTTCCGTATCGACAACAGGAACTCAACGTCGCAGACGTCGCGTCAACTGGAAACCCGGTCTGAGAGTTATTGGCTTTTTTGTCCCAGGGGCCCCGTTGGGTTTTAAGGAAAAACCAACCCGACCGTAATCCACCTGCGTCCAATCCTAGGGCGGAGTAAGCCAAAAGATCCGTCTCATTTAGAGTAATTCAACAAAGTCGACGTCACGTCAATCGGACTTCCGGAGCTTAAGATATGAGCGTTTTCGCTCCGAGGGCCCGGTTGGCTTCGTGTACGAACCAACCCGACCAAACCCAAAGTATTCTGAAACCTTTAGTGCGATATACCGAAATGACCGTATCATTTCAAGTATCGCTACGCAACTGACGGTGCATCGATTGGAGGTCCGCATCCCATGTTAAGGTCAAAATACCGAAGACGGTCTGAAAATGGGTGTTTCGGGCCCAGACCGACCCGGCCCGGCGGCCCGGCGCGGCCGACGACCCGGTGTGTGGTGCCAGCTGGCTCGGCCAAACGGCCAAGCCGTTCCTGCTCGCGGGGGGAGGCGCTGCCCCCCCCTCGGTTTCCCTGTAACGAAGGCCCCATTAATGGGGCCGCATGCTTGGACGGTCGGGGGAATTAATTCCCCCGGTTTTCTCTTTGTCCGGCCAGCCCGCACCGGCTGGCCGGTTCTGTCAACAAGGATCGGCGATGGCCAGTGCTTCCTCCTTCGCTAACACCGGCTGCCCGGAACCGGCCGCGGCCTGGTTCATCCGGCGTGGTGCGACGGCACCGCGCCCCTCCGTCGCGGCCCCGCTCCGGCCACGGTATTTTTGGGTTTCACCGACGGGGTGCGACGACATCGTGTCCTTGTATGATTTTGCGGCGCGGCGCGACGGAACCATGCATTTCTTGTCGCATGATCCCACGCGGTGCGACGGCACCGCGCCACTCCCATTTCAAACCACAAAAGAAACAAAACAAGGATAAGGGAGGAGAGTTTGCTGTGTTTGTGCGGTCTGAACCCCTCTCGTTAATCGAAATCATTTGGTCGTATATTCACGAAGAACGACAAATTGGTAAACACGAAAAAAATAATTAAATAAACCCCTACCTTGTGTGAGCTTGAACGGAGGTTCGTCGAACGAGGATTCGTCGCAGGATGATACGTCGCGGAAGAAGACGTCGCGGAAGAACCGTCGCGGTAAACGACGTCGTGTAGTCGATCTCCGAGGACTCGGCGATCTTCGACGGAGTTCGGTACGTTCTTCATGTTCTTCGTCGAAGAAGATGAAGAACTCTAGATTTCCTTAGCTTTTCTCCCCAAACCTCTCAAGCAACAAACTATCCAACCCCAAAATAAAATAATCTTACCTCTTGTTTTATTAACATAACATAACATTTATATTTCAAGAGTTTAAAATTCAAATAACCACACTTAACTCACTTAATTAATAACTGAAATTATTAATGTTTAAGTTAACAAAAGTTAATGGTGAGTTGAGGGGGGGGGGGGTTGAAGAATATGAAGGGGTGGGGTTTGTGTGGGCCCCACCACCCTCATAACCTCTTGTGGGAAGTTGGGTAGTTACCCAACTTCCACCCAAATCCTTCAACCACTACAAGAAAAAAAATTGTAGTTAATTTATAAATTAAACTTCCACAATTTTTATCATCTTCTCTCGAAAAAACACAACTCTGGAAATAGCGTTCCTAAGAAATTACCGGTGCTACGGTTCCATCGGTTCCCTCAGAATTCGATTCCAAGCACCGGTTAAAAAGATAGAAAAACCCGCTCATTCGTTCAATGAACGTACCCAAGCTATACTTCGGATTGAAATTTCGGGCACTCCGGGCCTCGAAATCAAGTGCCGTCAGAAACTGCATTCTTGTAAAATCCCTAAGAAAATTAAGAAAAAATTTCCCTTGAATTTTACGGGTCTTAACATTACTCCCACCTTAGGGATTTATGTCCCCGTAAAGATACATCATAAGCTAGGGAAACAAATGAGGGTACTGATCATGCATCTGAGCCTCCCGCTCCCAAGTTCTCTCCTGGAGGTTCCCGTGCTGCCATCTGATGAGCACTAGAGGAATCAACCATCCTCGTAGGACCCTCTCCTGTCGATCCTCAATCTCCACTGGAACCTCCACAAAGGTCGCCTCATCATCAACGTCAAGCTCCCCATGGTCAATGATATGCGTCGGGTCGTGCAGGTATCTCCTCAACTGAGATACGTGGAAGACGGCGTGCACCCGGTGCAACTGAGGTGGTAGAGCCAGGCGATAAGCCACCTCACCAATCCTGCTGAGGACCTAGAAGGGTCTGATGAAGCGTGGAGACAACTTTCCGCCTTAGCCAAAGCTTCGTAATCCACGTCGAGGTGAGACACGCAGGAAGACGTGGTCACAATCCTCGAACTCTATTGGCCCTCTCCTCATGTCAGCATAAGACTTCTTCCAGCACTGAGCTGTCCTCGTCTGCTCATGGATGACCTGGACCCTCTCTATTGTGGCCTAGACCATCTCCAGTCCCACAAGTGCTGACTCCCCGGGGTCTGTCCACCACAAAGGAGATCTGCATGGTCGGCCGTAAAACGCCTCGTATGGTGCCATCCCGATGGTGGAGTGGTAACTGTTTTTGTATGCAAACTCCACCAAGGGAATGTGGTCCTCCCAGCTGCGACCAAAGTCGAGGATACATGCGCGGAGCATGTCCTCGAGAGTCTGAATGGTCCTCTCTGTCTGACCATCCGTCTGATGGTGAATGGCTGTGCTCAGACGTAGCTGCGTCCCGAACGCCTCCTGCAACCCCTTCCAAAGTCAGGAAGTAAAGTGAGAATCTCGATCGGAGAAGATAGATGATGGAACACTGTGAAGCCGTAAAATCTCCTAAACGTAGAGACGTCCCATGCTATCAACTGAGACCTTCTCTCTGATGGGTAATAAGTGAGCCGAATTGGTGAGTCGGTCAACAATCACCCAAATGGAGTCGTGACCTCTGGAAGTGCGTGGAAGTCCAGTCACAAAGTCCATAGATATCCCATCCCACTTCCACTCCGGGACCTCTAAGGGTTGTACCAAGCCTGCTGGTACCTGGTGCTCTGCCTTCACCTACTGGCAGGTGAGGCATCATGAAACGAACTCTGCCATAGCCTTCTTCATGCCCGGCCCCCAGTGCTGTCGTCTGATATCCTGGTACATCTTCGCCACTCCAGGATGTACCGCCAAAGGAGAAGTGTGAAACTCTCTCAGCACCTCCTCCTGTAAAGGAACTGGTACCAAGGTACGTTCTCTGAGAAGGACATTGTGCTCTGCTCCAAAAAAAACCATCAGGTTCCTTTCCAGAGGATATCTGTGCACGCCGCGTCTCACAGTCAGTGTCCCCACATTGTGCCTCTCTGACACGCTGTAGTAGTGAAGGAGTGACTGTGAGAGACTGAAGGAAGGCTGCTCCATCTCAATCCACGAAGGATATCTGCAAGGCGACCAGCTGCTCTGCCGCCTCCTCATGTACCTGAATGCCCGTCCTCCTGCTGAGAGCTTCGGCTACCATGTTCCCCTTCCCAAGAGTATAGACTATCTCAAAGTCATAGTCCTGCAGGAACTCGAGCCATCGCCTCTCTCTCAGGTTCAGGTCCTTCTGAGAAAAGATGTACCTGAGACTCTAATGGTCAGAAAAGACTGTAAAGCGCTCGCCCATCAGATAGTGTCGCCATGTCTTCAGAGCGAAGACCACTGCTGCTAACTCCAGGTCATGGGTAGCGTAGTTTTGCTCATGCGGCCTCAACTGACGTTATCCATAGGCGATCAATGCCCCCTCCTGCATCATGAAAAATCCGTGTCCGATCCCTGATGCATCGCAGTAGAATACATACCCAACTCCTTCCTCAGGTAACCTCAAGATAGGTGCGCTAGTCAATCTCTGTCTCAGCTCCTAGAAGCTCTGCTGACATCTGTCTGACCATACAAAGGGTTTCTCCTTCTTCATCAAAGCTGATAGTGGTTCCAAAACTCTAGAGAAGTCTGGAACTAATCTTCGGTAGTATCCATCTAGTCCCAAGAAACTCTGCACCTCTGTCACGCTCCTGGGTGTCTCCCAAGCTAGCACTGCCTTGATCGTAGCAGGATCCACCGCAACTCCCGCCTCAGAGAAGACGTGTCCCAAGAACTGGACCTCGCGTATCTAGAACTAACACTTCGAGAGCTTACCATAAAGCCGGTTCTCTCAGAGTGTGTCTAGTACAACCCGTAAGTGGTAGGCGTTCTCCTCCTTAGTCGTTGAGTAAATCAAAATTTCGTCGATGAAGACCACGAAAATTAGATCGAGGTATGGCTGAAAGATCCTGTTCATGAGGGCCATGAACACTGCTGGAGCATTGGTTACGCCGAATGGAATATCCAAGAACTCATAGTGGCCATAACGACACCTGAAGGCCATCTTCTGCACGTCCTCTTCTCGAACTCTGAGCTGATGATAGCCTGACCTGTGGTCTATCATCGAGAACCACCATGCTCCCTTGAGCTGATCAAAGAGGTCATCAATCCCCGGTAGCGGATACTTGTTCATCACTGTCACCTGGTTCAGGCGACGATAGTCAACACAAAGTCTCAAGCTCCCGTCCGCCTTCTTGGCGAACAAAATCAGGGAAGCCCAGGGTGGAATATTGGGTCGGATGAACCCCTTGCCCTGCAAGTCCTCCAACTGTACCCGTAACTCATGTAGCTCAGCGGGGGCCATCCAATATGCTGGAGTCGATATCGGGGTTGTCCCGGGGTACAGGTCAATATAAATGTCTACCTCTCTGCGAGGAGGTAGCCCTAAAATGTTGTTGGGAAAGACATCAGCATACTGGTCCACCACTGTAGGAAAACCAGGACTCTGCACGTCAACTACTCCTAGGATGGGACTAGCCAACTGGTGAGTGATGGGCTGTCATCTCCTCCGCGTAATTCCATCCTGTGCTGCAAAGGCTCCCTTCTCGCCGGTGAAGGTGAACCTGCACCCGTCGGTGCATACACATCGCACCTTGCGCCTAAAACAGTCATTCTGTGCATGGACCGTAGACAACCAATCCATGCCCAAAATGACGTCATAAGGCCTCGACACCGCTACAATAAGATACCAGCCAAAGCTCTTGCCTCCTAGAGTAAGCTCACACTGCCGGCACCAGTGCGTAATCGTCGAGTCTGCTCCTCTAGGAGTCTCTAGCCATAAAGATCGAGCCAACGTGTCTGTCGGAATCTCCGAGCTCCGAACAAGGGCAGTGTCTATGAAAGAGTGACTCACTCTTGTGTCTATAAGAACGGCATCAAGGGTGGAATAGACCCAGATAGTACCTCGAATCATCTCTGGTGCACCATAGTCGTAGGCCTCTACTGCCTGGAGCTGTGCCTGTCTCTTCCCGCCAGCTCCCTGTGGTCGGGTTCTACCTCCTGGTGGTGGTGGTGGTAGGGTCTCAAAGCAGCTCCCACCACCTGCTACTCGGCCAGCTCCTCTGCCTCGTCTGCCTACTCTCTACGGACCGCCACGGTCAACCCTCTTCCTCTGCCTCGGTGGTCCCTCAACCGTCTTCTGCTCCTCGGCACGGCGGGTCAGGCAATCACGAGCCATGTGGCCCTGCCCGCGGCATGTGTAGCACTGCCTGCCTCTCGAAAGACTGGATCCACGCTGTGTGCCCCATACTGCTGAGCCAGAGTCCTGAGGTCGTCTGCCTGAGGGTATGGTCTGCCTGGACCCATGAGTCATCCGTCGACTGCCAGCTGAAGAAGACTCTGCTACGTGCCGCCCTGCGGTGGGTCTCGGCGCTGGTGTAGACTCAGTAAGAAAACTATCGATCAAAAGGGATCGCTCCAGTACTCCTGTCTGAGTCGGAATGCTAAGGGACATCAGCGATGCCCTGATCTCGTGTTTCAATCCCTGCTCAATGGTTCGGGCCTGTATGAATGGGTCATGTACCATGTCTGTCGAGTAGCGCGAGAGATCAGTAAATCTCGCCGAGTACTGGGCGACCGTCATGCTGCCCTCCTGTAGCTGAAGAAGTTCTTGGATGCATACCGCATGGAGGGTGGGTGGGAAAAACTCTGAGAGGAAGAGGCTCTCAAAGTCTGTCCAGAGAAGAGATGCCTCATCGTGCACCTAGAGCATCAAGCTCCACCATCTGTCTACTGCTGCATGCAGTAGGCTCGCTGCAAGGATCACCATGAGGTCTGTTGGTGTCCTCACTAACCTGAAAACTCTCACTAATGCCTCCAGCCAGTCCTCGCCTGCCTGGGGGTCCGTCTCCCTGTGGAACCTGGGCGGTCGATGGCACTGGAACTCATGCAGTGCACTGAGTCGACGTGCATCGTCAGCGGCTGGGGCTAGAAGCAACGGTGGCTCGGCGGGTAGAGTTACCAACGGTGCCATTGCTGACAAAGGGCCCTGCACGGAGGCCTCGTCGCTCGGTGGGCTATCGTCACGCTCAACTCTTAGAACCCTAGCTGGCTGCCATCGTGGGGCCATCCTGAAAAGGAAAAAGGTGCGCCACGGTCAGAACAGTATACCTGGTGAGCTGATACAATGTAATCACAAAGAAAACTTGAATCACACTGGCAATCAATGTTTTTGTGCATTAAGTCAGAAATCAGAAGTCAGGGTCCTGGTGTATGGATACGTCGGCCGCCACACCAACACTAGACTCCCTAGACTGATAACCACAAGCAATACGCTAAACACTATTGATTCATATAGAAAAAGATCAGAGTCCCAAGTTCTGAGGTAGAACTGAACTCCTCTGATACCAATTTGTCACGACCCGTCCTCAGGGCCCGTGCCGTGACTACCCCAAGCCCGCCTTCCATAGGCCAGGGGCTGGCGACTACCACCAAGGCATAAATTCCCGATAAAAAGGGAAGGAATTTTCTTTTTAAAGTAAACAAACACCATAGAGAAAGAAAGCAGAAGAAGAAAACACTAAGTAAAAGCTGGTACAACAGTAAGTGCGGAAAGTAAGCGGGCCAGAATACAAACCCAAACTGAAAGTAAAGTACAACTCGAAAGGGAAAACAACAACTGAAAAGAAAAGTTGAAACGTCGAGCCGTCCACTGGAATTCCCATATGAAGGGTGGGTACAGATAGCCTCCACTACTCCTCGGGTCCAGCCGACCACTTCGAGTACGTCCCACCTAGTGGTCCACCTCCAGGTACTGTCCTGCTCCACATGCCTCAACCACGATTAGCGTTGTCCATCGTCTACAACCAACACAACGTAGTGCGGGCATAGCCCTTGCAGGGGTGAGTATAAGCTACTCGGTAGGGATCCCGAGACCCCCGAAGGTCTCCCAGAATCAACACAGGATAATCCACAAAGGAAAGATACAATCATGAAATAACATATGACACAGCTTAGGTATATGCCCATACATATACCTAAGTCTTCAATTCTCGTTCTGCTCCAACATCCGAGCCCAAGTACAACCCAGTCCAAACAGGAAAGAAAAACGTAAATCCACACAGGATAGCTCAACACAATCCACATAAGAAAGCAAAACAGGATTCAACTCACACAGGTATAATTTTTTCAAAAGACGATAGAGATGATCACTGATCCATCTAAGTCGTCAGACCCACAAAGGATTGATAGGTGCTAACCCCCTCAATGACCCAAAAAGGATCGATAGGAAACTAACCCCCACAATGACCCACACAGGATCGGACCCACACAGGATCTGTAGGTGCTAGCTCACACAGAACCGCTGAGCACCGAACCACACAGGATCGGACCCACACAGGATCGGTAGCACTGATCCATGTAGGAACGCTGAGTGTTGTAGTCGTCGTCGTTGAATCCAATGAGGATCTCTTTACAGTCGTCATCGTCACAGTAGCAGTCGCGGCCTGCTCTAGGGTTCCCGCACACAGCAAGCTCATTCGGTAGGGTCCGCTCCACGAGATGAGAGGATGATACATCAACTGACACATAGTCCAGAGTTGATGTATCAAAATGTTCCGTATGGACAATAGGAACTCAACGTCGAAGACGGCGCGTCAACCGGACGCCCGGTCTGAGAGTTATTGGCTTTTTCGTCCTAGGGGCGCAGTTGGTTTTTAAGGCAAAACCAACCCAACCGTACTCCACCTACGACCAAACCTCATCCAGAGTATGCCGAATGATTCGTCTCACTTAGCGTAATTCAACAAAGTCAACGGCACGTCAATCAGACGTCTGGAGCTTATGATATGGGTGTTTCCGCTCTGAGGGCCCGGTTGGTTTCGTGTACGAACCAACCCGGATGAACCCAAAGTATTCCGAAACCTTGAGTGTGATATACCGAAACGACCGTCTCGTTCCAAGGATCGCTACGCAACTAACAATTTTTCAATTGGCAGTCCGTAGCCCATGTTATGGGCAAAAGACTGAAGATGGTCCGAAAACGGGGGTTTCGGGCCCAGACCGACCCAACCCGAGACCCCCCCCGGTCGGCCCGGCACGGCCCGGGCCGGCTGGGTGCTGCCCGGATGGGTGCGGCCCGGCCCGACATCCCGGTGCGGCCAGCGACCCGGCGCGTGGCGCCCGCTGTCTCGGCCAAACGGGCGAGCTGTTCCGGCTCGCGGGGGGGGGGGGGGGGAGGCGCTGCCCCCCGGTTTCCCTGTAACCGCGGCCCCATTAATGGGGCCGCTTGCTTGGACGGCCTGGGGAATTAATTCCCCCGGTTTTCTCTTTTTCCGGTCAGACCGCACCGATCGGCCCGTTCTGTCAACAAGGATCGGCGATAGCCAGTCCCTCATTCGCCGACACCGGCGGCCCGGAACCGGCCGCCGGTCACCCTGTTCCGCCACGGCCCGGAACTGGCCGCGGCCTGGTTCGTCCGGCGCGGTGTGACGACACCGCGCCCCTCGGTCGCGGCCCCGCTCCGGCCGTGGTATTTTCGGGTTTCACCGACGTGGAGTGACGACGTCGCGTCCTTGTATTATTTCGCGGCGCGGCGCGACAACGTCACGCATTTCTTACCGCACGATCCCGCGCGGTGCGACGACACCGCGCAACTCCAATTTCAAACCACAAAAGAAACAAAACAAGGATAAGGGAGGAGGGTTGGCCGTTTTTGTGCGGTCCGGCCCCCTCTCATTAATCGAAAGCATTTCGTCGTATATTCACGAAGAACGACAAAGTGGTAAACACGAACAAAAATAATTAAATAAACCCCTACCTCGTGCGATCTTGAACGGAGGTTCGTTGAATGAGGATTTATCGCGGTATGAGACGTCGCGGAAGAAGAAGTCGCGAAAGAACTGTCGCGGTAAATGACGTCGCGTAGTCGGGCTCCGAGGACTCGGCGATCTTCAACGGAGTTCGATGCGTTCTTCGCGTTCTTCATGTTCTTCGTCGAAGAAAATGAAGAACTGTAGCTTTCCTTAGCTCTTCTCCCCAAACCTCTCAAGCAACAAAGGTTCCAGCCCCAAAATAAAATAATCTTACCTCTTATTTTATTAACATAACATAACATTTGAATTTCAAGAGTTTAAAATTCAAATAACCACACTTAACTCACTTAATTAATAACAGATGTTATTAATGTTTAAGTTAACAAAAGTTAATGGTGAGTTGAGGGGGGGGGGGGTTGAAGAATATGAAGGGGTGCAGTTCGTGTGGGACCCAACACCCTCATAACATCTCTTGGGAAGTTTGGTAGTTACCCAACTTACAACCAAAGCCTTAAACCACTAAATGAAAAATAAAAATTGTAGTTAATTTATAAATTAAACTTCAACAATTTTTATCATCTTCTCTCGTGAAAACGCAACTCCGAAAATAGCGTTCCTAAGCAATTACTGGCGCTACGGTTCCATCGGTGCCCTCAGAATTCGATTCCGAGCACTGGTTCAAAAGATAGGAAAACCCGCTCGTTCGTTCACTGAACGTACCCAAGCTAAACATCGGATTGAAATTCTGGGCACACCGGGCCTCGAAATCAAGTTCCGTCAGAAACTGCGTTCTTGTAAAATCCATAAGAAAATTAAGAAAAAATTTCCCTTGAATTTTACGAGTATTTACAATATCACTAATTAATGGTGATGAAGAAATATATTCTCAATACATTCGTTTGAATGAGTTATTTACTATTTGGTTACATAGATATTCCTTTAAGAGTAGCTAATTCTCCAAAAATATTCATGGACATAATGAATAGAGTATTTAGAGGTTACCTCAAACAAATTTTGGTAGTATTTATAAATGATATTGTGATATAATCTAAGAGAAATGCGGAACGCAAAGATATTATGAATACTATAATGTAGACTTTTAGAAAGGAGATACATAATGCAATTTATAAAATATTTGACTTCTAAATGGAGGAATTATAACTCTTGAGTCTTGTAATCCCCAGCGAAAGGATACCTATGGACACTTCTTAGATTAAGGCAATAGAAGAGTGTCCCAAGCCAACATATTTAATATAGATACATAGTTTCCTTATACTAAATGGGTATTAGCAACAATTTTTGATTAACTAATCAAGATTGTTGAACCCACTAACCGAGATGAATCAGAAGGGAGAAAAGATTGTATGGATGAGTGAACGTGAAGACTAATTAAAATATTTGAAGAAGATTCATATCACGTAACTAGTTCTAAAACTACCAATAAGTGGATATCTTTTTTGGTGTATAGTGATGCTTCAATGAAATGCTTAAGATTTGTACTGATGAAAAAAATATGGTGATAGAATATGCCTCAAGGGAGTTGAAAATCGATGAGAAAAACTAACCAACACATGATCTAGAGTTGGCATCTATGATCGTTGCATTTAAAATATGGGGGATTTATCTTTATTAGAATAAGTGTGAGATATATACTAATCACAAGAGTCTCACATATATATTCTCATAGAAGAATCTTAATATGCACCAGTGAAGATGGTTAAATATCCTCAATGATTAAGACTTCTTAATCCACTACCATCATGGTAAAGAAAATAAGGTTGAAGATGATCTACGTAGAAAAGATCATGCTTATTTATCAATGATAATAATTGAGAAGGATCCAATATTCATAGAAAATCAAAGGATGGACATGGGAATGGTTAAGGAAGGAACATCATCAATCCTTTATCTAATGATTTCCCAAATATCCCTTATGGATAAGATAAAAGATTATAATCTAAATGATGTGGAAATTCAGAATAACCTATAAGCCATTATGAAAGGAAATCCATAGAGTTCAAAATTGACGAGGAATGACTCATCATATTTGGGGAATGACTATGTGTACCACCTAATCCATAGATAAAGAAAGACATTCTGAAATACACACATAGATTAGCCTTCTCTGTTCACCCATAGAGCACAAGGATGTATTGTGATCTATGAGAAAGAAAATGGTTGGAAAAAGAATGAAAAATGAGATTATAAAGTATACATAAAAGTCCCATGTATTTTAGAATGTGAAGGATAAAGGAAAACATATAAGGAGATGATGAAAACACTGACCATACAAACATTGAAGTGGGATAACATTTCCATGGTCTTTCTCACTAAACATCCAAATACATCCAATGGAACCAATGGTTTATGGGTAGTTTTGGATCATCTTAAATTTAAATCAAACATGATCTCAATTTGAGGGGATTTATCACTAGATAAACTTCAAATGAAATTTATTAGAGAAGTTACAATGCATCATGGAGTACCACTATCGAGTGTATATGATTGAGATATGATATTTACTTTAATGTTCTGGAAGTGTCTCTGACATGCTCTAAGAACTATGATGAACATTGTTATGCCATATCATCCGCAAACTAATGGAAAATCAGAGAGGAATATTCATATATTGGATGAAATTTTGAGAAAATGTTCTATGGGATTTAAATGAGGATTGGTCCAATATTGTCTTCTGGTTAAGTAATCATACAACAAAAGATTCCACTCGAGCATATGAATGGCTCCATATGAATCCCTTTATTGAAAAACATGTAGAACACCGACTTGGTGGGATGAATTCAGAGAACATAAGCTAATAGTACATGAAATGGTTGTGAATGTGAAAACCATTATGTAGATCATCAAGGAATCCCAATGTAGATAAAATAGTTATGTAAACAATCATCAATGAGACCTTTAATTTCAGGTTGGATACTTGGTATTACCCATCATATATCTATGGATGGGAATCACGATATTTGGAAGGAATGGAAAACTATTTCCTAGGTACATCGACCGGTTTTAGATTTATGATAGTGTTCGAGAAGTGGCATATCATATTGTGTTTCCACCAACCATTTATCATGTACATGATTTATTCCACATATCCATCTTGAGAAAAACATATAATATCTTTCACATGTACTAAATAGATAAGTGCTACAATATAATAGTGATTACTCTTACGATGAGTAACAAGTGAAGATCTTGGATCACTAAGATTTTATTCTATCCAAAAAAACATCCCACCTGGTCACAATGTTATGGAAGAACCAAAAGTAAAAAGATTCAACATGGGAACTAGTGATGGAGAAGAAAGATATGTATCTACACTTTTTTTCACTATAGTATGTAAAATGAAATTTTGAGGGTGAAATTTCATAAGGGGGAAGAATGTAACGACCCAAAAATTTTATCTACAAAAATTACATTTTTTTAATTATTACATAGATTATAAATCAGATAAAAACACATATAGAACACAATAAAAACATTATAAAAGATAAATGAATGAAATAATATGAATATACAGATGTTAGAAAACATGTAATTAAGGGATAGTAACCTGACATTTAAAATAATAATATGACCCTTATGAATAGATTAAATAACAAATAGACTAATAACCTCATCCATGAATGTATAAATTAATTTTTACCATCTTATAAATAGCAATATGATATAATTATATCACAATATTAGTAAATAAATAGTTTTTACAAGATTAAATAACTGTTGGCATTTTTGAAAATCATAAATATCTAATTAATATTTTATAATTTGTTTAATAATTTAAAATATAGTTTATTTCCATAAAATAATGTAAAAAATTATTATTTTTTGTCTTATTATTATAATATAACTTTTTGAGACCATAATTAATTTATAAATGTCTTAAAAAATCAATATTAATTTTAAAATCATTATTTTTCAAATCAATGTTGTTTATAGTTAAAAAATAACATTCCCATATTTTGATGACTATTATAATAAAATAGATTTTATTTTTGAAATCTATACCTCCAAAAATGGTTATGGGGTTTTTTTGGATTTTTCTAAAGTACATGATTTTTTGGTGAATAGTAAATTATGAAAATTTACATTATTTATAATTTATAAGTTAATTACACTATTCTTTAAGTCAGAGATGATATAAGAACCATAATCTCAAATTCTACTTTAATATTTTAATATATTTTGTGATAAATGTCAAAATATTAATAATCATAATCTTAATAATAATCTAATGAATAAAAAAATGAGAAATCACCCCTCTCCTCCACTTTAAATACCACCCCTCGCCTCCTATTCTCCTCACACTGCTCAACCCTAGAGACATGTCAAAATTATATTAACTTATCTTACCAATCACTTCCCCAACATTCAATATCACTTGGTATCATAAAAAGGCTAAAAGCCTTTCCCTATGTAGTTTTTCAAGGAGGTGAAACTTAACAGAAAAATTCTTCTTTTCTTGTATTTTAATTCATTTTCATGTTTTTTTTTCATATTTTCTCCTAAAATACAATAACAAAATGGTATGATAACACTATTTCCTTATATATAATTTAAATATATTATACTAATTTAATAATAAATCATTAAAACCCACTCCTCTCCCTTTATTCTAGAAATGAAATGTCATTCGTGAGGTGTTAATTTATCACCTTTAAGGAGGAAAAATATTCATTTTACATTAACACCTTAAATATAGAACATAAAACAATTTATATTGTTAAGGGAAATTTAAAAAAAATGTATATCCTTTTTAATCTCATGGAACAATTATACAGACATGATGTCAAATAATAATAGAAAACAAGTTCATTGTGGGTGAAAGCCGACCAAAATAATCAAAACATTTGTTATTAATGTTATATCTAAGGATTCTTCCCCATTCCAAAAAATATACAAAAAATTATTAATTTTTAATTTTATGGATGTTAGTTGTTAAAATATAACATCAATTATGGAAACCCATTACCATCTTACATGTTTTTTCTATATATTTAAACAGATCACGATAACAAAAGAAACTGACACTCCTAAACGATGATATTGAATATAAGAAATGTCAAAATAAATCAACAATGTGTTTAAAATGTTATGAATTAATAAATTAATTAAATTAATCTCATTTTCCATGAAATTATGACCAAGTGGATAACCAGTTTTGATATAAGGTAAGGGATTTTTTCCAAACCTCAATTATCACTTCAGGTTAAAATTTCTCTCTCTTACTCAATGTAAATCATTAATATTTTTTATAATTACCCTAATTGTTGTTTCTATTTTCCATACAAATGTATCTCAATCATTTTATCCTTTTTTATGGTATATACATGCTTTAAAAAGGTTCCCTTCTAAATAATTTCATATAAGCAAACATGATTTAAGGGAAAATCATGATTTATTACCCCTTTTCATGTTTTCTTCATATCATATTTTAAATGATAGTTATTTTCATAAAATAAATAATTTTTTAATGAAAATTTATCTCGGATAATTTCTTGTTTTAGGAATAAAATATGATATTTCCTCTTTTAAATAAATTTAATATTTTCCATAAGTCATAGAAAAAAGATTTATTTGTAATTTTTTCATAGTCTATTTTTATATGTTTTCACATAAATTTTACATCAATTATAATTATATATAACTATATTACCATATGAAGTCCCATATATTATTATAGTCCATTTATTCATGGAAACCCTAATGATATTCTCATATATTATGCCTTATGACATGATTATGATACCTATTTTTTCTATGGGTAACCCTTATGTTTATTTCATTATGTGGCATACATATTCATGATTTTTTATGATGGTTTCACTGATATAGCCCACTAATTCATTGTATAAATTTTAGTCTCATGAGATATCATGGGCAATTATCTTGGTGGTTAGCCTTTACTCATGCGTCATGTGCAAAGCTCTTGGGGGTTAACCATGAGTTGTGCTCCATCATGTGAAAATATTATTAAACCATTATTATGTCATTTTTTATGTTGATACAAAATTAATATGATCCCATGATTATGTAATCCCATGTTCTATATGTAATATTTCATTATTTTTATGCCTTTTTATGTCATCTTGTTATGTTTTCTAACCCATGTGATATGATTTATTTTATGCTTATTCCCAAGCTAGGATATTTAGCTCATCCCTTTTGTACATGTTTTCCCCATGTTATCCTATATTGATGTAATATATCATTAAAATTTTGGATCCCTTTAGGGAAGTTTAAAATAATTTTTTCATATTTTGTGTTTTTTGTTGTATATATATAATCATGAAAGACTCTATACTTTATGATCCTTGATATGTAATTTTATGTCATGGAATGTTTAAAATTATGTAATAATGTGTGTATAATTCTTGGGTCACTATATTGTGACACACCCATCACTGGAAGTCCAATACAGTGAACATATATTTCATGTTAAATTAAGGTTTTTAAAAAAATATTCATTATAAAAAAATATCTATACTGTGTAAATAATATGAGTTTATGCTGAAATTCCCCCATCAATTAAATTATCATATAATTAAAACACTATTCGAACAATTGGTATATGGTTTAGATAATATTTTTATCCACTTTACAATTATTATTAATATTCAAGATATTTTTAATTTCTAATTTTAAAAGGTAGTGAATTTTTAATAGAAATTTATGGAATATATATTTTACAAGTTATAATAGAAGACCATCAGGTAATCGTAAATAAGGGCTTTATAATAAAATGAATTCCTTTGGAAAAATAAATTCTATGATATTAAAATATTAAAATAATATTTCATTAAATAATTTTAATTGTAAAAAATGAAATATTTTATTAGAATATAAATATTGTAAAATTTTCATGGTGGTGGGGGTGCTTGTTTAACAATGTATATGTTAAAAAAGAAGACTTTTGAATTTTTTTAAAGAAAGTATCAAAAAATATTTGGAAAAAATAAGAATTTTCCTATGGAACATTTTAAAATTAAAGGATAATATTATGTAATAAATCATTTTCAATAAATAAAAGTACTTTTTTCAAATAATTATAAAATTTATGGGCATATAAGAAGAATATTTCTGATAAAAATGATAAATAAGAGCATCTTTTATATAAAACAAATTTCTTCATGAATAAATTAAAATATATAAGAATGTTTCAAAGAAATAATAACTCTATAAATATCCATAGGGTGAGAAAAAATATGGATTTTTTGAAGGATGGATTATCATATTCCTTCAATAAAAATTGAGGAAATCCCAAAAATTGAGATTGTATAATAAATCCTTGCAACTATTGTAACATTTAATTTGTTACATATTTATATTAATAAACATGAATTGAAACATTAATAATAATTAATAGTAAGTTATTGATGTTAAAAATATCAAAGAGGAATTATATACATCACATTAATGTTAATTGATTACTAACAATATATATGTCTAAATAGAGTGAAAATTGATATTAAATGAACTAAAAATGTCAAATAATTATATGGATAATTAACAAATAAAGTGATTAAGTTTGGAAAATATAAATTAATAAAAATAGAAAATTTCAATTCGACATAATATATTCTATTTTGTTTGAAAATTTATCATGTGATATCCTAGTCAATGAAGTATATGTCTCACCTAATGAATAAAAATTGAGTAAAGAAGTCCCTAACCTCTTACTTACTTTTAGTTTATCATGATTTGAAATCCTATATAATGGTTTTATTAATTTTATTAATATATAATATGACCATATTCATACTTATCAAATCATATATAATCATATTATATCATTTTACCTCCTATTCGCAAATATTATTTCACTCTTACCATCATTTTGGTTGTTAAATGCTTAGATTTATCATGCATGTTTTGTCATGGAAGATATATTTCTTGTGTATTGGATATAGTTACCTTATATAATGAATTATATTAATGTTATAGATATCATATTATTTAATTACATACCATTATAGAACCATTTTCGAAATATGTACATTGAAAATGAATCACATCACATCATGGAGGCAATCAGCCAAATATACATATGAGAAACATTATAATTTCCTTAATGGGTGAAAGAGTTTGGAATTTGATGATGTATTAATTTTAAAAAATCAATATTAAGTCTTAAGTATCATATATATTCATTATATACTTCCTTACTAATATCTATGTGATTTAGTAATGGAAAACGAATTACATTCATTCACGGGGTGGTAGCCCTCCGTACACACAGGCAATAGTTTATTTACCATATTATAGAGAGAGAGGGGATAAATATTATGCCATAAACATAATTACATCTAAAAAATATTATACATTTTTATTATTATATTTTAATTATTAATACATAATTTAATGTTGTAAACAAATTAAAAGCAATAATCCTGGTGTAAATGATTACCTTCAAATAGAAAAACCTCATTTGGATCTCTTACTAAGAATCCTATGGTTTACCTTTTTTGAATATAATGAACTATTTAATATGGAAAATGTTGTTTGATAGAGATTTTTATATGTTTTGTTTGAGATAAATGGAATTATAAGTGGGAATATGTGAGGGGAGTAGTTTCCCTTTTATAATTTAGTTGATGGCCACACATTCGATTTTTAAATGTTTCACAAATAATATTAGTTCACTTTTTTGAAAAAATATAAGATCAAGTTCTCATAGTTACTCTTTATAAGGTTAGGGTACACATATAACCAATACATCAGGTTTTATAATTTTTTTGATCATTTTAACGCTTATCTTTTTAGGTTAACTCCAAGTAGAAAGATTTTAACCTTAACCATGATAATTAATTTTTACAATATTTAATATTCATTATGGAGAAACATTAAATTGACCTAATTACCTAATTTTAATTATTTTGATTCCAAATATAGAATCAATTTTATCAAATTCAATTCAAACAATTTGATGAATTTAATTTTCAAATTAATCTATAAAATATGTTGAATAATGTTGTTTGAAGAAATGCATTAGTTGCATAAGACGATCTTACATTTACAATGTGACTAGTAATAATCATTAAATTACATTAAATAAATTCTATTAGATATATAATATTTAAATCCCATTCAAATAAATCAGCATTAATATATAGGCCTATCCTTTTACAAATATAATAACATGATTTTAAGAATATATAACTATACAATTACTGGACAAGGATCGTAAAATCTTGTGCATTTAGAAGATTAGATACATAATTAAAAAGCATGAACCAAAAATAAAAAAAACCATTTTTTAATATTTATTATGATCTACTAACACCCTTTTATCCCTTACATCTAAATAAGATAATCTAGGGAATACATGAACAAAGAGATCAGCTAAAATGCTCAGTAAGGGAATAAACATAGTAATAAAGTACATCACATATTTTAGAAGGCATAACATGATGACATAAAAAGGAATGTAACTTGAATAAACTAATGTATTTATAACATATATAACATGTAATCACATAGTTATGGAATCATAGTAATGTGTATGTAACATAAACCATGACATAAGCACTAGTCAATGATCAATGCATATAGAAGAGCACAAGTTAAGGCTAACCACCAAGACTGTTTCACATGGATCACAAGCCAAAGATAACCACCTAGACTGTTGCATAAGAAGTCTCATGACACTAAACATTACAGAATAAATTTTATACATATTTGAGTGAGCCCATCATAACATGTTCATGAATATATGTTCCACATACAAAATCAAGCATAATGAATCAAACATAAACATAAGGGTTATCCATATAATGAATTTCTTATCATAATAATGTTAAAAGGAATATAAAAAGGTAATATCATATTTTTGTAAATGTTATAATAGGTTTAAATCATAAATGTAAATTAATATGTGAAAATAGTCATTGATCATGATAAGTGGTAGAGGAAGAGAAAGCATAATCTAAATGGGAGATGGAGTTTTGAAAAGAATCTCTTTCCTTATGTTGGAAAGTGTTCTTCAATAGATATTAATTAATGAGAATATAAAATTAAATAAAATAATTAATTAATAACCATATTTACATTAATTTTGATTATTAAAATTTTATTATTTTAATTTATAGTCCTTTTGGTCATATATAAGATACAATTATATAGTTGAGGAGAATTCTTCACTTGGTTTTATTGGTCGGTATACTTATATACATGTTTGTAAAATCATGTAAACTGAGAATTGTTTTTGGAATTGAATTAATAAATTATTAATGAACATATATATGTTTAAATGGTTATATATGTTATTTCATAATTTTGGGTGAAGAAAAATTACTTGATAAGATGTTAGTGATAATCATTGAGATTATTTGGGATGTTTTTTTATCATTAAAAATTAGATTCGTTTTTTAATTAATATTATGTATATAAAATTGTTCCATAACATTAAATATAATGTAATAATTTTATTATAACATGGTTTCATTAAAAAATTGTTTTATGAAAATCCTTGAATGCGGTATTGGAAATTTTAATCTTTTCATCCATGAATGCGATAAATTAACAAATCACATATGATGATTCATTTATAGAATCAAAGGGTAGAGGAAGGGAGATGAGGATAAATTATTCCATAAACACAACAAAATTACTTTATATAAATGATAATAGAGTTATCATGTCACTTGGATAAGTGGTGGTTCATAGGGAATACGAAAAGGAATTAAATTGGAATGAAATTAAAACAAAAAAGTGTTTTTTACCTCATTAATTATTCTCTTTGAGAAAATCCTTGAGGAACATGATTTTGAAATTTTATTGAGACTAAAGGATACAAGACAAAGAAGAGGGTATTGGGAATAGGGTTAGTCATAAAATTTTAAATTCTCAATTTTTGGAAGGTGTGAGTAAATGAGGTGGTGCATGGCTGTATTTATAGTGGAGGAGAGGGGTGTTTTCTCATTAGTTTATTTATTAGTTTTCTGTTTTACCTTCAGACTATGAATAGATTGTGAATTAAATTTATATATATTAAAATAATTAATGGGAATTTCATATTATGATTCTTACATCATTCATGACTCATGAAATAGAATATTTAATTTATATTGTATTTTATAGACTCTGTTTTATCAAGGAAGATGAAAAGATTATGAACAAAGTCTAGAGTATGTTAAAATGAAAATGTGCATTGATGAAAACCAAATCACCTTCCCAAATCACCCTACATTTTTATACCCCTATACATTACAAATACGACGTAGCTACAATTTTTTACCAATGGAGCTGGACACCCCTACATTGGGCACCTCGTCATGGACATGCATGATGGACTTATGGTGTGGACCAACATGGACAACCTCCTTAGACCATTAAACCTTATTTAAAAAAAAATAGGACCCTAGAAATCCTCATTTTAACAAATTAAATATCATAAGAAACCCTAGATCTCTTATTTCAAAAACCTATCGCCCAAGTCCCCCCAAATTTCATAGGTACCTCACTGAATCCTGAGATAAGTGGGAATTAAGAAGGATAGTTAAGATCAAATTCTCTTCCAGGTCCAAACATAAGACACGTATATAAGGACTAATCTAACCTAAAGAGAAACCACATACATGGGGCCGTTATCTGTAATCAGAGACCAATGGGAGACCCTTTTAGGGACACTAATGGACACCTAGGGTGTCTAGGTGAAAGCCTCACCCAAATTTTGTTTACCGAATGGCCTATTGTACAAAGAATATCTATTATTTATTGGCTTATACCACCTACATGAAACATTTTTAGTTACTAATTATCCCTGTGGGATTCACATGTGTGATGCTCCTATGTGACACACCTGCGAGAGTCATCTGTACACATAATTTTTGTGAGACAATCTATGAGAAATCCATTAAGAAATATATGGAATGCCTCCTATATCCTTGGATCCCTTATCTTAAAGGGAACATGTTGAAACCTAAACTTTGACCTTCATAATTTCAAATCCAATGTGAAAGGAACAGTTGTGTTTATTCAATTTAGATTTTTATTTCTAAAGTCATAGGCTTCCTACTCTTATCTGACCAGATGGTTTGGATCCTATAGGAATATATGGATTTATATATCTATGGTTCTGAGGAACCCATCCCCAGAAACCATGTTAGGGAGTTACCAGTCTAAAAAATTGAATTTCCCATGTCCTCCCATTCTCATCAATGTGACTAGATGTGTCACGACCCGTCCTCGGGGCCCATGCCGTGACTACCCCGAGCCCGCCTTCCATAGGCCAGGGGCTGGCGACTAGCACCAAAGGCGTAAAATCCCAATAACTGGGATGGCATTGCCTTTATAAAATAAAACAATCACCACAGAGTACAAGCGGAAACAAACCACTAAGTACAAAAGAAAAGCTGAAAAGAAAATGGGCCAGAATACAAACCCAAAAGAAAGCACAACTACAACTGAACAAAAAGACAAACAGCTGGAAGAGGGAAGTAGCTCCTGGGTTGTCCTCCTCGGGTCCTACCTGAGGGGTAGGTACATATAGCCTCCTCCACGCTCTCGTCCGTCAACCTCCTCTGTGAGTCGTCTCATCGCGTAGTCCACCTCCGGGTACCGACTCGTCGTGTAGTCCACCTCTGGGTACCGACTTGTCGTGTAGTCCACCTCCGGGTACCGTCCAGTCCTCGAACACTCGGCCTCCGTCAGCACTGCCCGTCGTCTGAAACCAACACAACGAGGTGCGGGCATAGCCTGTGCAGGGGTGAGTATAATGATACTCAGTAGGGACCCCGAGACCCTCAGGGTCTCACTAAACCAACAAGGATAAGCACAAGAAGATATCAACAGAAAACCTCTACTTAGATATATGCCCATACATATACTTAAGTTATCAAGTAACCCATCTCAATCATGAGTAAACACATGGATTGTTAAATCAATGGATAACCACTACCCAGGTATATGCCCATACATATACCTAATTTATCAAGTGACCCATCACAATCATGAGGTAAACACAAAGGTCAAAAGTCTCAGCTCAAACCAGGATTTTCATTTATCGAAACCGTAACTGCTGAAGAGCTCCGTCTCTGGAGTGTACAGTGGTCCTGTCACGACTCCGAGGTACTGCTCACTAACCTAAGACTGCTTAGGTACTCCTCCTGTCGAGTATCGTGGGCCTTCCACCTCACACAGTAGTGCTTCCCGCTGGGGTCTGCCACTCAAACACAGTAGTGCTCCCCCCTCATAGCCTACAGAGTTACTCCTCCTGTCAAGTACCACAGGTCTGTCACCTCACATAGTAGTTCTCCTCCGCTGTGGGTCTGCCACCTCACAAATTAGTGCTCCCCACTGGGCTACGTAAGTCACTCCGAATTGAATCGGACAAGCAGTCTTCAGGTCTCTGCCGGCTAGACGGTCTCCGTACTCCGTACGCTCGTCTCTGGGAGGGTCCGCTCCACGAGCTACAAGTCGATAATCCATGTATCTCAAAGTCCCACGAAGAAGTATCTTAAAGGACCGCCTCGTCATAGGGGTCTCAACGCAACAAACGACGCGTCAATCGGACGCCCGGTCTGTGAGTTATTAGCCTTTTTCGTCTCAGGGGCCCGGTTGGTTTCATGAGTGAACCAACCTGGCCGTATCTCAACCTTACCCCGAACTCCCATAGGGTATACTCATAGGAACCGATACTCAACTTGATCACCAACGCTGCTGACGGTCCGTCAAACGGACGTCTGGTCTGAAAGATATCAGCTTTTCCATTCCAGGGGCCCGGTTGGATTTCGGTGCGATCCAACCCGGCCACTATCCATTAGCATCCAATTCTCGAGCGGAGGATGCCAAAAGTTCCGTATCGTCAACAGGAACTCAACGCAACAGACGGCGCATCAATTGGACGCTCGGTCTGAGAGTTATTGGCTTTTTCGTTCAAGGGGCCCGGTTGATTTTGTGAGAGAACCAACCCGACCGCACTCCGTCGGCATCCAAACCTCGAGAGGAGTAAGCCAAAAGATCCGTCTCACATAAAGGAATTCAACGAAACAGACGGTGCATCAATCGGACGCCAGGTCTGTTAGTTATTGGCCTTTCCGTCTCATACCCACCCTGGGAAACTACCCAGGAGGTCACCCATCCTGATCACTACTCTAGGCCAAGCACGCTTAACTATGAAGTTTTAACCACGTAGGCTCCCAAAAAGGAAGGTGCACCTTGAGTATAGTATACCGAAACGACCGTCTCGATCCAAGGATCGTGTTGCAGCTGACGGCGAGTTGTTTGGAGGCCCGTAGCCCAAGATACGGGCATTTGACCGAAACTGGTCTGAAACTAGGGGGTCTGGGCCCGGGCCGACCGAACCGGGTCGACCCGCCCCGGGCGGCAACCCGACCCGGCCTGCAGCGCGGCGGCGCGGTCCGGCGCGGCGGCGCAGAGCGGCACGGCAGCGCGGCCTGGGCGCCGTTCGGGTGCCGCGCGCGGGGGGCAAAGCCCCCCTTTGAGAACCGCGACCCCTTAATTGGGGCCGTTTTTGAGACCCGGTCAGGGGAAATTAATTCCCCCGGTCACCACTGTCCGGCCGGCCCGCACTGGCCGGCCGGTTTCACCAGCAAGGACCGGCGACGGCCGGTCCTTCCTTCGCCGACACCGGTGGCCCGGTGCCGGCTGCCGGTCATCTTGCTCCGCCGCGCCCCGGAACTGGTCGCGGCCTATGCCGTCCGGCGCGATGCGACGACATCGCTTCCCTCCGCCGCGGCCCCACTCCATCCGCGACGACTTTGACTTTCTTCGACGCGACGCGGCGGCGTCGCGTTCTTCGATTTCTTTCCACGGTGCGGCGCGACGGCGCCGCGAAATAATTGTCGTGCGATTCCCGCGTGTAGTGACGACACCACGCCATCCCGTTCCATCTGCAAGGAAACAATTATGAACATAGGAGGGGGTTTCGGCTGTGTTGGTGCGGTCCGGGCCCCCCTCTCGTTAGACAAGAACATTTAATCCTTTATCCTCGAAGTTCGACATTCTAGAATCAAGAATGGAAAATAAATAACTAAAATATCAACAATCCCCTACCTCGGATTCAAGTGCAGAACACGCCAATCATGCCGCAGAAGACTAGCATCGCGGAGGTCGGGCGTTGCGGAAATCGAACGTCGTTTCCGTTGACGTCGAGGTGCGTCTGAAGAGGTACGTCGCTAGAGAAGCTTCGTAAGCTGAAGGAGATAGTCCGAAGAGGAAATGGCGTCTCCTTTCATTGACACGGGAAGAAGATCGAAGAAGCGGCGTCGTCGATCTTCGGAAACACACCGGCTACGAAGAAGAGAAGCAGAGTTCTTCGTCGGAGCTTAAGTGTTCTTCGCGTTCTTCATCAAGGTTGAAGAAGATGGAGAGTGCTTCTCAAAATCTCTCAAGGTGGCAAAGGAGACCAACCCAAAATAAAATAAGCTTTATCCTTATTTTATTTACACAATTAAACATTTGAATTTCAAAAGATAAGAAACGAACCATTAATTCGTAGAATTAAGTCAACGAAAGAAACAGATCATTTAATTTATGAAATAAACCGCCCAATTAATTCAATGAAGAAAACCGCCCAATTAATTGGTGCGTTAAGAAATTAAGAAAACACGTCAGTTGACTTTCATAATGACGGGTTTTCGCGGGTGAGTTATTTTGTGGAAAAGAAACGGTGGGGATTGTGCGGGCCCCACCTCACAAATATCCTACCAAGAGGGTAGGATATTTCTGGATAGTACCATATCCGGTTCAACTCAGTTTAAGCCGCTTTTAAGTGGCATCAAGTGGCTTCCAAGTGGCTTAAGTGAAATAAAATAAAGTTGTCGTAAAATTATTTTATTTCTTAACTTTAAGCCCAAAAATTAAAAACCACACCCGAGCAAACGCAACTCCGGAAGAGGCGTTTCTAAGCGAATACCGGCGCTACGATTTCATCGGTGCCCTCAGAATTCGATTCCGGGCACCGGTTCAAAAGTTAGAAAAACCCGCTCGTCCGTTCACTGAACGTACCAGAGCCTAACTTCGGAAAATGATTCCGGGCACACCAGGCCTCGGAATCAGGTGCCGTCAGAAACTGCGTTCTTGTAAAATTCCAAAGAAAATTAAGAAAAAAAATTTCCTTGGAATTTACGGGTCTTTACATTACTCCCACCACAGAGCTTTATGTCCCCGTAAAGCTTCACCACAAACTTAGGGATACAAAGGCGGTACTGAGCACGCATCTGAGCCTTCCGCTCCCATGTGCTCACCTGGAGGTTTCGTACTGCCAATGAAAGCGCACCCGAGGAATCGATCATCCTCGTAGGATCTACTCCTATCGATCCTCGATCCCCACTGGAACCTCCGTGAAAAACACCTCATCGCCATCGTCCATCTCCTCATGGTCGATGATATGCGAAGGGTCGAGCACGCATCTCCTCAGTTGAGATATGTGGAAGTCGTCGTGCACCTGGTGCAACTGAGGTGGATGGGTCAAGCGGCTAACCACCCCGCCTACCCTGCTGCGGACCTAGAAAGGTCCGTTGAACCTCGGAGATAACTTGCCGCCTTGGCAACATCTCCGTAAACCTCGTCGTGGTGTGACCCGTATAAGGACGTGATCATCATCCTCAAACTCCAGGGGTCTCCATTTCCTGTTAGAACTGGAACTCAAAATGACTGCTGCCACGAGGGTAAGGTTGACCAACTCAAGAGTGATCGGTCACACCCTCCTATGCAAGAGTTACCCTTCGCTGCCTGGGGTTTCCTTTTCCGCAGACCAAGGAAAACCCATCCCGACGTTTGCCTAAAACTATCAATTTGAGTATGAACAGTTATTGCCCATTCCATACTCAAACTAATGTCGTAAGGCCTCGACGCTGCCAGCAAGAGATTCCAACCAGAACTCTCGCCTCGAGGGTCTGACCACACCATCGGCATAAGTGTGATTATCGAGTATCCTCCCAAGGTATCTCCAGGCGTGAGGGTCAAGTCCACAGATTACCGGAAACTCTAGGTCTGGAACAAGATTTGTGAAAGCGAGGAATGATTCATATCGACGTATGTTACTACAACAGCTAGTAGTGGACACAGATTGTCCCTTGAATCATTTCTAGCGCCATTGGGTCACACTCCTTGACCGCATGCAGTCGCATTCTTCCACTGCCCTCCAGCTCCCTGAGCCTGGCGAGAATAACTAAGGAGGGTGGTTGTACCATGTTAGGATGTACACCATCTCATGCTGATCTCCCAGATCTGCCTCCATGTCTACCGCATCGCAGACTCATCTCTCTTTAAAGCATTCTCTTCTTGAAACATTTAACACGCCCAAGTCTCTAAGACTGGCACTGGTTTCCTGTTTCTTACTGCACTATGCAGTCTTCATCCAGTCCTGGATGATCTACACCCCTTTGCATACGATCTGGAAGAGCTGCTAAAATTTATCCTTTACCAAAAATAGAAACCCGGTCTCATCCCCCCTAGATGAACCACGACCATTGCCTAATAAAGTCAATCTTGACATGAAGGATTCATTCATGCCATGGATGACGTCGTAAGGCCTCGACGTAATTACTGAGAGATCCAACTGTCACTCTCTCCTCCAAAGGTCGAGTCACCCTATCGGCATTAGTGTGGGGTCATTGGGTCTCCTCCATTAGGAATCTCGAAAGTGAGGGTCAAGTCAACAGTCTTAGTCGGGACCACTCAGTATCAACCAAACAAAAGGACAGGAAAGAAAACAAAGAAAAGTGTCCTTTTGTTATTGCAGCTCATAGTACAAGACACAAAGCAACTACAGAAAAACATCAACAAAACCATAAGAAATAGGATCAATACCCTCTAGGTCAGAAGCTAGTCCCGCTCCTGTCCATCTGCTTCCGGAGCTCCAAGACCATAGGCCTCAACTGCCTGAAGCTGAGCTCTCCCATGTCCTCCTGTCCCCTGCGGTCGGGGAGTGTGACCGAATGGTGCTAGGAATGATTCAAGGGACAGTCTGTGACCACTACTAGATGTTGTAGTAACAGAAGTCTATATGAATCATTCCTCTATTTCACAAATCTTGTTCCAGACCTAGAGTTTCTGGTAATTCGTGGACATGACCCTCACGTCTGGAGATACCTTGGGAGGAGACTCAATAATCACACTTACACCGACGGTGTGGTCAGACCCTCGAGGCGAGAGTTCTGGTTGGAATCTCTTGGTGGCAGCGTCGAGGCCTTACGACGTTAGTTTGAGTATGGAATGGGCAATAACTGTTCATACTCAAATTGACGGTTTTAGGCAATCGTCGGGATGGGTTTTCCTTGGTCGGCGGAAAAGGAAACCCCGGGCAGCGAAGGGAAACTCTTGCATAGGAGGGTGTGACCGATCACTCTGGAGTTGGTCAACCTTACCCTCGTGGTAGCAGTCGTTTTGAATTCTAGTTCTAATAGGAAATGGAGACCCCTGGATTTCGAGGATGACGATCACGTCCTTATACGGGTCTCACCATGACAAGGTTTACGGAGATGTGGCCAAGGCAGCAAGTTATCTCCGAGGTTCAACGGACCTTTCTAGGTCCTCAGTTGGGTAGGCGGGGTGGTTAGCCGCTTGACCCATCCACCTCAGTTTCACCAGGTGCACGAAGACTTCCACGTATCTCAACTGAGGAGATACGTGCTCGACCCTTCGCATATCATCGACCATGAGGAGATGGACGATGGTGATGAGGTGTTTTTCGCGGAGGTTCTAGTGGGGATCTAGGATCGATAGGAGCAGATCCTACGAGGATGATCGATTCCTCGGGTGCGCTTTCTTTGGCAGTACAAAACCTCCAGGTGAGCACATGGGAGATGAAGGCTCAGATGCGTGCTCAGTACCGCCTTTGTATCCCTAAGTTTGTGGTGAAGCTTTACGGGGACGTAAAGCGCTGTGGTGGGAGTAATGTAAAGACCCATAAATTCCAAGGAAATTTTTTAATGTAAAGACTCGTAAATTCCAATGAAATTTTTTTATTAATTTTCTTTGGAATTTTATAAGAACGCAGTTTCTGACAGCACCTGATTCCGAGGCCCGGTGTGCCCGGAATCATTTTCCGATGTTAGGCTCGGGTACGTTTAGTGAACGGACGAGCGAGTTTTTCTAACTTTTGAACTAGTGCCCGGAATCGAATTCTGAGGGCACGATGAAATGGCAGCGCCGATATTCACTTAGAAACACCTTTTCCGGAGTTTTGTTTGCTCGGGTGTGGTTTTTAATTTTTGGGCTAAAAGTTAAGAAATAAAATAATTTTACGATAACTTTATTTTATTTCACTTATGCCACTTGGAAGACACTTGATGCCACTTAAATGCGGCTTAAACTGAGTTGAACCGGATAGGGTACTATACAGAAATATCCTACCCACTTGGTAGGATATTTGTGAGGTGGGGCCCGCACAAGCCCCACTGTTTATTTTCCACTAAATAACGCACCTGAAAAAATGCGTCAGATGCCTCTAGTTCCATGCAATTTGGATCAGGAATTAACTTTTGTTTCCTTTTGACATGGAATGAAATCCTCCCCCTTTTCTATAAGACCCATTTTAGGGAATCCCTCAAATAGTAGGACCCTAGATTTTTATAAAGGTGGTTCTACTATCTCTTATCTCTACCTCCTGGCCACTTGGTCAGAGAGGGGATTGGCACCCAAACCCTATATTATCTATTCTACCACATTAATTAATCTATCTATACACACTAAACACACTCTTAGGTAATGTGAATAGGGGGATGTGTTATAGATCTAGCCTATTTCACCACCCACTTCTTCCATTGGTGGGGAATGGTATGATAAAATGGGCATGCATAATGCCCCATCTCTCTACCTTTGGGATTTCTAACGAGGTCAACCAGTATAGAGAAGCAGAATTTGTGATTTTTGGGATGTTCCATTTCCCCTTGTTTATCACAAAAATAATGTATCACATTGGCTTATAGGTAACAAATATTATGTCATATAAATAGTCCATGTGAACTAATGAACCTTGAGTACTCTGATTCCTTCCATAACTAGCATGCATATGATGCCTTCCTAAGACCTCAGCCAAATACCATATCATCCATGATATGGAAAACCATACCCCTCAATGGGAATCCTCCTCCAGAGTAATTCCTAATCATATTTCCATTAATTTGGGAATAATATTCCAGAATAAGCCTCTAAATAATCCAAGACTCATCATATGAAAAGACTTTTCTCCCCTGTGATATAAACTTTTAGATCATCTATATGTGGGGTTCCACATAACCAAACTGTGTGGGATTTGATTCCCCTCCAAATATGATACATAGAAAGCCTCTAAAAGGTCCAAAATCCAAAACCCCAAATCAAACGTATTATCTCTGCGACATATTCCCAAAACGGTTTAATTCAACCAATAAATCCAAATATTCCTTATCTTCGCTGGGATACTTTGACATAAGTCCCCCACCAAACATTGACTACGAAACTTCAACCTTGAATTCATTTCCATATAAAGTTTAACTGTATGGTTGGGTCCTTAACACATGATTGCAAAAGGTATGATGTTACCCCATTAAATGGAAAAAAACTATGTGGGTTCTGATTCCTTTCAAAAGGCTATGTAGAAAGCCCATTTATTGGTTTATTCATGGAATCAAAAAAATCCCATCTCCCTGGATGATACACTATAGTTTACCCCAAGAGTTTCTAAGAAAATATAATCATCGTAATAATTACCAATGGATCACTAAGTAGTATATATGAGGGTATTATTGATGAATACCTACAGATATTTCCATTGGTGAAGAACCTTAGGTACTTGCAGATGATTATATGATCTATACATGATAATAAGTTATTTTTAACTATGTGATGACACACATTAACCATAGATATCAATAATTAATTCATGAACTTATCTTAAATCTATAAGAGTGTCCTAGAGTAGGAAATAAATCCCCCCAAAAGGGTTTGATCCCCAGCCTCCCATCCTCTAAACTAATGTGAGTTTTTATGAATAAGTGGAAAAAAATACTAAATGAGCTCAAATCTATGGACTATAAGTCCCTTAGGATATAGAATCATTGGGTGTTTCCTATTCCATGTATAAAACCATTGCAATCCATTCTAAAATAGAAAATCATCACGAGGACAGAATTCCTAGTGGAAAATGGTGAACTAAAGATAAATTCCAAACCAAGATGATAGGGTCACCCACTAGTAAGGCCTATTCTACTATCAACATGAAAATGAGCTAGATAAGGTAATAAATAATTCATTTTTCAGTCAAATGAGATTATTAGTTGATAGGGTTCTATGTTTTTGTTTTTCATTTATATAGTAACTTCGTTAAAATCACTCCCTTCCATCCAATGGAGTCATTCATGATTTCAAAACTAAAATCCTTGTTGGTTTCATGTACAAGGCCATATCCCATTCAAAGGATTCCATCAGTAACCCATCATATTCAATGATGGGTCTAAAATTTTATGGTCTTGGAATACCATCCTAATGGAATGATCCTAACCCTTGAGACTACCCGACAGGACCTCCAGACTTTAAAGCACCTTTGGTCATCCAATTAATGTTGACAGGTTATACTAATATAGATGGAATCAACAACCATCTTCATACATTTTGGGGCATTATCCATAGAAAACAACAACAATTACCTCCCATATCCCAAATATATAGATAATGAGGACACGTAAAACCTCATCTAGGATACATAAAGGTCCTTATCAATGTTTCCTTCTAGGAATCATTGCTTCCAACATCCCATCGTTGTGAACCCTCAATATGATGATGGTGATGTCCTTGGTTTTCTAGATCATTTTCCTCATACCCAATCTTGTAAGATGGTCAATCCGGGATGAAAACATATCAATAGAGAGTAGGGCCACACATTTTGGCCCTTTGGATAATCCAAACAACTTAATTTGGTGGAAAATTGTGAATCTGCACATACACTAATCAACCTTTATTCAGCCAGCCGGAAACCTCATCTGGAGGCGTTCAAGGAATCCCTATATTAAAATACCATATAAACTAATGAGCAAGAACATTCACCTTCTTGAACTAACCAAGCCTACAATAAGCCTCATCTGGGAGAACCTATAGAAGTCAGTCAGAATGTACAGATGACAAGAAGGGGGAAGTGTCAATTCTCTACTGCCACACATGAGTACTATCAGTAACCACTAACATGAATGGGTGGACATGAGTAGGAATATAAACCTACTCCTGATGTAGAATGGGAATATATCCCGATTAAAGTTCCTAAATTCCCAAAGAATATCTTGGAAATTGTGAGATAGATAATACAAATCCCATTACAGACCCAGAAGACTTGTCGGAACAACATAATAGTTGTAAATATAGTGACCCCTGGAAAAACAAAAAAATATATCCCGATATGTATGGTGTATCATCGTGGTAACACCTTATAGAAGACACACTCCTCTACTACCACAAATGAGGGTTAATGGGAAAACTATCCCATATTATATGGATAGTCGGATCAGGAACATACACCCACTCTAATATAATGAAATAAAAAAATTCTAATGGATGCCCTAAGGTAGAAAAAAACACATTCTCATGAAAACCACCTATCCTATTATGTTATCACAATCGTTCATAAGAAATATTATAACAATAAGTTTCATCAGTCCTGATTAGAAAATCAATAGCTGATCCAAGATCAGGCTTCAATTTGAGCTAGATTTCATGATGTCCTTAAATTATTATCTATCATAGATCAAGATCATACCCTCACATTACCATATAATGGGAGCAGTACTAGAAATCCCGAATGTTCTCATTGAACTATTCACCAATAAGTCTTTCTTCATGGTATCAATACGATAAATCACGATAGCCTATCTCTTGAAGAGATCCACGAAGACCCCTTATATGGCTAGAGAAGCAGGGATCAAGAGGGTATTCACCTTACTGTAATCCATGGTTGTGTTCCTCCCCATGATGGTGTTCTATATGAACATTCTCTTTGTAGTATTATTTTTCATTTTTCAATAGAATTATCTAATTTTAAATTTAGTAACGAGAAAGACATCTTAATATGAAGCACTTGAAAACACATGTCCAGACATGTCTGATTTCTTTTCACAAGTTTTTTAAATCATTTTTCAACCAAAAGATATCCCAAGACAATGTACATTATATGAATCACCCTTAATTCACTTATCCTCCTATCCTATTGAGGAAGTCCTTACCAATCCCACTTTTTCTGGTAAAACAATCGAGAATCATCCACTTTGGTTAGACTAGGTAGATAAACATTTGGTGAAAGAATAAGAATCATGAAAAAACATCTAAGAAATCATAAATCACAAATGTATTTTGTGGAATTCATATCACACTTACATTTTAGTATTCACAGCTAAATAGGAAGTATCCTTCAAATATACACTTGGAATACCTGCCAAAGTATATTCCTTAAATATCATAGGATAAACCATATCTTTTAAATCCATCTTATTACCCAATGCATTGGAGACCATTCATTAGACCACCCACACTAGTTTTATCATGGAACAACCCATATGCATAACCAATCCCCAACAACCATTACATAATCATAACACATTAAAAGAATAAATGAAAAATAACACTACAATCCCAAGATATCATTGACCTAATCAATCCCATATCAAAACAATTTTCAATACGAAAATAGAAGAAAATTGAATATGTTATTTATTTTCCATATCAAAACATTAAGGGTTATAAAGGAATATAAATATCCAATAATTTTCTGGATGACATAAAAGTCATTGTTTCCATGTACGTTAAGAAACATTCCTTTTATCATTTACTGAACTACTTTGTAGAAAAATATTTCATTGACAAAACATTTGAATGAAATTAAATGTAAAAGTTTTTGATTATACACCATAAAAAATAAGATGGTCTATAACATCAATGTATTCCCCAATGAATGGAGATTGAGAGGAAGTCCATAACCAAAAGTCTGATTTTTAATGTAGAACATTTATATTCTAAATAATACACATTGGTTATTTTTAGTTTCATTAGATCGTTTTTCATGTTTTATTATTCCTTTAATATAACTTATTACCATGATATATATATTAAATAATTATTTAAATTCATATCAGACATTCAGTCGATATTTGAAAATTGAGTCAAAATTGAACTTGGTATAATGTCAATAGTCCATGTAGTCATAAGTGCATCAACATAAAAATAAAATTCATTATATAATAATATATCTTATTAATTAATTATACTTTAAAATCAAACCATTTTTTATTCTATAAAAAATGAACAATGATATAATCATGGAGACACTAGTTCGTATGTATGTATGAGAAATGTTAGCATTTTTCATTATTCATTTTGGATGTAAAGTAATTATTATTTTATATTTCCATAATTATAATTATAATATTAAAATAAAAAAAATTATTTAAAAATAATTATATATATCAAACATGTGATGTGGTGAATATAGAACTATTCACATCACTTCCTAAAGGTGATGGTTAACACGTACACATGAATGATGTATTAATTTTTAAGTGGATGGAAATTAAGAACATAATTGATATATTTTTCACTTATAATGATTAATATATACTGAACATAATATAAAAACATTAATTTCTTCATTACAACTAGTCTTCAGAGATGGTAATTGTAACACGCTGAAATTTTATGTCAAATATTATTTCTAATTTCTTTGTACGCTACACCAAGATTAGATTGTGCTATAAGAAAAACTCTATTATCTTTTAGTATACGCAACACTATTCTTGGCTTGTGTTGCACACAAGAGCGACCTTCCTCAATAGAATGTGTTGTACTCAATACCGAGTTTTAGTAAACAACGATATATTTTTATAATATTATTATAAACTAGCCATTATGAATAGTATTAAAAACATTTAGAATTTTATAATAGTATAATTCATCTTACACATATTCTATGACATGGTATTTGAACAAAATTAATTTATGGATAAAAGAAGTATTTTTAAAAAATGTAGTTTTGTCATTTTTTGATGGCGCACCAATTTTAAATCTAATATTTGAAAATTTTATAAGTTAAATTTGACAATGTAAACTTCTTATTTTGAATCTGGATAAAAAAATTTACATTGGAACAAATTTTGACATTATTATGATAACCATCATATTTTGATGAATAGTAAAAATACGTTAATTTTAATTTAATACCACTTTTTCATCTAGATAATTAATATGGTTAAATTATAACATTGAATGGTTTTAAAGTATAAATAGAATATATTTTAGCCATTTAATTTAATGTATATAATTACCATTAATTTTACATTGAATTCATAGGTAAAAACATTTCAACCCTTTACAATGTTTTAAAAAAAACCAGTTTTTTTCCACAACGAGATTAATTTTAAATTAATTAATTCAAAATCTATGTTTTGAATTTGTAAAAATGGATTCCATATTTATAATCAGTCAGTAAAAATTATATTAATAGGCTACTTTTATTTTTGTCCATTTTGAATTGTAACTAGGGGAAATTTTATTTACCATAGTTACAGAAAAATTTGGTAATTAAGGGTAAAAATAATATTATAAAATTACCCTAATTCTTGTCTTAATATAATTGAGTGATTATTTTTCTTCCTAAAATATACATGGGTCGAAATGATACCTATTGGAACCCACTTTTATGTGATTAGGGTATTTATTTTATTTTATTTTAAGAAAAGTTAAATATGTATCACTCAAACATTAATAATTAAATTATTTTAAATATAAGGATATAATGAATATAAATTCGATTATAAATACTAATTTGAAATATTAAATGTTTTTCTTTATCATGGTTATTTATTGAATTTTTTTAATAAATATATTATTAACTTAATAGCTTATACATTTTTGATGCATAAATTATTTATTTAGTGAAAAATCAATAATATAGATTTTATTAAAATATTAATACCCATAAAAAAACCCAAACACATGACCAAAAAATATTGGTAGATTATATATACACGATAATAATCAATGTGTATACTTGTGGACCATTTGGATCCTTATAAAATAGATTATGAAATTTATATGATTTTATTTTTAATGATGTCAAAGTTGTCACCTTCATAATTTAATAAACATAACATTTTAAAAGGTGGGTGTTTTAGAAGATAATTTTGTCTAAAAGTATTATTTTGAAATCTATTAGATATATCTTTAATTTAGTGTTTTATTATTAATTTTTATGCAACAAATATATCAATTAATTAATTATTCAAAAATGATGTAGTAATTAGTTAATTAAGATCAAAATCAAATAAATTAATCTTTAATTAATAAAATAAATATTATATGAAATAATTAATGTGTTCACGAATATTCTAGATGTATATTACTAGTTACAAATTTATTATATTTTTTATAAAATATATTATGTGTGGATTTTATTTAAATTCCAATAATTTAATTGTCCTAAAATTGACACTATCGATATTGTATGAAAATAACATATTATTAAAATGTTTTAAAATCACAAAATGATTTAAAAATTAAAAAATAAAATTTATTTGGTTGAACATGTCATAACGTATCCTATTATTTCAAATTAACAACACATAAGTACATATTAATAACCATTTATAATTAATAACATTATAACCACAAATAAAATTAAATATATTAAAAAAGTATAGATTAAAATGGTAAGGTTTAAAATAAAATCAAAACATGTAAAATTTTGATTGGTTGATGAGATTAAAACCCTATATTACCTCATATCATAATTTTAGTCCCTTGGGAGGTTTTTTTTGTGGGGTTGGTTTTTGTTATAAATTAATATTTTTGTGGTCTCCAAAAGTGCCCCTCTCCTCTCTTATAAAAAGGCACCTCCTCCATCTTGTCTTCACTCCATTTTGAGATTTAAAACTCGGAAAAACCTTATGCATATCCCTTTTAAACTTCCATATCAATATACTAGAGCTCCTGCTCTTCTTCAAAGGGGAACTTTAGTGCCCTAAAAAAAGTTTTATAAGAGGCATGTCGAAGAAGAGGTGATATCCTTTACTGAATCATTCAAACTTAATTCTTCTTATAATTCCTCTATATGAGTTGGTTCATAATTATGTAATAAATCTAGTATCACTTTTATAATGATATGTTATTATGAATATGAAACAACCATATTCCATCTTATATCCATGATATGAAAAATGAAGTTACCATGCGTTCGTACATACAGAATATCGTCTCCACGCCGTGGTGTAGTCTTTTCTTTCAACACCAACATACATGGATGGGTTTAATGAGAGAAGAAATTATTATATATTATTATTTTAAAGTTATTTTTATCTTAAATATTATTCACCATACACATAAATACAATACCACAATCATGGGAATGATATCCTCGCTCGTGCATACGTACAGCTTACCGTCTCCACAATGCGATGAGATTCATTATCCATGTTAACCATTAAATAATGATAATAAATTATATATAATAAATAATCATGAAATATATGACATAATAATGATACTGGATTTATTTATATGTTATTTACATACTTTTATTCAATTTTATAAGGAATTAAAAATAGCGTTCATGCATACGTAGGGCATACTGTATCCATGAACTGTGTATTTCATTCCATTTATCAATATATAATATATATATATATTTAATATATATGATTTATAAATCATGTTTTACATTCTAAATGTAAGTAATCATGATCTAGTCAATCATATGAAGAATTAATATTCAAAACACATACGATAACAGAAACGATTTTACCCAAAACGCTACTTTAATATGGAATTGAAAAATGAACGATAAATACTAAGTCATAAAGAATCATATATGATATCATAAATATTATTATGGATTTGTTACAAGTTTATAATATGTTTAAACTCACTATACAGGTGTTTCAAACGCGTACACAAGAAATTGGACCTAAGGAAAATGATAATAATTCCAATCTTGTTCTTATCCGAGATTGTTTATTCGTAATTATTTACTGAGGTTATATTTATCATCTATGTCCATGTTTTATAAAAAAAATCATAAAGTTTTTAATATTCCTATATTTATTTTAGAGGTCATGTTTACCTTTTTTTGACTTTTACTATGTGGTATGGAATGAATCTTTCTTTTTTTTACCGTACAAGGAACATTTTTGACTTGTCTGGAAAAAGTATGAGGAGAATGTTTTTTTAACTTATACGGAGTGAATAGATTTTTATGATTTCATAAAACATTATTTAAATAATTCTTCCTATAAATGATATCAAGATTATTTAAAACAAAATTGTTTCTTTAAAATTGTACTTCATTTTTAGAAATGAAAATGATTTTAAAGAAGAAAGGATATTTTCCTTAATAATTCATTTCAAGTGTTTTATCAAAAACTATTTTCCTTCTAAGATGAAATTATTTAATATGGATATGTTTCAGGTATAGTGTCCCTATTATTTACATGGTTTTATTTGGTTTATGATGAAATTATATCCATTTATTTATATGGAATTTTTTATGATCGGATGTTTTATTTGAAATCCATTTTATTCATTGGGTTCTGATGAATGATTTGTTTTGATGTACAAGTAATATTGACTTCATTATGAGATGGGTGGGACCTATATCTCCCTCAAATTCATTGGGTAATGATTTATATCTCATGAGATAAACATAGCTGGAACGAAAAGTAAATATGGTTCAGTAATACATGGCTTGAACTGCTTGTAAACTCTATTCAGTAATGAACTTTTTCAACTACGATGGTATTGGAAGAAATGCCTTGGCTACTATGGAAATCATATCATGTTCTTAATGGTTTTCCAAAATTACATGTTTTATTCCAATGCAATTTTATCATGATTGATGATCTTTTGTGATCTATACCTTCTGTACTACCGAGATTTATTTTCACAACTCAAGATTTGATTAAGAAATTTTATGTTCATGTTTTTACATTCAAATGTTTATGAATTGTTTTATGTTCTCCATGTTTACCCTTACTGAGAATTCCATCTCACCATTTCTATGTTTTCTTTTCCCCATGACATAGATTGATGTTATAGGTAAAAAACAAAAGGCGAAGATCTTTATGGGAGATGTCGAATATTTTTCACCGTGATTAGTCGATTAGGTTCTGAGTCTCCAAAGACACTAAACTATTACGATACTTGGGTGTCTATTTTTTTAATACATTAAGTATTATACAGAAGTAATGTATTTTCCATGTATGTCACTCTTTTTTATCTACAGTTGGTATCAGAGGAATGGTTTAGTTAACCTTTGGAAACTAGGATGCAATAACTTTAGTCAGATCCATAGAGATATTTCTATGGTATGTCTAGGGATGTTCCTAATGTTTAGAATAACTATAGATTACAGTCCTAGAATTATGTTTATGATCATAAATAACATAGGGTGAACCTATTTTGTCATGGATTAACGAATGTGTGATAATTTCGATATCCCCTAAGTGAATTTTTATAATTATGTGGTTCCTCGTTATATTAACTGTTTCTTACACTACGGTTTCTGGTTTTAGTCAATGGTGGGAAAGATAAGTAATTAGTTTAACATTGATTCCAATGGACAAATTGGTGAATATGATCAATTTTTTTTTTAATTCATGGAGAGAAAGATATAATTATTATGCCATATCAGTCATCGCGAAATATGATTTACTAGTTGAACATTAGTTGTATTCCTAAGTCATCAAAGAAGAAGAATATGGACTATTATGCATGTTCTAATGGTGAGGAACATAGAGGAAGGAATATAAAGCTTTCTACATATTAATATGAAGGGAATAATAATCTTTAGGAATACCTAAAATTTAGGGGAAGATGTTATCTCTAGAGGGAAAAGGGGCATATAGTGACAAACTTTTATAGAGTTAAGTGTATTATCTGTGGAGAACATATGCATTACCCTTCTCAAAGCCCTGACCTAAGAGGTTACATCTAAATTAAGGAAGGACCTATTTCATGCAAATCATTAAAGAGGATGTATTTAATAGATTATATATTGGAATTCATGAATATCATTGTTGAGGATCTTTTATGGTATATTAAAATATCTATGTATTGGTCCATTGTGGTTTTCCATTAGCATATGGTACTGGTAACCATGAAAAGTTACTGAAATATTTTTGAAAAGAAGATGATATTGGCATAATGAAGGGATAATGAGAAAATAATATTTGGGATATTATTAATGACCTCATGACTAATAAATGGATAAAGTGATATCATGATTTGAGTATATAGAATATTTGGGATTTTGGTATCTGGAAAGAGTTAAATTTTGATAGAATTCATGTTTTAACAAAGGTTTTATAGTAATTCATGTTTCAAGAATACATGATTAAGATATTTACATGTTTCTAATGTTACCAACAAGATATATCTTATGATATATGGGTTATAAATGATTGTTTTCACATTCTTGTTATATAACCTTTCAATTAATTTTTTTCTTTATACTTTGTGTTTGGACAATTGAATTTTGGATAAGCCTAATGTTTGGAATGAATTAAGTTAGACATCAGTTAGTATTGTTTAAGTCTAGAATTTTTTTTGATATTATTTCTGGTATTTCATAATAAGGTAGTTTTAGAAATAAAAAGACAACATGCAAAATGGGTGATAACCCGTCGCATTGGACAATGCTGTTGTAATCGAACCCAAAACTGAAGTGTGACATGCCTTTATTGCCTACCACTCTCCTATAGGAAGTCCCTAGTTAGTAGAAATTAGTTTTATATTATTAATAGGTATGATATATGAAGTATAAGTCCATTTTTGGAATCATATATGGTTAATCTCACCATAGATGGACTTATGTATATTTAATAACTTTTGCTAACCATTTGTTTGGGACTCATGGAATGACCCATCATTCTATCACATGATCTACTAACACTTCACGAATGAAAAATTAAACATCATTTCATTATGATATGAATTGTAAATTGTTGAAGGAATGACCAATGGTGAGATTGTACCAAAATCAAGTAAGTATTTCTTCTAATTCATAATTTTCAACTTTAGGGAAATGATCTTGAAGACCAAAAAATGTTGTCATGGTACCCTCATATCCGATGAATAAGATGACACCTTATATCATCACAAATTTATGGCTTTGTTATTGTTGACTAATTCATAGCCACGTTCTCTACCACTCTCCATCAGAAAATGATGGTTGGATTTCTCTTCAATATATATATTTTCACCTATGTTCTCCAATGTGGAAACCCAGTGATGAGTTAATTAGGGTAACCGTTACATTTCATAATTTAGTTTCAAAAATTATATTTTACTATTCTTTTGTACTATATTGGTTTCCATGAAATAAACATTTAATTAGTAAACCATTTATAACCCTGATGAATTTCGAGGGAGAAATTCATTTTAAGGTGGGTAGAATGTAACACACCAAAGGTTTTTGAGAAATATTCATTTAAATTTCTTCGTACACTACATAATGATTAGCTTATCCTATATGAATACTATATTATCTTGTATCATACGAAACATGATTATTGGCTGGTGTTTCACTTAAGAGGGGCCTTCCTCAATAGGGTGTGTTGTATGCAATACTAATTTACACTCAATGACGATATATTGTTACAATATTATTATGAAAAAGCTTTTATGAATAGTATTAACCAAATTTTAAATTTTATAACATTATCATTCATCATACACATATTATATAACATGGTATGAGAACAAAATTAATATTTCAGGTAAAAGAAGTTGTTTTAAAAAAATGCAGTTTTGTCACCTTCTGATGGCACATCGATTTTAAATATAATTTTTTCAATATTATAAGTTATATATAACAAATTAAACATCTTCTTTTTAATAAAGTTATAAAAATATACATTGGATATATTTTCGACACTATTCTGACAACCTTCATATTTTGATGAATAGTAAAAATACGCTAAATATAAATTAAAAAAATCTTTTTTCATCAAGATAATTAATATGGTTAAAATATATTATTGAATTATTTTAATGTATAAATAGAATATATTTTTACCATTTAATATAATTTATGTAATTATCGTTAATTTTACATTGAATTCATAACTAAAAACATTTCAATCTTTTGTAGTGTTTTAAAACAAAACCCGTTTTTTTTCGACAAAGAGATTAATTTTAAATTAATTAATTAATCTTCTGGGTTTTAAATTTGAAAAAATGGATTCCATATTTGGAATCAGTAGATCCAAATAATGTTAATAGGCTACTTTAATTTTTAGCCATTATGAATAGTAATTACGGTAAATTTTATTTACCACAGTTAAAGGTAAATTAGGCAATTAAGGGTAAATATAATATTATAAAATTACCCTAACACTTGTTTTAGTATAATTGGACATTTATATTTCGTCTTATAATATACTCAGGTCGAAATGGTATCTTTTGGAACCCACTTGTGTGTGATGAAGACATTTATTTTAATTTATTTAATGAAAAGTTAAATATGTCTCACGCAAACATTAATAAATAAATTATTATTAATATAAAATTATACTGAAAATAAATTTAATTATAAATAATAATTTTAAATATAAAACGTTTTTATTCATTATGGTTATTTAATTATAGTTTTTATGAAATATATAATTTACTTAATAGCTTATACATTAATGATGCAGAAATTATTTACTTAGTGAAAAATCAATAATATAGTTTTTATTAAAATGCCAATACACATAAATAGGCACCAAAATATGACAAAAACTAATTGGTAGAGTATATCTACATCATTAGCATCTACGTGTCGACTTGTGCACCATTTGGAGACATATAAAATAGATTATGACATTTATATTATATTATTTTAAATTATTTCAAAGAGGTCACCTTAAAATTTAATAAACATAATATTTTAAATGTTCAGTGTTCTAGAAGATAAATTTGACTAAATGTATTATTATTAAATCTACTAGATTTATCTTTATCTATGTATTTTATTTTATATTTTTATACAATAAATAGGTATATTAATTAATTATACACAAATGTTGTAGTAATTGTTTTATTAAGAGAAATATCAAATAAATGATTATAAAAGTATTAAAATAAATAATATATTAATTAATTAATGTTTTCCAAGAATTTTATAGATGAATATTACTTTTTAATAAGATATTAGTTATTCGGTTTCAAAAATATGTTCTGTGTGTTTTATTTATATAAAAATAAACGAATTATGTCAAAATTGACACTATCAATATTTTATGAAAATAACATATTATTAAATTGTTTAAAAATAAAAAAAATATTTAAAAATTAAAAATTAACAATTATATGATCAAACATGTCATTATATATCCAATTATGTACAATTAAAAACACATATGTAAGTATTTATAACCATTTAAAATTTATCACCTTATTACTATAAATAAAATTAAATAGATTTAATAAGGTTAAATCCAATTGATAAGATTTAAAATAAAAAAAGGTCTAAAATTGATTGGTTAATGATATTAAAACCCTATCTTACCTCATATAAAACGTTAAGTCACTTTGGTAGTTTTTATGTGGCATTGTTTTTTATTGTAAATTAATGTTTTTGAGGTTTCCAAAAGTGCCCCTATACTCTCTTATAGAAGGGAACATCCTCCCTCTCCTCTTCATTCCATTTTGAGATTCAAAAATCAGACAAAACCTTCTAATTTCCCTTCTCAAAATCCCTATAAATATACTAGAGGTCCTGGTCTTCTTCAAAGTCGAACTTCAGTGCCCTAAGAGGAGTTTTAGAAGAGGCATGTCAAATAATTGGTAATAACCTTGACCAAATCATTCGAACTTATTTCTTGTCATACTTTATCTATATGAGTTGTTTCATTATTAAGTAATAACTAAACTATAAATAGTTTACTGATATGTTATTATGGATATAAAACAACCATATTCCATCTTCTATCCATCATATGAATAATGAAGTCATCACACTTCCGTACATATGGAATACCATCTCCACGCTGCGGTGTAATCTTTTTTTTCCTCACCAATATACATGGATGGGTATAATGATGGAATAAATAACTATATATGATTATTTTAAAGTGATATTGATTCTAAAATATTATACACCATACACATAAATACAATACCACAATCACAAGAATGGTATCATTGCTCAAGTGTACGTATGGCTTGCCGTCTCCACGAAGCAATGAGATTCATTCTCCATGTTAACCATTTAAGAATGATTATAAAGTTTATATAATAAATAATCATGAAATATATGACATAATAATGATACATAATTTATGTATATGTTATTTACTTACTTCCATTTCATTTAATAAGGAAACGAAAACATTGTTCATTCGTATGTACGACATACCGTCTCCATGAACGTTGTATTTCATTCCATTTATCAATTGATTATATATATTAATATATTGAATATATATGATATATAAATCAACTTTTACATTCTGTAAGTATGTAATCATGATCTAAGTAATCAAATAGAGTATTAAAATTCAAAATTCATACGATAAATGAAACGATTTTACCCAAAACACTACTTTAACATGGAATTGACAAATGAACGGGAAATATAAACTCATAGTAAATCATATATGATATCATAAATATTAGTATGGTTCTGTTAGATTTTTATACTATGTTTAATCCCATTATACGGGAGTTTTGGACACGTAAAAAAGAAATTGGATCTAAGTTAAGGGTTAATTATTCATGTCTCATTCTTATCTCAGATTGCTTATCCGTAAGTATTTACTGGGGTTATATTTATCATCAATGTCCATGTTTTATAAAAACTATTTTCATAATGTTTTTACTATTTTACCTGTACGTTTAAAGTCGTGTTTACTACTTTTTGACTTTTACTATGTGGTATGTAAGGAATCGTTCTTTTGTTTACCATACGAAGTACTTTTTTGACTTTTCTGGAAAAAATATGAGGAGAATGTTTTTTAACTTATCTGGCATGAATAGATTTTTACGATTTCTTAACGAATTATTTACATAATCGTTCCTCTACAAGATTTCCTGATAATTTTCAAGAAAATGAATTTTTTAAAATTTCACGTCATTTTGGAAATCAAAATGATTTTTAAGAATAAATGATAATTTTCTAAAGAATTCATTTCATTGGTTTTATAAAAACAATTTTCCATATAAGATGACATTTTTTAATATGAATATATTCCATGTATAATGTAACTATTATTTACATGGTATTATTTTGTTTATGATGAAATTATATCAATCGTATTATATGGATTTTGTTACTATGGGATGTTGTATATGAAACCAATTTTATTCATTGGGTTATGATGAATGATATATTATGTGGAACAAGTAAGAATGATTTTATTTTGAGTTTTGTGGGACCTATATATCCATCCAATGTATTGGGAAATTATTTATATCTCATGAGATAAACATGGATGGATCGTAAAGTAAATCTGGTTCAGTAATACATGGATGGAACGACAAGTAAACTCGGTTCAGTAATGGACTTTGTCCATTATGATGGTCTTAGAAGCAATGCCTTGGATACTATTGAAATCCTATAATGTTCTTAATGGTTTTCCACAGTTATATTTTTTATTCCCATGATATTTTATCATGATTGATGTTCCCTTATTATCTATGCCTTATGTACTGATAAGATTTATTTCACTACTCAAAATTTTAATGTTTAAATTTTATGTTCATGTTTTTATGTTCAAATGTTTATGGATTGTTTTGTGTTTTCTATGTTTACCCATACTTGGAATCCATACTCAACCTTTCTATGTTTTCTTTTCCACAGGACATAAAAAAGGTTTTAGGTTAGAATACAAAAGTGGAAGATATTTATGGGAGTTCTTAAAGATCTTTCATGATGATTAGAATATTATGTTCCGAGTTACCAAAGACAGTAAACTATTATGGTCCTTTGGTGTCTGTTTTTTATGTATTAATTATTCCACAATAATAAATTAATTTCCATGTACATAAATCTTGGGACTCTAGAATAATGAAAAACAAACTATATTGGTTCATTAGGTGGTACTCATCCCTACACAAGAATTAAATGTTTATTCCTTATTTGTTGAAATTGAAGATAGATTTTGTTGATTTTGTTAACATAGTAACATATAAGTATATTGATGATATTGGAATTAGTTTTCCACAAATATGAAAGATATTTCAATGAAGTTTAAGGAGAAATAAAATAGAAACATTTAAATTAAAACATTAAATTTCCTTCAAATGAGCACCTTTATTGACATATTAACACCTCTAATAATGGTGTTATTCCAAAAATAAGGCCTAAAAAATATGGTTTGGGATTATGGTAAGGATTTTACTAATATATGGGAATAATCAAATGATTTTTAATTGTGTGTTATAAAGAGGAATCAATTCATTTATATATGATAATGGATAGGTACCCATGGAATTATTAAAAGTATTATATTAATATAAATTCAATTTCAATTTGAAATTGGTAAAAACTGATTTATATTTAATACTGGATGAGGTAGGGCCACAATATAATCATTCAACGATAATTTGACTTGTTTTTTAAAAAAATTAATCCATATATATTTTTAACTTTATTTAGTCTTACAATTTTATCAAGTAATTTACACTTTGAGTGTCAAAATATTTACCAACTAATTGAAAATGACTAGTCAATGAGTCATTAATGAAAAATTTGGAATTATATTTACTTTTGAGGTGATTATTGGTTTTTAGAAATTATATATCTTTAATTTAGTGATTTTATATTTTATGTTTTGAATTTTGTCAATTTTGACACTAATCATCACGTGAATTTTTGAAAATATTATACCAACATGATTCAATCAAAAAAATACATTACCTCATATATAACAATTCCAATTCAACGAAAATTTTTTCTGATGTAATAGAATATTTCAGATTTATTTTATTTTAATATTATTAATATCATTTATTTGATTTGTTATTTAATAAATCTATTATTGTATCATCATTCTGTCAGTATTTAATTTAATTATTTATTTCCTAAAAAATATAACGAAAATACAATGATTTATTGAATAGTTTTATACATATAATTTTTATTTTTAGTCTAAGATATCACTTATATAAACCCATTAAAAATTGATTTACTAAGTGGATACATATTTATGAAATATTTTATTTTTCAGTAAATTAAAAGTTATAAATTCCATAATCACTCTTATGTGGATTATAATGTTCAAAATTTTATCCCAAGGGTTTTTATGGTCGATAATAACTCATAAAATATGATTAGAACAAGCGATAGGGTAGTTTTATAATATTTTATTATGAATTTTAACTTTATTTTTGCATATTTACCTTTAATCTTGGTAAATAAAATTCAAAAGTTACTAATCACAAAAACATATTTGGATCATGTTGCACCACATTCGTCATACAATGTATAACCATGTATGTAAATTTTAGAAAATTAAATTCAAAACTTGGTTAAATTAGTTTTTACATTAATATCATTGATGGATCAAAAAAACATGTCTTTTAAATAAAACTGTCAAAAGTTCATAAAGTGTTTATTTTTAATTTTAATTTAAAAAATAATTTAATGAAATAAATTTGATTAAATAATAAAAAAGTCACCCAGTTATACCATAAAACACTATAAACTTTCCTCTACAAGATTTCATGATAATTTTCAAGAAAATGAATTTTTTAAAATTTCACGTCATTTTGAGAAATGAAAATGATTTTTAAGAAGAAATGATATTTTTCTAAAGAATTCATTTCATGGGTTTTATCAGAACTATTTTCCATATAAGATCACATTTTTTAATATAAATATATTCCTTGTATAATGTAACTATTATTTACAATGTTTTATTTTGTTTATGATGAAATTATATCAATCGTATAATATGGATTATGTTACTATGGGATGTTGTATATGAAACCCATTTTATTCATTCGGTTATGATGAATGATATATTATGTGGAACAAGTAAGAATGATTTTATTTTGAGATGGGTGGGACCTATATATCCATCCAATGTATTGGGCAATTATTTATATCTCATGAGATAAACATGGATGGATCGTAAAGTAAATCTGGTTCAGTAATACAGGGATGAAACAACACATAAACTCAGTTCAGTAATGGACTTTGTCTATTATGATGGTCTTGGAAGCAATGCCTTGGATACTATTGAAATCATATAATGTTCTATATGGTTTTCCACAGTTATATTTTTTATTACCATGATATATTATCATGATTGATTTTCCCTTATTATCTATGACTTATGTACTTCTATGATTTATTTCACATCTCAAAATTTTAATGTTTAAATTTTATGTTCATGTTTTTATGTTCAAATGTTTATGGATTGTTTTATGTTTTCTATTTTTACCCTTTCTGGGAATCCAAACTCACCCTTTCTATGTTTTCTTTTCCACAGGACATAAAAAAGGTTTTAGGTTAGAATACAAAAGTGAAAGATCCTTATGAGAGTTGTTAAAGATCTTTCATGATGATTAGAAGATTATGTTCCGAGTTTCCAAAGACACTAAACTATTATAGTCATTGGGTGTCTATTTTTGTTATGTATTAATTATTCCACAAAAGTAATTTAATTTCCATGTACATCAAGCTTGGGTCTCTAGAGTAATGAAAAACAAACTATATTGGTTCATTAGGTGGTACTCATCCCTACACAAGAATTAAATTTTTATTCCTCATTTGATGAAATTTAAGATAGATTTTGTTGATTTTGTTAACATAGTAACATATAAGTATATTGATGACACTGGAATTATTGTTCCACAAATATGAAAGAGATTTCAATGAAGTGTAAAGAGAAATAAAATAGAAACATTTAAATTAAAACATTAAATTTCCTTCAAATAAGCACCTTTATTGTCATATTAACACCTCTAATAATGGTGTTATTCCAAAAATAAGGCCTAAAAAATATGGATTGGGATTATGGTAATGGTTTTACAAATATATGTGAATAATCAAATGATTTAGAATTTTGTGTAATAAAGAGGAATCAATTCCTTTTTATATGATAATGTATAGGTACCCATGGAATTATTAAAATTATTAAATTAATATAAATTCAATTTCAATTTGAAATTGGTAAAAATAGATTTATATTGAATACTGGATGAGGTAGGGCTGCAATATAATCATTCAATGATAATTTGACTTGTTTTTAAAAAAAATTAATCCATATATTTTTTTAACTTTATTTAGTCTTACCATTTTATCATGTAATTTAAACTTTGAGTGTCAAAATATTTACCAACTAATTGAAAATGACTAGTGAATGAGTCATTAATGAAAATTTTGGAATTATATTTACTTTTGAGGTGATTATTGGTTTTTAGAAATTCTATATCTTTAATTTAGTGATTTTATATTTTATGTATTGAATTTTGTCAATTTTGACACTAATCATCACGGGAATTTTTGAAAATATTATACCGACATGATTCAATCAAAAAAATACATTACCTCATATATAACAATTCCAATTCATCTAAAATTTTTTCTGATGGAATATAATATTTCAAATTTATTTTATTTTAATATTATTAATATCATTTATTTGATTCGTTATTTAATAAATCTATTATTATATCATTATTCTGTCAGTATTTATTTTAATTATTTATTTCCTAAAAAATATAAAGAAAATACCATGATTTATTGAATAGTTTTATACTTATAATTTTTATTTTTCGTCTAAGATATCACTTATATAGACCCATTAAAAATTGATTTACTAAGTGGATACATATTTATGAAATATTTTATTTTTCAGTAAATTAAAAGATATAAATTCCATAATCATTGTTATGTGGATTCTAATGTTCAAAAGTTTTTCCCAAGGGTTTTTACGGTCGATAATAACTCATAAATTATTATTATAACAAGCTATAGGGTAGTTTTATAATATTTTATTATTAATTTACACTTATTTAGCATATTTACCTTTAATATTGGTAAATAAAATTCGAAAGTTACTAATCACAAAAACATATTTGGATCATGTTGGACCACATTATTCATACAATGTATAACAATGTATGTCAATTTTTGATAATTAAATACAAAACATGGTTAAATTGGTTTTTTGATTAATATCATTGATGGATCAAGAGGACATGTTTTTTAAATAAAACTGTCAAATGTTCACAAAGTGTATATTTTTAATTTTAATTTAAAAAAGAATTTAATGAAATACATTTGATTAAATAATAAAAAAGTCACCCAGTTATACCATAAAACACTATAAACTTTCCTGTTCAAGGTTTCATGATAATTTTCAGGAAAATGAATTTTTTAAAATTTCACGTCATTTTGAGAAATGAAAATCACTTTTAAGAAGAAATGATATTTTTCTAAAGAATTCATTTCATGGGTTTTATCACAATTATTTTCCATACAAGATGACATTTTTTAATATGAATATATTCCATGTATAATGTAACTATTATTTACATGGTTTTATTTTTTTTGTGATGAAATTATATCAATCGTATTATATGGATTATGCTACTATATGATGTTGTATATGAAACCCATTTTATTCATTGGGGTATGATGAATGATATATTATGTGGAACAAGTAAGATTGGTTTTATTTTGAGATGGGTGGGACCTATATATCCATCCAATGTATTGGGCAATGATTTATATCTCATGAGATAGACATGGATAGATCGTAAAGTAAATCTGGTTCAGTAATACAGGGATGAAATGACAAGTAAACTCAGTTCAGTAATGGACATTGTCCATTATGATGGTCTTGGAAGCAATGCCTTGGATACTATTGAAATAATATAATGTTTTATATGGTTTTCCACAGTTATATTTTTTATTCCCATGATATTTTATCATGATTGATATTCCCTTATTATCTATGCCTTATGTACTGCTAAGATTTATTTCACTACTCAAAATTTTAATGTATAAATTTTATGTTCATGTTTTTATGTTCAAATGATTATGGATTGTTTTATGTTTTCTATTTTTACCCTTACTGGGAATCCAAACTCACTCTGTATATGTTTTCTTTTCAATAGGACATAAAAAAGGTTTTAGGTTAGAATACAAAAGTGGAAGATCTTTATGAGATTTGTTAAAGATCTTTCATGATGATTAGAAGATTATGTTCCAAGTTTCCAAAGACACTAAACTATTATGGTCCTTGGGTGTCTATTTTTGTTATGTATTAATTATTCCACAAAAGTAATTTAATTTCCATGTACATCAAGATTGGGTCTCTAGAGTAATGAAAAAAAAACTATATTGGTTCATTAGGTGGTACTCATCCCTACACAAGAATTTAATGGTTGTTCCTCATTTGATGAAATTGAAGATAGATTTGGTTGATTTTGTTAACATATTAACATATAAGTATATTGATGATACTGGAATTATTTTTCCACAAATATGAAAGAGATTTCAATGAAGTGTAAGGTGAAGTAAAATAGAAATATTTAAATTAAAACATTAAATTTTTTTCAAATGAGCACCTTTATTGACATATTAACACCTCTAATAATGGTGTTATTTCAAAAATAAGGCCTAAAAATATGGATTGGGATTATGGTAAGGGTTTTACAAATATATGGGAATAATCAAATGATTTTGAATTGTGTTTAATAAAGAGGAATCAGTTCCTTTTTATATGATAATGGATAGGTACCCATAGAATTATTAAAAGTATTAAATTAATATAAATTCAATTTCAATTTGAAATTGGTAAAAACAGATTTATATTGAATACTGGATGAGGCAGGGCCACAATATAATCATTCAATGATAATTTGACTTGTATTTAAAAAAAATTAATCCATATATTTTTTTAACTTTATTTAGTCTGACCATTTTATCAAGTAATTTACACTTTGAGTGTCAAAATATTTACCAACTAATTGAGAATGTCTAGTGAATGAGTCATTAATGAAAATTTTGGAATTATATTTACTTTTGAGATGATTATTGGTTTTTAAAAATTCTATATATTTAATTTAGTGATTTTATATTTTATGTATTGAATTTTGACAATTTTGACACTAATCATCATGTGAATTTTTGAAAATATTATACTGACATGATTCAATCAAAAAAATACATTACCTCATATATAACAATTCCAATTCATCTAAATTTTTTTCTGATGGAATCGAATATTTCAAATTTATTTTATTTTAATATTATTAATATCATTTATTTGATTCGTTATTTAATAAATCTATTATTATATCATCATTCTGTCAGTATTTAATTTAATTATTTATTTCCTAAAAAATATAAAGAAAATACCATGATTTATTGAATAGTTTTATACTTATAATTTTTATTTTTAGTCTAAGATATCACTTATATAGACCCATTGAAAATTGATTTACTAAGTGGATACATATTTATGAAATATTATCTTTTTCAGTAAATTAAAAGATATAAATTCCATAATCAATGTTATGTGGATTATAATGTTCAAAATTTTTTCCCAAGGGTTTTTACGGTCGATAATAACTCATAAAATATGATTAGAACAAGCTATAGGGTAGTTTTATAATATTTTATTATTAATTTACACTTATTTAGCATATTTACCTTTAATCTTGGTAAATAAAATTTGAAAATTACTAATCACAAAAACATATTTGGATCATGTTGGACCACATTATTCATACAATGTATAACAATGTATGTCAATTTTTGAAAATTAAATACAAAACATGGTTAAATTGGTTTTTACATTAATATCATTGATGGATCAAGAGAACATGTTTTTTAAATAAAACTGTCAAATGTTCATAAAGTGTTTATTTTTAATTTTAATTTAAAATAGAATTTAATGAAATACATTTGATTAAATAATAAAAAAGTCACCCAGTTATACCATAAAACACTATAAACTTTCCTGTACAAGATTTCATGATAATTTTCAAGAAAATGAATTTTTTAAAATTTCACGTCATTTTGAGAAATGAAAATCATTTTTAAGAATAAATGATATTTTTTAAAGAATTCATTTCATGGGTTTTATCAAAACTATTTTCCATATAAGATGACATTTTTTAATATGAATATATTCCATGTATAATGTAACTATTATTTACATGGTTTTATTTTTTTATGATGAAATTATATCAATCGTATTATATGGATTATGTTACTATGGGATGTTGTATATGAAACCCATTTTATTCATTGGGTTATGATGAATGATATATTATGTGGAACAAGAAAGAATGATTTTATTTTGAGATGCGTGGGACCTATATATCCATCCAATGTATTGGGAAATGATTTATATCTCATGAGATAAACATGGATAGATCGTAAATTAAATCTGGTTCAGTAATACAGGGATGAAATGACAAGTAAACTCATTTCAGTAATGGAAATTGTCCATTATGATGGTCTGGGAAGCAATTCCTTGGATACTATTGAAATCATATAATGTTTTATATGGTTTTCCAAGGTTATATTTTTTATTCCCATGATATTTTATCATGATTGATGTTCCCTTATTATCTATTCCCTATGTATTGCTAAGATTTATTTCACTACTCAAAATTTTAATGTTTAAATTTTATGTTCATGTTTTTATGTTCAAATGTTTATGGATTGTTTTATGTTTTCTATTTTTACCCTTACTGGGAATCCAAACTCACCCTTTCTATGTTTTCTTTTCAATAGGACATAAAAAATGTTTTAGGTTAGAATAAAAAAGTGGAAGATCTTTATGCGAGTTATTAAAGATCTTTCTTGATGATTAGAAGATTATGTTCTGAGTTTCCAAAGACACTAAACTATTATGGTCCTTGGGTGTCTATTTTTGTTATGTATTAATTATTCCACGAAAGTTATTTAATTTCCATGTACATCAAGCTTGGGTCTCTAGAGTAATGAAAAACAAACTATATTGGTTCATTAGGTGGTACTCATCCCTACACAAGAATTAAATGTTTATTCCTCATTTGATGAAATTGAAGATAGATTTGGTTGATTTTGATAAAATAGTAACATATAAGTATATTGATGATACTGGAATTATTTTTCCACAAATATGAAAGAGATTTCAATGAAGTGTAAGGTGAAATAAAATAGAAATATTTAAATTAAAACATTACATTTCCTTCAAATGAGCACCATTATTGACGTATTAACACCTCTAATAATAGTGTTATTCCAATAATAAGGCCTAAATAATATGGTTTGGGATTATGGTAAGGGTTTTACAAATATATGGGAACAATCCATTGATTTTGAATTGTGTGTAATAAAGAGGAATCAGTTCCTCTTTATATGATAATGGATAGGTACACATAGAATTATTAAAAGTATTAAATTAATATAAATTCAATTTCAATTTGAAATTGGTAAAAACTGATTTATATTGAATACTGGATGAGGCAGGGCCACAATAAAATCATTCAATGAGAATTTGACTTGTTTTTAAAAAAATGTAGTCTACATATTTTTTATAACTTTATTTAGTCTTACCATTTTATCAAGTAATTAACACTTTGAGTGTTAAAATATTTACCAACTAATTGAAAATGACTAGTGAATGAGTCATTAATGGAAATTTTGGAATTATATTTACTTTTGTGGTGATTATTGGTTTTTACAAATTTTATATCTTTAATTTAGTGATTTTATATTTTATGTTTTAAATTTTGTCAATTTTGACACTAATCATCACGTGAATTTTTGAAAATATTATACTAACATGATTCAATAAAAAAAATACATTACCTCATCTATAACAATTCCAATTCATCTAAAAAATTTTCTGATGGAATAGAATATTTAAAATTTATATTATTTGAATATTATTAATATCATTTATTTGATTCGTTATTTAATAAATCTATTATTGTATCATCATTCTGTCAGTATTTAATTTAATTATTTATTTCCTAAAAATTATACAGAAAATACCGTGATTTATTGAATAGTTTTATCCTTATAATTTTTATTTTTAGTCTAAGATATCACTTATATAAACCCATTAAAAATTGATTTCATAAGTGGATACATATTTATGAAATATTTTCATTTTTAGTAAATTAGAAGTTATAAATTCCATAATCACTCTTATGTGGTTTCTAATGTTCAAAATTTTATCCCAAGGTTTTTAGGGTCGATAATAACTCATAAAATAAGATTAGAACAAGCTATAGGGTAGTTTTATAATATTTTATTATTAATTTTAACTTTATTTAGCATATTTACCTTTAATCTTGGTAAATAAAATTCGAATGTTACTAATCACAAAAACATATTTGGATCATTTTGGACCACATTATTCATACAATGTATAACCATGTTTGTCAATTTTTGAAAATTAAATACAAAACATGGTTAAATTAGTTTTTACTTTAATATCATTGATGGATCAAGAGAACAAGTTTTTTAAATAAAACCGTCAAAAGTTCATAAAGTGTTTATTTTTAATATTAATTTAAAAAAGAATTTAATGACATATATTTGATTAAATAATAAAAAATTCACCCAGTTATACCATAGAACACTATAAACATTCCTCTACAAGATTTCATGATAATTTTCAAGAAAATGAATTTTTTAAAATTTCACGTCATTTTGAGAAATGAAAATGATTTTTAAGAAGAAATGATATTTTTCTAAAGAATTCATTTCATGGGTTTTATCAAAACTATTTTCCATATAAGATGACATTTTTTAATATGAATATATTCCATGCATAATGAAACAATTATTTACATGGTTTTATTTTGTTTATGATGAAATTATATCAATCGTATTATATGGATTATGTTACTATGGGATGTTGTATATGAACCCATTTTATTCATTGGGTTATGATGAATGATATATTATGTGGAACAAGTAAGAATGAATTTTTATTGAGAGGGGTGGGACCTATATATCCATCCAATGTATTGGGAAATGATTTATATCTCATGAGATAAACATGGATGGATTGTAAAGTAAATCTGTTTCAGTAATACAGGGATGGAACGACATGTAAACTCAGTTCAGTAATGGACTTTGTCCATTATGATGGTATTGGAAGCAATGCCTTGGATACTATTGAAATCATATAATGTTATATATGGTTTTCCACTGTTATATTTTTTATTCCCATGATATTTTATCATGATTGATGTTCCCTTTTTATCTATGCCTTATATACTTCTAAGATTTATTTCACTACTCAAAATTTTAATGTTTAAATTTAATGTTCATGTTTTTATGTTCAAATGTTAATGGATTATTTTATGTTTTCTATTTTTAACCTTACTGGTAATCCAAACACACCCTTTCTATGTTTTCTTTTCCATAGGACATAAAAAAAGGTTTTAGGTTAGAATAAAAAAGTGGAAGATCTTTATGGGAGTTGTTAAAGATCTTTCATGATGATTAGAAGATTATGTTCCGAGTTTTGAAAGACACTAAACTATTATGGTCCTTGGGTGTCTGTTTTTTTATGTATTAATTATTCCACAAAAGTAATTTAATTTCCATGTATGTCAAGCTTGGGTCTCTAGAGTAATGAAAAACAAACTATATTGGTTCATTAGGTGGTACTCATCCCTACACAAGTATTAAATGTTTATTCCTCATTTGATGAAATTGAAGATAGATTTGGTAGATTTTGTTAACATAGTAGCATATAAGTATATTGATGATACTCGAATTATTTTTCCACAAATATGAACGATATTTCAATGAAGTGTAAGTAGAAATAAAATAGAAACATTTAAATTAAAACATTATATTTCCTTCAAATGAGCACCTTTATTGACATATTAAGACCTCTAATAATGGTGTTATTACAAAAATAAGGCCTAACTAATATGGTTTGGGATTATGGTAAGGGTTTTAAAAATATATTGGAATAATAAAATGATTTTGAATTGTGTGTAATAAAGAGGAATCAGTTCCTCTTTATATGATAATGGATAGGTACCCATAGAATTATTAAAAGTATTAAATTAATATAAATTAAATTTCAATTTGAAATTGGTAAAAACTGATTTATATTGAATACTGGATGAGGCAGGGCCACAATATAATCATTCAATGAGAATTTTACTTGTTTTTAAAAAATATTAGTCCATATATTTTTTTAACTTTATTTAGTCTTTCCATTTTATCAAGTAATTTACACTTTGAGTGTCAAAATATTTACCAACTAATTGAAAATGACTAGTGAATGAGTCATTAATGAAAATTTTGGAATTATCTTTACTTTTGTGGTGATTATTGGTTTTTAGAAATTCTATATCTTTAATTTAGTGATTTAATATTTTATGTTTTGAATTTTGTAAATTTTGACACTAATCATCACGTGATTTTTTGAAAATATTATACCAACATGATTCAATAAAAAAAATACATTACCTCATCTATAACAATTCCAATTCATCTAAAATTTTTTCTGATGGAATAGAATATTTAAAATTTATTTTATTTTAATATTATTAATATCATTTATTTGATTCGTTATTTAATAAATCTATTATTGTATCATCATTCTGTCAGTATTTAATTTAATTATTTATTTATTAAAAATTATACAGAAAATACCGTGATTTATTAAATAGTTTTATCCTTATAATTTTTATTTTTAGTCTAATATATCACTTATATAAACCCATTAAAAATTGATTTCATAAGTGGATACATATTTATGAAATATTTTCATTTTTAGTAAATTAGAAGTTATAAATTCCATAATCACTCTTATGTGGTTTCTAATGTTTAAACTTTTATCCCAATGGCTTTTATGGTCGATAATAACTCATAAAATAAGATTAGAACAAGCTATAGGGTAGTTTTATAATATTTTATTATTAATATTAACTTTATTTAGCATATTTACCTTTAATCTTGGTAAATAAAATTCGAAAGTTACTAATCACAAAAACATATTTGGATCATGTTGGACCACATTATTCATACAATGTATAACCATGTATGTCAATTTTTGAAAATTAAATACAAAACTTGGTTAAATTATTTTTTACATTAATATCATTGATGGATCAAGAAAACATGTTTTTTAAATAAAACTTTCAAAAGTTCATAATGTGTTCAATTTTAATTTTAATTTAAAAATGAATTTAATGAAATAAAATTGATTAAATAACAAAAAAGTCACCCAGTTATACCATAAAACACTATAAACTTTCCTCTACAAGATTTCATGATAATTTTCAAGAAAATGAATTTTTTAAAATTTCACGTCATTTTGAGAAATTAAAATGATTTTTAAGAAGAAATGATATTTTTCTAAAGAATTCATTTCATGGGTTTTATCAAAACTATTTTCCATATAAGATGAAATTTTTTAATATGAATATATTCCATGTATAATTTAACTATTATTTACATGGTTTTATTTTGTTTATGATGAAAATATATCAATCGTATTATATGGATTTTGTTACTATGGGATGTTGTATATAAAACCAATTTTATTCATTGGGTTATGATGAATGATATATTATGTGGAACAAGTAAGAATGAATTTATTTTGAGATGGGTGGGACCTATATATCCATCCAATGTATTGGGAATGATTTATATCTAATGAGATAATCATCGATGGATCGTAAAGTAAATCTGGTTCAGTAATACAGGGATGAAACGACAAGTAAAATCAGTTCAGTAATGGAATTTGTCCACAATGATGGTTTTGGAAGCAATGCCTTGGATACTATTGAAATCATATAATGTTCTTAATGGTTTTCCACAGTTATATTTTTTTATTCCCATGATATTTTATCATGATTGATGTTCCCTTATTATCTATGCCTTATGTACTGCTAAGATTTATTTCACTACTCCAAATTTTAATGTTTAAATTTAATGTTAATGTTTTTATGTTCAAATGTTTATGGATTGTTTTATGTTTTCTATGTTTACCCTTACAGTGAATCGAAACACACCCTTTCTATGTTTTCTTTTCCATAGGACATAAAAAAAGGTTTTAGGTTAGAATACAAAAGTGGAAGTTCTTTATGGGAGTTGTTAAAGATCTTTCATGATGATTAGAAGATTATGTTCCGAGTTTCCAAAGACACTAAACTATTATGGTCCTTGGGTGTCTGTTTTTGTTATGTATTAATTATTCCACAAAGGTAATTTAATTTCCATGTACATCAATCTTGGGTCTCAAGAGTAATGAAAAACAAACTATATTGGTTCATTAGGTGGTACTCATCCCTACACAAGAATTAAATTTTTATCCCTCATTTGATGAAATTGAAGATAGATTAGGTTGATTTTGTTATCATAGTAACATATAAGTATATTGATGATACTGGAATTAATTTTTCACAAATATGAAAGATATTTCAATGAAGTGTAAGGAGAAATAAAATAGAAACATTTAAATTAAAACATTAAATTTCCTTCAAATAGGCACCATTATTGATATATTAACACCTCTAATAATGGTGTTATTCCAAAAATAAGGCCTAAATAATATGGTTTGGGATTACGGTAAGGGTTTTACAAATATATGGGAATAATCAAATGATTTTGAATTGTGTGTAATAAAGAGGAATCAGTTCCTTTTTATATGATAATGAATAGGTACCCATGGAATTATTAAAAGTATTAAGTTAATATAAATTTAATTTCAATTTGAAATTAGTAAAAACTGATTTATATTGAATACTAGATGCGGAAGGGCCACAATATAATCATTCAATGAGAATTTGACTTGTTTTTAAAAAAATTTACTCCATATATTTTTTTAACTTTATTTAGTCTTTCCATTTTATCAAGTAATTTACACTTTGAGTGTCAAGATTGTCACCAACTAATTTAAAATGACTAGTTAATGATTAATTAATGAAAATTTTGGAATTATCGTTACTTATGTGGTAATTATTGGTTTTTAGAAATTCTATATCTTTAATTTAGTGATTTTATATTTTATGTTTTGAATTTTGTCAATTTTGACACTAATCATCACGTGATTTTTTGAAAATATTATACCAACATGATTCAATCAAAAAAATAAATTACCTCTTCTATATCAATTCCAATTCATCTAAAATTTATTCTGATGGAATAGAATATTTAAAATTATTTTATTTTAATCTTATTAATATCATTTATTTGATTCGTTATTTAATAAATCTATTATTGTATCATCATTCTCTTAGTATTTAATTTAATTATTTATTTCCTAAAAATTATAATGAAAATACAATGATATATTAAATAGTTTTACCATTATAATTGTTTTAGTCTAATATATCACTTATATAAACCCATTAAAAATTAATTTACTAAGTGGATACATATTTATGAAATATTTTGTTTTTTAGTAAATTAAAAGTTATAAATTCCATAATCACTCTTATGTGGTTTTTAATGATCAAAATTTTATCCCAAGGGTTTTTACGGTTGATAATAACTCATAAAATAAGATTATAACAAGCTATAGGTTAGTTTTATAATATTTTATTATTAATATTAACTATATTTAGCATATTTACCTTTAAACTTGGTAAATAAAATTCAAGAGTTACTAATCACAAAAACATATTTGGATCATGTTGGACCACATTATTCATACAATGTATAACAATGTATGTCAATTTTTGAAAATTAAATACAAAACTTGGTTAAATGAGTTTTTACATTAATATCATTGATGGATCAAGAAAACATGTTTTTTAAATAAAACTTTCAAAATGTCATAATGTGTTTAATTTTAATTTTAATTTAAAAATGAATTTAATGAAATACAATAGATTAAATAATAAAAAAGTCACCCAGTTATACAATAAAACACTATAAACTTTCCTCTACAAGATTTCATGATAATTTTCAAGAAAATGAATTTTTTAAAATTTCACGTCATTTTGAGAAATTAAAATGATTTTTATGAAGAAATGATATTTTTCTAAAGAATTCATTTCATGGGTTTTATAAAAACTATTTTCCATATAAGATGAAATTTTTTAATATGAATATATTCCATGTATAATGTAACTATTATTTACATGGTTTTATTTTGTTTATGATGAAATTATATCAATCGTATTATATGGATTATGTTACTATGGGATGTTGTATATAACACCAATTTTATTCATTGGGTTATGATGAATGATATATTATGTGGAACAAGTAAGAATGATTTTATTTTGAGATGGGTGGGACCTATATATTCATCCAATGTATTGGGAAATGATTTATATCTAATGAGATAATCATGGATGGATCGTAAAGTAAATCTGGTTTAGTAATACAGGGATGGAACGACAAGTAAAATCAGTTCAGTAATGGACTTTGTCCATTATGATGGTCTTGGAAGCAATGCCTTGGATACTATTGAAATCATATAATGTTCTTAATTGTTTTCCACAGTTATATTTTTTATTCCCATGATATTTTATCATGATTGATGTTCCCTTATTATCTATGCCTTATGTACTGCTAAGATTTATTTCACTACTCAAAATTTTAATGTTTAAATTTTATGTTCATGTTTTTATGTTCAAATGTTTATGGATTGTTTTATGTTTTCTATGTTTACCCTTACTGGGAATCCAAAATCACCCTTTCTATGTTTTCTTTTCCATACGACATAAAAAAATGTTTTAGGTTAAATAAAAAAGTGGAAGTTCTTTATGGGAGTTGTTAAAGATCTTTCATGATGATTAGAAGATTATGTTCCGAGTTTCCAAAGACACTAAACTATTATGGTCCTTGGGTGTCTGTTTTTTGTTATGTATTAATTATTCCACAAAAGTAATTTAATTTCCATGTACATCAAGCTTGGTTCTCTAGAGTAATGAAAAACAAACTATATTGGTTCATTAGGTGGTACTCATCCCTACACAAGAATTAAATGTTTATCCCTCATTTGATGAAATTGAAGATAGATTAGGTTGATTTTGTTATCATAGTAACATATATGTATATTGGTGATACTGGAATTATTTTTCCACAAATATGACAGATATTTCAATGTAGTGTAAGGAGAAATAAAATAAAAACATTTAAATAAAAACATTAAATTTCCTTCAAATGAGCACCATTATTGATATATTAACACCTCTAATAATGGTGTTATTCCAAAAATAAGGACTAAATAATATGGTTTGGGATTACAGTAAGGGTTTTACAAATATATGGGAATAATCAAATGATTTTGAATTGTGTGTAATAAAGAGGAATCAGTTCCTTTTTATATGATAATGGATAGGTACCCATGGAATTATTAAAAGTATTAAGTTAATATAAATTTAATTTCAATTTGAAATTAGTAAACACTGATTTATATTGAATACTGGATGAGGAAGGGCCACAATATAATCATTCAATGAGAATTTGACTTGTTTTTAAAAAAATTTACTCCATATATTTTTTTAAATTTATTTAGTCTTACCATTTTATCAAGTAATTTACACTTCGAGTGTCAAAATATTCACCAACTAATTTAAAATGACTAGTTAATGAGTCATTAATGAAAATTTTGGAATTATCTTTACTTTTGTGGTAATTATTGGTTTTTATAAATTCTATATCTTTAATTTAGTGATTTTATAATTTATGTTTTGAATTTTGTCAATTTTGACACTAATCATCACGTGATTTTTTGAAAATATTATACCAACATGATTCAATCAAAAAATTAAATTACCTCTTCTATATCAATTCCAATTCATCTAAAATTTATTCTAATGGAATAGAATATTTAAAATTATTTTATTTTAATCTTATTAATATCGTTTATTTGATTCGTTATTTAATAAATCTATTATTGTATCATCATTCTCTCAGTATTTAATTTAATTATTTTTTTCCTAAAAATTATAATGCAAATACCATGATTTATTGAATTGTTTTACCCTTATAAATTTTATTTTTAGTCTAATATGTCACTTATATAAACCCATTAAAAATTAATTTACTAAGTGGATACATATTTATGAAATATTTTGTTTTTCAGTAAATTAAAAGTTATAAATTCCATAATCACTCTTATGTGGTTTCTAATGTTCAAAATTTTATCCCAAGGGTTTTTACGGTCGATAATAACTCATAAAATAAGATTATAACAAGCTATAGGGTAGTTTTATAATATTTTATTATTAATTTTAACATTATTTAGCATATTTACCTTTAATCTTGGTAAATAAAATTCGAAAGTTACTAATCAAAAAAACATATTTAGATCATTTTACACCACATTCTTCATACAATTTATAACAATGTATGTCAATTTATGAAAATTAAATACAAAACATGGTTAAATTAGTTTTTAAATTAATATCATTGATGGATCAAGAAAACATGTTTTTTAAATAAAACTGTCAAAAGTTCATAAAGTGTTTATTTTTAATATTAATTTAAAAAATAATTTAATGAAATACATTTGATTGAATAATAAAAAAGTCACCCAGTTATACCATAAAACACTATAAATGGATAATATAAAAATATACATAAATTAGATGAAAAGGTGGTTATGAATTTAAAAGCAATAATTGTTAATATTCATCCTAATAAGAATTTTATCAGCAAAATACCAAAACATGAACCAAATTAAATTTTTTTGTACCAATTTGAAAAGAGAAATTTATTTTGTAAATTAGAACATATAAAAGAATCAAAATCTATATTTAAGAAGGTTTCTCCATAAAAGGATATAAAACTACCTTCCAAAAATATTAGAGTATTTAATGGATAAAATTCGATTTATTCTCATTTTAAACCACAAATATTCATTATAATAATGTAAAAAAATTGAATAATCATGTGTAAACATAGTATATATAGTTATGTTAATTAATTCCACTAGAAAAACTAGGTGATAACTACCCTTTAAAATAATAATGATAATAATATATTATTATTTTCCGTATAAGATAGTCTTGTGTGCAATGAAAGATTTAACAGAAACCCATTATTACATGTAAAGTTTTCTATCAGACATAGAATCTAGTTTAAATGAAAATTAATATCTAATTCATAAGTAATAATAAATATGAAAATGTATTAATTTACAATTACATGGTATATTACATTCTTCTCTCTTTAGGAAATTGTGTCCTTGTAATTTTATTAATATATCAAATAAGTGGGGTTTTCTCTCCCTCGTATCAGTTTCATATTTTAATTTTTAATATTCAACCATATGGTTTTTTAAAAAAACATTAACATCATGAATCACCTTATTCTGCAATACTTTCTCTCTGCGCTCAAAAATATGGATTGGTTGTTCCTCATAAGACATATTCTCTTACAATTGAAAAACTTTAGGTCTGAAAACATTATATGGATCTAGAATATAATTTCTTATCATTAATATATGAAAAATGTTTTTTAACTGGGATAAACTCATAGGAAAATAAATTCAGTTGGAAATTGATCCACCTTTAACCAGGATTTCATAGTGTCTAATGAATAGTGGACTCAACATACCTTTATTACCAAAATGAATCACACTTTTCCATGAAGAAAAATTAAGAATTAAATGGACCCCTACAATAAAATAATGATCTTTCCTCTAGTTATCTACATAACTTATCTTGTGACTCTTAGCTATACTCATATGCTTTGGAATCAACTGAACTCTTTCTGCCACCTCTTCAACCAATTTTAGTCTCATCACTTTCCTTTCACCAACTTCAACCTAAAAAAATAGAGATCGACACCAGTTTCCATATAATTTCTCAAATGGTTTCATCTTTATAATGGAATGAAAAATATTTTTATATGAAAACTCATCCAGAGAAATAATTTTATCTCAACATCCCTGATAATAAATTTAAAAATCTCATATCATATCCTCCAATGTATGAATTTTTCATTCTTTCTACACATCTGAATGTGGATGAAAATCCATACTAAAATTTAATTTTGTACCTAATGACTTCTAAATGACTTTCCAAAATTTAGAAGTAAACCTAGGCACACGAGCATATTCAATGGAGAGATGAACTCCACATACACTTTCTATCTATTTTAGATACAACTGTGAACATTTATAGGTATACATTTTATCTCAAATAGGGTTAAAATAAGAAGATTTAGTAAATATGTAAACAATAGCAAAAATCACATTGTTACCTCGAGATGTATTTTGTAGTACCACTACAAAATCCATGGATATTGCTTTTTAATTTCCAATATGGTATTAGAAAAGATTGAAGCTTCCCCTTTTCCAACTACCACTCTTCTTTATCCTACTAAAAATTCTATAACTTCAATGTAAATTCAGAATTATCTCTTTTCATTCCATACTACCAGTAATACCCTTGAATGCCTCTGTACATCTTAGTACTGTCTAGTTGAACAATAAATAGAAAACTATGAGCTTCATATACCAACTCTTTTTTCAACTCCGAATCACAAGGAACAAAAAATATCTTACAAAATATGAAAACAACTCCTTATCAATGTTAAATCTCTTCCACTTATCGCCACAACTACCCTCATCGACTAAAACAGTTTCGAAACCTCCATATATCTTTCTTCCTCACCATCAAAATATTGCACCAAAATTTCCCTTTCAAATTTATAGTTTGAACTGCATCTCGCTACTCCATCTTCCTCTCTTCCTATTTCCACCCCATCACGACTTTTCTACTCCCTCCTCACCTCTACTGATCTCCTCCCTATAATGAGTTACCAATTTAGAATATCTTGTTTGAAAACCTCCAATATTTTCATTACCTCTTCATTCGAAAATATCACCATGACCAGCCACCAAAATCTATAGTCAACGCTTCTTCTCGACTTTTCTTCTACGCATATTCCACTATTTTCAATTTATGGTTTAGGAAGCTACTAAATTTAGTCTCCCAAATCATAGGTTATATGTCCTTCGTTCTCGGCTATCATGGCTCCATCATCTTCGAAAGAATTCAATTCATTCATGTACCTCTAATGCAGTAACTCATAAATCATCCACCACCATCTTTTCCTCATGTTTTTGCTAAAATCTGCACTATTTTACTCAACCAGTTCACTCAAGTTCTCTTTGGTTCAGCTTCTTCAATAACATCCACAACATGTACGTTATCCTACCATCCTTCAATACTATACGTTTTTCTTAATAATAATTTTTTCATGTTCACATAATGTAATTAAACATTCATAATATTTTATTCTATTTCAATATTCCAATGTATTATTTTGTATTAACATTTACCTTATTCTGATGATAGTAAATAACTATAACATGGTATCCAACCATAGTTATGACTACATAAACATTCTAAAAATTATTTTTTGTAATTATTTTCCCTCTTCTGATGTGAGTAGATAACTGTAACATGAAATCCAACCAATGAAGTGAGTACAAGAACATTCTATGTATTATTTTTATTCAACCTTTTCATTGTATATATTATGATCATAGTACTAACTCCAAGTAGAAATGTTTAATCTAATCAGCCATTTTTAATTGACCAATCATTATTAGAAGGTTTTAGATAATTTTGATCATAGTAAAAAAATTAATTGGTACCATTCCGACATACGACCCTAGTTGTGAATACATGAAAATTATAAGGATCACTTTCCTTTATAATATACATTTTATAAAATCTAACCACAGTACTGTATTTCATGGTTATATGGTTCTGATCAATTCCATTAAAATCAAATAAAATGATACACCATATAAACATACAATCCCCATAGAGATATATAGACACATGACTTCGAAGAAGACTTCTAGAGTAACAATTTCAATCAGGTTGTCTTCTTTTTATTCTACACTCCTGATAAAATTACATTATTTATTAATCAATAGCTTATAGGTTTACAATAATTTGATTTCCACAGGGTAATGTCTCTTGAAAACATTAATGGAACTAAACCTGTAACTCCAAAAGGAATGACACAAACGGTATGAGGTATGCCTTTCTCACCAATACCCATTAATGTTAAGCTCAATTTACCAAATCCATTATTTTTTATTTAGTTATCATAGTCAAACCAGAAAAATCATATCTCTGTAAAATATTATCCTTCCAGTAGACAATATAAATTTTAATAGTACTAATAATTTTATGATAACAATAACTATTGAAAAATGTTTTATGGCTGAACTGGTCAAACCATCATATAATATAGAATTATTTTGACACATTCCATTATCACCTATATCCAATAATGGTTATTTCCGTTTAATATATACAATTGAAAATTGTCCCATTATTTATCAATTAGTATCTTATATGTTTACTATAATTTCAATTCCACAGGTAGAGAGTCTCTTGAAAACATTAATGTAACTTAACTGGTATCACCAATGGGAGGCACACAAATAATAAGATGTATGCCTTTCTCACTGATACCCAATAATAGTATGTTCAATTTACAATTTCAATTACATATTATTTAGTTATCATATTGAAAAATTAAATATCATACCTCTATGAAATATTACCTTACTTTTCGACAATGTATATTCTAACGGTACTTAGAATTTTATGTGAATAATAACTCTTAGACAATGTTTTACGACTGAACTAGTCCCACCATAGAATAAAATAGAGATATGATGACGCATTCCATTATAACCTATATCTAGAAATGGGTATTTCTATTTAATATCTACAATTTAATTACTTTGATTTCATACAAAAAGACAGGTAACCATGTCTTGTTATACTTTTTCATCTCCCTGTTTCAATGACACTCATGACTGTTCTAATCTATCAATGATATATGCTGGATAACACAAGAAAAACAATGATCAAATACCATGATTCAAAACATTCATTCATTTTTTGATCATATTTTCATTGAACATTGGTTAACTATATAGTCAATATGTTACATTTTTATTTAACAACTTCATGTCCCAATATTACTTTTATAAGGTACAAATAAAAATGGTCGTACTTTTATGGAGTCAGATAATGCCTCCTCATAATAGTAAGCATAAAAATTACACTAATTAATTTATTCTCTATCAGTTCAATATTGATTCTTACGCATGTAGATACTATAATGAATAGTGGTGCTTATAATTCTATTAGAAAATACTTTTTTACATCCAGAAGTATGTTGTACAGTCTAACTACTATTTCAGGTTTTTCATCTATATATCTCTTTAATAATATAAAATTTATAATATTTAATAACATTGTCACCAATGATTTTATTCTAGGATGGGTTTAATAAGCATGCAAGTTCAACACAACCACCAAAGGAACAAAATTTAATGAATCATACGTCCATAGAATCTACTCCTACAAAAAACTATGATATAGATACTGAATTCAACATTATAGGTCTATCAAAAAGGAAATTATATTTTCAACATTCAAATGTTTTACTTTAATTTTTCTATTAAAAAATATTCATCAATAAAAAGCATCATGATGTTTAATGTTGTATATTAGTCACTACAACTTCACACTCGTGAAAAAACCCGATATTTGAATTTAATAAACACATATATTACTATATTGACTATTTAAACCATTTAATTAAACTAATATTTATTTCCTAATTAATATAAAATATAATCATAATTTTCTCATTCAGAATATTTAGATTTTGGAAACCCTTCTAACATTTTTGAGTACTGCAGTTCAACTTTCTTGTATGATGAGAGGAATAAAAATATAGCCATAGGCATATCCCACATTTCTCTATATGCTGCTTTCTAGGAAAAAATAATTTAAAATTGTTTCTTTCTTATCCTAAATACCTTAGAACATTATTGTTCCACAAAACCTCTACTCAATAAAAAACATTCCAAGACCACATTCACCTGTACAACTATATGTTTTCATTCAAATTAGTGGGTGAAAAAATAGACAAGTAAGTAAATAGTGGTGGTCTCTAAATATTTTTAGATTAAATAGACAAAACTAACATATCATTGGAATATTATGTCCTCCTGATGGTCAACCATCAATGTTTTAATTGCTCTATTTTTATGACACTACAAGTGTAGCTAACAACATAGTACGAGTGATCAGGTTACTACTACATTAAGTGCAAACATCTGAATACTGTCTATTTTGATTTTAACATTTTTTAGCACTTTAGTATGAATATTTGATGATAGAAACCGAAACTATGTTATTTATTTATGTGTTTTTTATAAACTTAATGATATGCTTCATGAAATAAATGGATTAGCACATAAATTTAGAACAGATAGGGATGGTATTTGTAACGACCCAATATTTCTTCAAAGAAAATTCTATTCTTATAAATATTTCTTAATCACATGAAATCATAACATGATCAGCTACTAAGTGCTATGTGACCCTTAAAACATAAATATTTCTATACTGTTATGTGAATTTCGAAAATCTGACATACACAATTTCAATCAGTAAGTAATTTGGATTCCGATAAGAAAAACATAATTTTTCATGAATATTGACCTACCCTTATGAATATAAATATACCCTTATGAATATTGACATACCTTAATGAATATTAACCCTTACTTTGATAGTATATAAATAATATTTAACTGGAAGTACGATATACCTATGCTTTGGAATAAGTAAATAAATGTTCTAAAACTGTAGTTTTTATAATAAATTAACATTTTAATTAAATATTAAATTAATTGTTGGAACCATGATTTTCTATGCAAGATTTTGAATATGATTTTTGTTTGTTGTCAATCCTAATTTGATGTTCAGAATGTGTACTAGCAAAGAGATCATACAGTTCAAGTAGACAACAGTATTAAAGGTGGCACCATTTCCCAGTGATTGCCAAATTTTTGGGGCTGAAAATCGACAAGTGGATAAAAGTGTTTTTGGAAAAGAGACTTGCGCATTGTGTACTTGGAGGAGAGTAATATTTCATTCCAAATTTTTTTCAAGATCAAAACATGGGAAAATGGAAAAGGGATAAGGGTTGCGCATGTTTTGGGCTGGTCGAACAAGTGACTTGCACGCAGATGCATAGGAGGATTGGAAACTTGCACGTCTATTGTTTTTCAAGATTATAACATCAAAATATGGAAAAGGAAAGATGTTCGCACAAGTATTTGAGTGGTCACACAAAAGAGTAGTGTGACAGAGGCTAGGGAGGATAAGCTGCGCGCCGGAACCGGTGCGCCGGGGGAAGACTTGTGCGCCACCGCGTAGGGGGTCCAGTTTTCCTATAAATAGGGGACATCACCTCCTCATTTGTAACGAAGTTCAAGACATAGATATTTTTTGAGCTCTCATCACCCATGTTCGGGCAAGTGGTTGTTGGTTCACGCAAGTAGAGGTTGCGCACCGGCTATATGGCTGCACATCCAAAGTGGTTTGGGATTTAGTGGTGCTGAGTCGCGCAAGTTTGGAGTTCAAAGAGGTAGTGTCGCGCAAGTTGTTGGGAGTCACCTGAGCGCCGAGTTTGTACTGTTCATGTGAATGGCACGCCATTACTAAAACTTGTGCGCTGAATCTTGGAGTAGTGTGATATGTTTGTTGAAGTATATCCGTTTTTTTGAAGCTGCACGAAAGCTGGAGGATCATCCGGTACCCTTAGCACAAAGTGAGATTCAACTTCAGGTGAGAGTTGGACTTCAATAAAGAATCTATATATAACAGAGGATTCATTCTTATGCAATGATGAAGAGACCTTCAAGTATATAAAATGAGTGTGACTTCACCAAGTGCAGTGAGCCAGGGGGAGTCAACGGGAGTGACCCGAGGGAAGCAGTGAGCTATCCCTGAACCTTTGTAAAGGTAGTGATCCTGGGACATAGTGATTGTGCCTGAACCCTTGTAATCCACTGCTTGTGAAGATTATTGTAATTTGTTATGACTGGAAACTTTTCGGCTTATGATCCTTGGACGTATCCCTTAGTGGTGAACCATGTAAAAATTGTTGTGTCTTTTCTGTGCATGTGAATGTTTTCTTTCTAATCATTTTCATCATACAGGTTCAACAAGTTACTCACAACGTGGGAAATAGATCCATCAAATTAAAAGAAAAAGGTGTCCCCCTAATTCACCCCTCCCCTCTCAAGGTGTCCCGGGGTCCTTCGTTAATCATATTCAAAAAATATTTCTGAACAATGGAAATTTGTTTTGAATTCTACATGTTTAAATATTGTTAGGGTGAATTTTTGGGATTTTCTAGAAAACTAGAATTTTATGATTAATTGTAAAAAAATTAAATTATGATACATGATAAATACTTGATTTACTGCATCATAGGTGATTCAAGGCTGATATAACACCACATGGTTCGAAATAAAATGCATTTATTACTATCCATCATCCTGGAACCATTACTATTTATGGACATGAGGGGAATTAAAAAACTAATGATTAAAAAATGATGAAAACCCTCCTCTCCTCCACAATAAATATCCCCTTTCCATCCCACTTCTCTTCACTCATCTCAATCCTTGTTCCTTACCCAAATTCTACCTAATATCCTCCCCACCTCCTCTCCCACATCCAGCAAGCCTCAGTCTCATAAAAAGACAAAAACCTCTCCCTTAAAGAGGCTCTCAAGGATGTTTGATTCAAGAGGTAAATTCCTCTTTTCAATACTTTGCCTTTCTATTCAAGTTCATTTGTTTTCTTTTTTTATTATTACCTCTCCTTATCCAAATGTTTTGATGACTATAGTATCTTAAATGTACTAGAATGTTTTCTTAAATGTGGAATATGTTATCATCATATCTTTTTTTTACCTTCGTTTATACTAATAGCAAAAACACCATCCGAGATGTGTCAATTTACCACATTCAAGGATGATGGTCTTTCAATTTCTATTATTATAATCAATTCGGGTCATCAAACCATTCTTGTTATGGTTGAACCAGATTATTATATGTGTAATATACCCTATGTAAGGTTTTGTAATCCCTTTTTACCAATCGTATTATGTTATAAAGAAAAATGAGTTCGTTGTAATAAAAACCCACAAATTTGAAGAAACAGTTATCATTACAGATCTACATAATAATCCATCCTCACTATTACATCCTACCTTTTTATTACATAACATTTCATTACATTTTACAAACAGAGGATATTTAATGTCTAGTGTCTTAGAAATCAGGAACATAAAACATTTGAAAAACATAAAACATTCTTCTAAACCACTTGTAAGGATTTTTCATGGTTCATCCTAAGATCAATATAGAATCTCATAACCTAGGAGAATACATCAAAGGAATGGGTGAGCATAAGGCCTAGTAATAGAAACAAGAGAAACATTTTACATTTGAACATGAGATACATCAATAAAGTCATGACAAATAACTTTATGCCATGATAAAGCGATAATGAGGCATATCATAATAAAAAAATGTGTTTCATAACATGAAGATGTGGCTACAAAATTTAACATAGACAATCACTTCCATATCACCAAGGTCCATCCCCAAGGTGTCATTAATAATTTACCAATGTTACTCACCAAGGTATCATTATAATGGTCATCTCTATAGATTAAGTCTTTATCCAATAAATTGGAGCACTATTAGGGCACACCATTAATTTGTCTTTATTATCATGAGAGCCAGATATATCATCATTAATAATTTCATAAACAACCCATATAGCATAAAACAAATGGGTTTTATTTCATAGATATAACATTTTAAAAACAGCTTTAAAGACGTCATCTTTATGTCACTTTAAACCCACAAAAAGGGAATCAGGTGTCTTTTATGTAAAACACATAATTTTAAATAGAATATTTTGCTATATATGTGAATACCCCTATAGAATAAATATTTTTGAGTATTCAATTAATAAAATAATAGAATATGAGAAAAATAAAGAGACATTTTGTGACCATAATACGGCAGCATAACAGCTATGTTGGAGGGTTTTAGAAAACATTGAAATGATAGGTTAAATGGATAAACAACTCATAAATGATAGATAAAATAGTATAGGGAAATAATATAATGGATTTAATAACGTGTTAATGAATTTTTAAGGACATACCATATCAAATGAAAAACATTAAAGGAAGAAAAAAAATAAGATTTCTCTTATGAAAAATTTGGCATCCCAACGGTGTTACTTAAAACATAAAAAAAATTAATTGATGAGATTAAATAGGGTCTCTCATAATGTGATCATAAAATAAATGTATTATGAATATATAGTTCACACCCCAACATATATAAAAAGGAACTATAATGACTTGACATGAAAGTAGAACTTTGAAAATAGGAAGAGTGAAAGAATCCCTTAAAAACATTCGGCAGCCAAACGACGCCACTTAAACATTCATAAAACAAAATGATGAGAGTATGAGGGGATCTATCATAACATGATAATGAAAAGGGTAGTAATAGGAATATTAAAGAATATACCCCACCATAATAGCATGGGGCTTAAATGAAATCACATAAAAAGAGTACTTGAAAAGAAAGAGAGAGGTAAGATCCTTTTCCTTGAAGAGTAACTTCATAAGCATGTTGGTCGGGACCTTGGGAGGCTTTAGGGAACCTTGGTAGGACACCATGAGAGGTATAAAGACCATAACTTCATTGGGGAGGATTTGGAAAAGAAATTATTGAGGTAATGTATTGGTATTTATAGGAGAAGTTAGGGGACAAAACATTAATTTCCAAGGGACACCTCGTCGGTGGTATTGGCCAAACCATGGGCTTTCCCATGGTATTTTCCCATGGTATTGTCCACATGGGACACCACATAACTTATAGTACTATTCAAAATTCTACCATAATTATTTCATAATTATTACATCCTTAATGATGTCATTAAACACTAGAACCTCAAAAACAGTATTTTCACCATTCACCAGAAATTCATCTTTCATAGAAAAATACCAAAATTTTACCTCAACCAAATATCAATGCTCTGATTTCCAAAATGAACTCCATTTTTTGAAAATAACTTTCTATGTATCTCTAATTTATTTTTTTAATTAAAAATAGTATTCACCCGAAAAAACTAATACTTAACTCATAATTTCTGAAACAGTTATTTACCCATTTTATTGAATCATATAACTTAATCAATGTGCCTAAATTGTATTAATACTTTCTTAAGTGAAGTTACTTAATCCATTTGGTCACATTACTAATCATAAGCATAAAATAACTATTCATAATTTACTATTCATCAAAAATTATGTTGATCTTATTAAAATCTTAATTTCTTACAGAACATAACTATAGAAGACCATTTTTTGAAAATAATTACACATTATTGATTATATAAGGCTTACATAAATATTTTTAAAATATACATTTTCTAAAATTCCTCAATAATATGCATACTATATTTATCCGGACATTTGAAAATTCATAAACATAATATTAAGAACAAATCACAATTTTTATTTAAATCAATGGATTACACAAGGAAGTTACGGTCTTGTTACATAGCCCCTTATAACAACAGCATATGACCTATGTGTCAGGTGTGCTAGGGTGATATAATCATGGGGCGACTTGGCCAACATTTCCGGAGTAGTGATTTCTATCAGTTTAAACTTCTCACAAAGCCGATTCCATTCCAGCTTCACACGATGATGTTTGGCTTGGGTTTGGTCCAGAGCAAATCCCAAAGGTGCCACCTCCTTCCCAAGTTCTATTAGATGGGATTTCATTGGCCTGACACTACTGGATGGGGCCATCAAATCTTCTTTCTTTAAAAATTAATCATGATCACTTGTATTTATAGACAATAATTGAAACATTTAGTTTCCAATGGTCTTATTGACCAACAGTCACATAACAATTGAAACCCAATTTATTTACTTTAATTATACTAATTTTATTAAATTAAATAGTTTTGTTGAGTATAAAAGAAAATAACCCACAATGTTAGGAAACAAAATTTATTAAACATTTCGGGTCTTTATACTCACTCCATGTAACCAAATCATATAAATGACCACTAACACCATTGTATGATCATAAATAATATTTTAATTCAATTCTGGGGATTTACATGAACTCCATTACATAGGAACTAGTGAACCAATTATGAAAATATAGGAAATAAACATTGCAGAATGATGAAATTCAATATAATAAATTATCAATAAATGAATAAATGAAATAAACCTAATTATTATAAACTAAATAAATGTATAATATTTTATAAAATATGTTATCAATTGGTAAATTTTCATATTCAATGATATTAATTTTAGGAGCGGAACACGTTCGGTGTTAAGGTAAGGGGTTCTCCACCCGAACATCCATTTTCATTCACCTACATTAATTTTCTTGTTACCTCCATGAAATTATTATTTATTATTATGTATTCCACATAAATTATGTTTTAGGATTATATATATGTATACCAACCAGAATACTTCTTTATTTTATGGAGAGTTTCATGTTTTAAAAGGAACATTCAAAATTGTTTCTGAAAGATAAGCCTGATTCAAGATAATTTCTCAAATCCTAACCCATTTTAAATGGAACCCTATAATATATTTTGGGAAACCATTATATTTATAATATCAGAAATTTTTTATGAAAATACTACCTAACTTAACTTCTTGTTTTATAAAAATATTTTTCAAAAAGAACTCCTCTACTTCAAGTAAAATGGTTTTTATCTCAATAATTACTCAAATATTTCCTAAGAGTATCTTCATCAATTTCAACTCTCTTGATGATTCATATGTATTATTGGGATTAATATTACATGGTATCATCTACAATATTTAATTTTATGGTGGTTGATTATTTTGGATTTGGATGTACTATCTTAAAATCATTCACCAATTTACTTTGTATGGTAAGTACGTATGATTTATGTTCGAGGAAAGTTGTTTACATTTGATATGTTAGATTCAATATAAATTTATATGTTATTTATATTTTTCCCCATTAATATGAAAAATTAATTGAATATAGTAAGTGTCGGGTTGGGCCCTGTATATCCCCTTGGTGCATTGGTTCTTCTAATGAGACAAACTACGATCTTGGCACAAGACCTTGCCAAAATGATTATTTATGGTCTTGGCACAAGGCCTTGACAACATGGTTATGTTGTCCCGTAGTATGAATTCCCTCATTATGAATACAGTATTTATGGTTCATGTGGTTATTTGACTCATAGATTACCCATGATTATAGAAATATTTACTCAACTCATAATTTTTTATATCATGTTCAAGTATATTTTTAAAAGGAATGTGTTTTCAGTTATTCACCATGTATAATGTTTAAGTTATCTTCCACTGTATTTATTTCTCTTATTGTAATTTTGAGATAACCCCTTTAATAAATTTCATTTTTTTCAGACATGAAGAATTTTTATTATGAATGACATGAAGAAATAACCTAGGAATTATAGAAGTTTTATAAGGATTTTAAATGTTGTTTTTCATTTAATGTTGTAATGATAAACGTATATATGTATCTTGTTTCCAATAATACAAAACTACTTAGTCCATTGGGATTATTATTCCATGTATATGTGCCAATGTATTTAAATAATGCACTAGATCAGGGAAACTAGGGTCGGTTCCTTATAGTTGGTATCAAAGGATGTTTAGTACAAAACATGGAAACTAAATTTAGAAAACATAGATTACAGAAGAGTCCCTAAGAGAGTCTTTGAGGATAAAAATACAAGAACATCCTGGTATTCTGGTAAGTAAAAGATTATGTGGATAATTCAAGCAATAAACCCCTATCTGGATACGACTAGGTAGTGGCAGTTGTGGCACAGATGTACCTAGGAGTGAAAACTCTGACAAGGAGTTTCAGGCTTTACCTGGGGTATCCTATTACATGACAATGGGCCTTGCTACAATATTGGTTGTGAAAATCCTAGGAGATATTCATAGTAGAATTCACATTTTTTACAAGACATTTTGAAGGAAAAAATGTAAATTTTTCCTCAAAGAAACAATTTTTGTGATTATGGTATTAGCCATGCGTAGGATTTCAATTTATGATAAAAATTTTGTTAGGTTAATATTATAAATTATGATTCATAACCTAATATAGTGTATTCCATTATTTAGAATTTAATACTAGTGGAATGAATGGAATCCGCATGAATGCGCATGTACCCTGTAAGGATTTCCCTCCGATGTAAGATAATGATGTTGGATCTGGTGTTGTGACGGGTGCTGAGCAACTTATTGATATTTTGGGAAAACATACCCAGTTTATGAACAATAACCTTACCCGTACAGAGCATCATAATCCTCCATATATAGGAGATATGTTAGATCTCTTTATACTTCAGTATCCTCCATCATTCAATGGGACGACATATCCCTTCGTAGCTGAGTAGTGGATAAGTTTCTAGAGAATATATTTATCAGTTTGGGATGTAAAGAAAGAGATAACGTCATCATAGATGTTTATCATCTACCAAGAGATACAGATCAGTGGTGGTCATTAATCCAAAACACAAGGGAGGAGGAAGAAATAGAAGAGATGTAATGGAGAGTCCTTAAGGAAATATTCGTGGAGAAATACTTTCCTCGTGAACCGTGAGTGGATATGGAAGGGTAGTTTCTGAATTTGATACACAAGGAAGGCGATAATGTTGAAACATATAAAGATAAATTCACAAGGATAGAAAGGAATTCTTTGAACTTTATATGAAATCGAAAGATCATGATTGATCGATTTTTTGATGGCCTAAATCCATTCCTCCATAAGGTGCTATTCTTTTAGAAATTCTCATCATAAGAAGATATATTTTCATGTTCTATGAAGAAAAATAATTAATTATCTAAAACTTATGGATTTAAGGGAAATAAAGAGAATAATAGGGTCACTGAAAACTCTGTGAATGGAAATAATGAAATAGAGAATATAAAAAGAGTTGAATTTCCATCATGTGGTAATTTTGGGAAGAACCAACCTGGAACTTGCCTGAAGAGAATAGGAGTCTGCTACACGTGTGCAGAAAAAGGTGACCTAACTTAGGATTGTAAGGAGAAGAAAGAAGATACCAATGTTCAAGGCTACAATTTTACATAGGTGGGACATTTTTCACATCAATTTCCTAAGAGTCAAGGAAATGTTCCCCAAAGAAGGACAAGGGAGTAGGGAATGCTTATAGGGCCACAACTATGGAGGTTGAAGTTCTTAATGAAGTGGTGGCCAGTACAATGATCATTTCATAAAACATAGAAAATGATTTATTTGATTCTGTATGATTGAATTCATTTATATATTCCTAGTTTTCCACAAAAATTAGACATCTACAATTTGATTTAATAAATGAGTTATGAGTCAAAACTCCAAGTGGATGTATCATTGAAAAAAATGAATATCGATTAGTCCCCCTCATGACACATAAACATGCTTTAGTTTCTAACACTACCATCATACAAGTTGTTTAATAAGATATAATTCTAAATCTTAATTGGCTATCAAGTTATGATGCGAAGATCTATTGCAAGAAGAAGGGATGTTACAATTTTTGATATAGGTATAGAATACAATATTTTTAGAGATTAAACCTCTACATTTGATTCTCATCTAGATCCTCCCCCAGTAGCATGACATAATTAAATTATTGGGGAGGAAGGGAATGAAATAAATATGGGTGAGGAGGAGAATTTACAGATAGTGGCTGTACCTATTGTGCAAGAGTATGTTGACGTCTTTCCAGAGAATTTACCTGGACATCCTCAAGAGCGGGAAATTGAGTTTTCCGTTGACATGATTCCTGGTTCAAGGCCATTATCAATGAACACTTGTTGAATGGACACAGTGGTTTTAATATATCTAAAGAAACAACTAGAGGAATTGAGTGATACAGGATTTATTCACTCTAGTGTTTCTCCATGGGGAGCCTGTGTCCTCTTTGTCAAGACGAAAGATGGATCCACAACGTTGTGCATTGATTAAAGAGAAATCAATGTTATTACAATAAATAGAAAGTATAAAATACATTTCATTGTTGATTTATTTTATCAAATTCATGGAGCCCAAAATTTTCCTAAGATCGATCTCTGATCTGGATAACATCAATTTCTTGTGGGGAAGGAAGACATTCAAAAACAGCATTCTAAACCAGGTAGGTGAATTTAAAGTTTACATCAATTACTTTTGGGCTAAATAATGCACCATTAGTTTTCATGGATCTGGATAATAGTGTTTATATGATTATCTTGATGACTCTGTGGTGTTGGTTATTGATGATATCCTGGTAAACTCTAAAAGCTAGGAAGATCATGAAAATCACTTGCCAACAATTTTGAAGACTCTTAGAAGAAATAAACTATATTAGATGTCCATAAAGTGTGAATTTTGGATCCAATCAGTTTCCTTTCTAGGCCTCATTGTCTCTAAGGATGGAATATATGTTGATCCTGCAAAGAAAAAGGCTGTGAAATAATGGACTACTCCCACAAACACAACTGAGGTATGTAATTTTATTGATTTAGTTGGATAGTATCGGCTTTTCATTCGTAACATCACCCATTTAGGAATCCCAGTGCCCATGATCACATGAAAAGGGGTTAAGGTAACATGGAAAATTAAATTTCAAGAATTTTTTGATGAATTGAATTGGAGGTTAGTGAATGACCTGATCCTAACCCTACTACCAGGGAATGATGGGTTTGTTTTCTATAGAGATGCATTAATGAAAGGACACAGTTGTGTACTTATGAAGAATGGTTGAGTGATTGTATATTCATCTAGGTAGCTAAAAATTCATGAAAAAAACTATCCAAATCATGATCTTGAGTTAGAAGTGGTAATATTTTCTCTGAATATTTGGAGACAATACCTCTACGATGAAAAATGTGAGATATATACAGATAATAAGAGTTTGAAACATATATTATCATAGAAAAAACTCAACATGAGACCATATATTTGGATTGAGCTACCCAAATACTATGATATCACAATACAATACCACCCGAGGAGGGAAAATGAGGTAGTAGATTCTTTGAGTATAATAGACCATGGAATTTTGAACAAGATGGGAGATGAAAGGGATCTTAGTTCATAGATCTAGAAAAGATGGATATGAGAATTATCATGGAAGGTAACACATCACTAATATTTCAAATGGTTTCCAAAACGTATTTAATGGAAAGTATAAAATGTTCTCATGTTAATGATGAAAAGTGTCAAAGGGAAATTAAAGCTTTAAATGATGGGATGTTGAGTGAATTCATATATGATGGTGGCATTTTGAAATTCGGAAAGAGGCTTTCTGTTCCCGCTATTCTTGAGGTAAAGGGGGAACTATTGGAAGATTCCCATATTTCTAATTTTTCTATATTATCTGGTAGAAAAATGATGTATAGATATCTAAAGGAACATATTTGGTGGGAAATCATGAAGAGGGAGATTGTTGGTTATGTTTCGAGATGTTTGGTCTGTCAAATGGTGAAGGTTGGAAGACAATATCCTGGAGGACACTTGCAACCCCTTCCTATACATATGTGAAAATGGGATGATATTATGATGGAAATTAACTTCTTAAAAATATATTATAATCACATGAAATTACAACATAATGAACTTCTATGTTCTGTGTAACCCTTAAAACATATGTTTGTCACTTCAGTGACGTGAATTTCAAAAATCTAACATACACGGTTGTGATCGGTAAGTTATTTGGAGTCTGATATGAAAAACCTAATTTTTTTTTGAAAAGTAACCTACCATTATGTATTGTAACATACACTTATGAATATTTATATACCCTAATGAATAGTGACCTTACATATGATAGTAGATAAATAATATTTAATTTGACGTATGATATACCAATGCATTGGAATAAGTAAATAAATGTTTTAAAACATTTTTTTTAAAAATAAATTATAATTTTAATTAAATATTAAATTGATCATACATGGGAAATTATTTTTGAAAAGTGGAATTTATTTTTAATTTATAAACATTGAAAAATGTTTAGGGTGAACTTTTGGGATTTTTCTAGAATAAAAGAATTTTTTATGAATAGTAAAATACAATAGATTATGATAAATGATAAATACATGATTTATTACATCATAGGTGATGAAAGGATGATTTAATACCACTTGATTCGAAATAACATATATTTATTACTATTATTGGTCATTGAATCATCACAGTGTCTGGTTTGAGAGAAATTAATAAACTAATGATTAAAATGTTATGAAAACACTCCTCTCCTCCACTATAGAACCCCCTCTCCCTCCCTCTTCTCTTCACTCCTCTAAAGTCTTGTGATATCCCCAAATTATGTCTAAATATCCTGCCAACCACCTATACCACATACAACAAGCCTTGGTCTCATAAAAATTCCAAAACCTCACCCTTAAAGAGGATCTCATGGATGTTTGGTTCAAGAGGTAAATTCATCTTTTCAATTCATTTTTCTTTCCTTTCAAGTTCATTTGTTTTATTTATCTATTATTACCTCTCCTTATCCAATTATTTTTTTGACTCCAGTAGCATTCATGAGTTGGAGTTTTTTCATGATAGTGTAATAAGTTATCATCATATCATTCTTTTGCCTTCTTTTATACTAGTAGTAGGAACACCATTCCACATGTGTCAATTTACCACATTCAAGGATGATGGGATTTCAATTTCTGTTATCATTGTCAATTATAGTCATGAAACCCTTATTTTTATGGTTGAACTATATTATTATATATTTAATATACCCTATGTAAGGTTCTTTAATCCATTTTTACAAATGGTATTATGTTATATTGAAAAATGAGGTTGTTGTAATCAAAACCAACAAATTAACCAAAACAGTTATCATTAATGATCTATATAATAATTCATCACAATTACATATAACCAAATTAAATAGGTTACATATAACACCTAAGTATGATCATATATAATATGTGAATTAAATTCTATATATTTACATGAACTTCATTACTTAAGAACAAGTCAACCGATTATGAAAATAAATGTAACAAACACTGTGGAATGACGAAATTCAATATAATAACTTACCAATAAGGGCATAAATGAACTAAAAAGATTTATGATAAACTAAATACATGTCTAATAAGTTATGAAATAATTTATTAATAAGTATAATTTCATATTCCATGAGGTTAATACAAAGAGCGTAATACGTTCGGAGTTAAGGTAAGGATTTTCCACCCGAACTTCCATTTTTATTTGGGATACATTCATAGTCCAATTACCTCAATGAAATTCTTATGTATAATTATTTAATCCTCATAAATTTTGTTTGAGTATTCTATATATATATTTCAACCATAATCCTTCTTTATTTAATGGATAGTTACTTTTTTTTAAAGGAACATTCGAAAATGTTCCCGAAAGACTAGCCTGATTCAATGGAATTTCTCAAATCCTAACCCATTTTCAAGGGCACCCAATAATATAATTTGAAAATAATTATATTTATAAAATAAATAATTTATTTATGAAAATTATACATTACTTCACTTATGGTTTTATATAAATATTTTACCAAAATAAATCTTCTTCTTGATGTAAAAGTGTTTTTGTCTTAATAATTACTCAATGATTTTATAAGAGTTTCTTCATCTATTTCAACTATATTTTTGATTATTATGTATTATTATGATTAATATTACATGGTATCATCTTCCATATTTACATTAATGGTTTATGATCATTTTAGAAATGGATATTCTATCTTAAAACCGTTCATCAATTTTCTCAGTATGGTTAGTATTTAAGATTAATGTTCAGGGAATATTTTTTATATTTCATATGTCAGTTTCAATATGAATGTATATGTTATTTTTATTTATCCCCATTCATATGAGTAATGCATTGTAAATAGTAAGTGTTGGGTGGGACCCTCTATAGCCCCTCGGTGCATCGGTAGGTCTCATGAGACAAACGATGGTCTTGGAAGAAGGCCATGAAAAAATGATTATTTATCGTCTTAGAAAGAGGCCTTGAAAATATGGTTATGTTGTCCCCCATTATGGATTAAATCATTATGAATATTGTATTGATGGTTAATGTGGTTATTTTACTATTAGAATACCCATGATTATGGAAATATTTACTCAACTCGTATTTTTTTCCATATTAGTTTCATGTTTATTTTTAAAGGCATGTGTTTTCAATAATTCACCAGGTCTAATGTTTATGATATCTTCTACAGTATTGCTTACTCTTTCTGATAATTTAAGCTCACCCCTTTCTAATGTTTCATTTTCTAAATACATAAAACAATTTTTATTATGAATGACATGATGAAATATCATAGGTGTTATGGATGTTTTTTCAGGAGTTTCTATGTTGTTTTTCATTTCATGTTGCAATGATAAACATATGTATGTATCCTGTTTACTATAATATTAAAATACTCGGTCCTTTGGGATGCTTATTCCTTGTTTACATGTCAATATATTCAAATAACGAACTGGATCTGGGAAACTAGGGTCGTGTCCTTACATTATTGATTCTCATAGAAGTAAAAATTTAATGCTGCGACTTCATAGAATATGTGGAAGAGATGCACAAATATATAACTTACAATATACTTCTATGATTTAAATGCTCTTGGTTAGCGACATTAATGATCTAAATCATGAGAGGGATATCATCATTCAATGAAAAATTAGCGACTTTCAACGCAAATATGAACATCACCCTCTATACCTTCCACTACAATAATCATTGGTTTTCATACGTAGATAGAATAGTTATGTAAACAACATAATCCATTATGGGACACCATTCAATAGAAGTGAAAAATGTAGAAAATTAATAATGAGATAATATTTCTCCTTTCACCTTCAATTTTGTTACAATGATTCATCGTTCCTAATTTATTCTAGAAGTATTTTACAACATTTTATTGTAGATTCATATACATTAATAGAGTCTCAAAGACTATCTTTTATTCGTTTTAATAAAAAGATCATGGCCAAAGAACTATACAACGGGCTGAAAGACACAGTCCTTATAGGTGACCGAGATGGGTCTTAATGTGATATGATTATCATTTTCCATTCTACATTTATATGTGGTCGAAGGTATATTATTAAAAATTACCCAGATTATATGTCAATCGATAATTGGGCTGGGTATCCAGATCTATTTTTATCATTTAAAAGCAATCTAATGTGGCCTAAAGTTTTGAGATTTGTTAAACATACTGACATTATCCCATCAGGATATCCACATATACTGTCACAAATTTTCAATAATTAGGTCGAACAACTCATGAAAGATTTTCGATAAGGATGTTTCTTTGGAATGTCTCAAGAAGGTACAAAAAATCATCTATATTATATTCTACTTTTATAAAGATTGCTTTTACCAAAAAAATACCACATGTTTTCACATGTTCTTTCATCTACCCTTTAATATCTAATTTATTTTTTCATACTGTAGAGTTAAAAAAAAGTATTTCTGCATGTGCACATTCTATTATTTTTTATTCATGAAGACAAAGATGTCACTCCAATGGAAATTACCAGAATTCTTTCAGTAGAAATTCCAAATAAAGATACCATCACAAAACATCATGAAGCACTGGAAAATTTTATGATCCATGGGACTTGTGGTGATGCCAATCATTGCTCACCCTCTATGTGGAATGTAACATGAATAAATTATTATACAAAAAATCACATACTCCAATGAATGATGAAATTTATGTTGTATATTAGAGACTAAATTTTTTATGTAATGTTGTCAAAATGGTATAGCATTGGACAATCATATCATTGTGCCTTACTATCCAATTTTACAATTAAAATATAAATTTCATCTAAATATCAAAAAATTCAATCAGTCATCCTCTATCAAATACCTTTTTTAATATCTATACACGGTTTATGATCATATAACGATGACACTCTATGACAACAATAAAAAAATTCGGAGTGACAATAATTTCAAAATTATTAAAATGTACTATGACTATCGGTGCATCTCACCATGTGAAGCATTAAAGAGGATTTTTCTTATGATATCCATTATAGATATCCTCTAATTTATAGCTTTTAGTAACATTTACCAGAAGAAAACAATGGAACGTATGCAGACTATGAAAATATTGAACACATCTTAAACAAGAGGATAATTTCTGATACTATGTTCACATCATGGTTTGAAGAAAAATTATTGTACCTAGAGGGAAACTGTATAACATATGAAGAATTCCCTGTAAAATATTTCTACCACTATCATGAATGAAATGGTATCCATGAAAATATTGATTTAGTATTAGCATATTATACTATGTTATTACAACTTCTATAGAACTATATTACTTACAAATTCCACATAAAAAGACAAAATGTGAAATTTCATATGATTCTATTAGAATGGTGAAAAACATTACTCATCATACATTCAAAAAAACCAATTTAGCCATGGGATTGTTAGCCGATGATGATGATTTTATTGATGCACAATTGTCACTGCTTGGGGAATGGGGCAGTCTTTGCAAGATTATTCTATATAGTTCATTATAAAATACCATTTGTTATCTTAAAATTGTATGGTTTCAAACCTAGAAGATTCTACCCAATGATATTATATATGCCCCACAACAACGATTTCAAATATAAGGTACAAAAAAGTTATAGTCTTTGTCACTGTATATCTATGTTATATATTTATTTCTAATAATATTACACTCTCTTGAAGACTTGATACTTATAGATCATCAAATATAAATGATTTCATTGATTAAAATAGACAACATTCTCTCTAGAAATGGTAAATGTCTACAATGTTATCCTCCAATGGTCATTCTAGATTACTCAATATCTACTCATCCCAATCGGCTGATTGTAGAATATCTTAATTACAATAGGTTAAAACATCATAATGAGTACTCAATATTACATAGTATGCTTAAAACTAAACAAAAAAATTTTATGGGGAGAATTATGTATGTGTTTTCTTTATCTGCTGGTTTTTCCGGTATGGATTTTGATGGAAATTTTAGACTTTGATCAGGAGAATCATAACATGTCATCTTAGGACATAAGGAAAAATTGTTCTTATATTTCTTTTAATTGTAATAATATCATTACAGCTATCAGGTGGGAGGACAACACATTATAAATTTATAATTCTGATATCTATAAATGACCACTCGTTCAGAAATATTTAGCAAGGAAGTGATGTTGCATAACTACTACAACCAATAAAATTGATTATCTGGAATGAGGCTCTATTTCTTTATAAAAACTGTTTTGAAGCTCTTGATCATACATTAAGAGATGTACTATTAGTAAAGAATGAATATTACTCTAATTTTTCATTTGGTGGTCTAACGGTTGTCCTAGGAGGATATTTCAGACAAATACTTCTTATAATCCCTCGTGGTGATAGAAGTGACATTCTATTTGAAGGTATAAGGTCATCATATCTATAGAAACAATATCAGGTTTTATCATTGACCCAAAACATGAGGTTTCATTCAACAAATACAAATGATGGTTCGAATAATGTTCAAAAATTTTCTATATGGATTTTGGATATTGGTAAGGGATGCGTTGGTGAGATTAATGATGGGGAAACTTGCATTCAAATAACATCAACATATCTTATACAAACTAATAAATCCCCATTGACCTCATCTGTTTATTTTTCTTACATATATTTCAATGATAACATTGAAGATGTTTCATATTTGAAATGTAGTGCTATATTAGCACCATCCCAAGATGTTTTTTGGGAAGTCAATGACTATATGATAACTATTAGTACTTCATTAGAAAATGATTTCCTCCCTTATTATTCTATTTTCAATGCCATTTTTCATATATATCGACCTGAAAACATTTATACAAGTGACGATTAAAAGGGTATCAATGTATATATGCTTCTGGAACACATGATTACTTTGATGATTGGAGTACCCATTGTGATTCATATAATTGTAGACCAATTAGTGGGGTTATTCAATAGTACACATCTAATTGTTACAATATTGGGTGACTATGTCATCAGAGCATGAATTATAACTGGTTGTCATTCTGTGCATCTTACATTCATCCCATGAATTAATATGACCCATAATGATGATAAATGGCCTTTCAAATTACAAAGAATACAATATCCTTTGACTGTTTCTTATGTAATGACAATTAATAATTGTCAAGGACAATCTCTATATTCTATTTTTTATCTTTAAAAGAATGTATTCTATCATGGACATCATTTTGTTGTCATATATGGAGTGACATCATAGAGGGGTTTGAAAATTTATTTTGATGATGGATATAACCCAAGAGCTGACTATACAAAAAACATTTTCTATAGAGGAATGTTTTATAACATATCTTAGTTATCTTTTCATATCAAATATATACATTTAAATTCTTTTATCAATTACAGATATATAGAAACACATGACTTACATTGACACTTACTATTATATATATATATACTAATTAAAAACAAGCATACATATAAACATGTCATGATGAATTTTTCCATTGAATGAGATTACTATTTATGCAGATGAAACATTGAAGATACAAGACTATCTATGGAATTTGTGGTGTAACTCATCACCCATCATCAATGTTGCTGCTATCGATCTGATTATTTGTGATTCACATGTGATTTCATTTTTTCATGAAGTCACAATTTTGTTACTGTTTTTATAATACTAATACTATATAATTAAATTGAAGGATAGTTTTTATTATAAAAGATATCTGGCATATAATTTTTAAAAGTTTACATTGAAAATTAGTTTATGCAGGAGACAAAACGTTAGTGTACAATTACTAGCCGCTAATTAATCAACTAGTACAAAATACTCATGGATTAAGGCCTATGTAACATTATACCAAACATCCAAATTTCTCCTAATCAATGGAACAAAATGGGGAATATAAATTCATGGATATTATTTTTCTCAATAATATCGTATGTTCGACTGGACAATGTTCAACTACTACTATTCAGTTTTGATTTCACTTCTTTTGTTGACATCATTAACAAATGCATACCAGAACAACATTTAATAGGTAAATTTTAGTAAATTTCTTTTTTTTATTCAATGATTTTCAAATTTATCTATACATCATAAATTTATAAAAATATTCTCTAAATATAGATCATCCATAGTATACTATTAAATTCCATCAAATTCTATACAATTCATACACTATTAAGAGTGATACTCTGTTCATAAACAACTAATGGTTTTTAAATCACTTTTTCCATTTATAAATATTATTAGACTTCTGTGTCAATCATATCCTATACAATCTATCATTACTTCCAACCAAAATTTCCAAATCTTTTTAGAGGATGAAAAGTTACAATCATTGTGTTTTCACTACAATTGAAAAAAAAAATGATATTACTAAAAAATATATTGGGATTTATTTAAGAGTCTTGCAAAGAAATTATATCTTGTAGGGGGGTACAACATAATGTAAAAGAACGTGAAAGAAAACTACTTTACGGTACTGATGTTGTATCTAGTCAGGGAAGAGTGATTGACCTATAAAAAATATAGATAAAAATTAAAAAATCTTTTTTATTTCAAACTATAATTTTTACTAATTAGTCTCTTCAAATTAATCTCATGATGTTTAAAATGTTCCAGTATCTATTTTTATAACCACTATAATATTTATTATGTTATTGAAAACTGTAATGTTCTATCATCTATTATGCCCTATTGAAAATTTGAAATAGTAATGTTCCATCCAGCATCTGTTATGTTCCTTCATTTGTGATGCCTTTTTTGAAAATAGTAATGTTCCATCATCTGTTATACCTTATTGAAAACAATAATGTTTTGAAATTATACTTATTTTGTCCAAAATGTTTCATAGTTTCTCTGTATTGTTTACAAATTATTCAATTACAGCTTGTGTTATGTTTTAGAATCTACTATTCCTTTTTGAAAAATGAAAATTATAATGTTCCATCATTTGTTATGTTCCATCATCTGTTATGACTTATTTCAAACTGTTATGTTCCATCAACTATTATGCCTTATTTCAAACTATAATGTTTATAAATTACGATTATTCTCTCCAACATTTTATAGAGTTTCACTGTATTGTTTACAAACTTTCCCCTTCAAACATCTATTTTGTTCTAGAATCTATTATTATATATTGAAAACTACCAGGACATTTTTCTTCTAGAATTTTTTATGATCCAGTATCCGTTCTTCCTTATTGAAAATAGTAATGATCAAATATCTATTGTGCCTTCTTGAAATCTATATCATTTATAAGTTATCCTTATGTTATCCAACATGATCATGGGTTTTACTATATATTTCAAAAATTACTCACTTCAAAAGATACTTATTCTCTTCATAATGTTCTAAAATATGTTATAATCACCACTTCATTTAATTATTCTAAAATACTATTGAACATGGAAATCTATGTAGTCCATGACTTCAGAAGGAGGTAAAATGTTAACTGCTACTATTTTTTCAGCTTTTCTCTCTATAAATACCAAAAAAACGAATGAGATATACATAAATTGTTGTTATTAATGCATAATTTTATATATTTATTAGATATTTCTTCATCAGTAATTCACAATTTCAATGTCTGTAATAAACACATTCAAATAGTGTTGTTACACTTTTACCTTATTGGAATAACAAAAAAATACAATGTTAAAAAATTTTAGAGGTAGGCACAATATCATAATTTTTTTATTTGACTATATCATCAATAAAACTATACATGTAATTCCTAATTTCAGGAATATAATAATATTGAAAATTTTCCCATAATTGACAAGGTGTTTCATTGCTACTGCAATTGTAAAACTTCAAACCACTAATAAATGGTCTTTGGAATCATGAAACTATTGAATTAAAAAAGTAAAAACTATAGAAGGGAACCATTGGTGCCAAAATTGTAAAAATCAGTAAGTTGGACTACTCTAAAGTATTCATTTAATGTCTTACATTATTGTTAACTAATGTTTCGTTATATTTATAGTATGAAAATTTAATAGTATTGATAGAATTCCATCGATTCTGAAAACCATAAGTAAAACATGTTTAGAGTTCAACTACATGTAAATAATGACATAGAATCGATATATGTCATTCTCTTTGACAATTAGGTCATGCAGTGTATAAGAAAAACCCCTTCCCATTTGGGAGATTCCCTGATACAAGTAGTCTTCTTAAATTTTTTTTTAATGTATATGATGTTATTTTAAAACTCAATTCTTTTTATGATAACATATGACAAGGATGAGTTTCGATATCCCCAAAAGCTGAACATTTTCAAATCAATGAATGTTTTTTTGTTACTAGGTGTCAAAATATACAACATTCGAAATCAAAAATGTTCTTCAGAAACTAACACATAGAATTATATCTTCATCAGTGATGATGAAAATTATATCAGCACCACTAACTAATGTTTTACAGGAAACCAGTTAAATAGGGTTATTATTTAAAAACATTTTATTGGAAGCCTTAAAAATTTTACATAACAACAATATTTGTAATGTTATTACCATGTACTAATATATTTTTTCATCTTTACCATTCTAATTATTTACAAAACAGTCACCACATACCTATAATATCCATTTCACCCATATGTTTTTGGAACTTCACCGTGTTGGATCTTCAAGAGTTAGCGGAAACACTAATACTGGCTTTGATACAACACATATAACTATATCATCAACTCTGGCACAGTTTCTATGATTTTAGTGTCTGTTAATGCCATTGTTTAAATGTTGTAGACAATACACTTTTTTTCTTCATTTCATATAAAAGTTTTTCTTTTATTATAAATACATTGGACATTTTTTTCTGTTTTTTGAATTATTAACTGTTACATTACTACTTAAATGATTTGACTTATATGTATAGACTGCTGCTCATTCGTTACAATGATTTAATCATGTAGATAAAATGTTTACTTACCTAGACACTAAATATGAGGTAAAATGCAATGAATCACTATCACGAGACTCCGTAATAACATAAACTCATGGCAATGAAAGTAGTCTATATAGAATGGATAACAAAACCAAAAAAGCTGAAAAAATAGACTGAACATTTATAACACATTTACAAGGTACTCCAAAAATGTTGTCTTATCTAAAATTCTCAAATTTAAATTAAAAAATTTTATATTTACACATATTATATGATATCTCTTCAATGCCTTAAGGTTGCGTCTGTGAACCAGATGTTATTTAAGGACCTTTATCTGTTAGTTTATTTATATATATATACTAAATATTGATTTTCTCTAGATAACGTTTTGAACTCCACAAGTTTTCATGTATCTAAAATACACCTCTCTGTTAATGTTACTTCCATCCATCACCATTCACCATGCCTACCTACCATTTGGTCCAGTTAACATTCTTTTTTTGAACCCTCAAAATAATATTTCATGTATAATTAATTTTAGTTTGGATAATATATCCATGAATAATAAAAAACTAATTATCATCTTTTTTTTCATATTCAAATCACTTTGACACTACATAAGATAACTGTAAGGTTTCATATTGGGACTTCATTCTCCCCCTTTTCACTGACATTCCATGGTTATTGCTGATTTTTCCATAATTAATTTCAACCCAAATTTTTATCTTATGTAAATATGGTCGTCAAACATTATTTTTTCTCATCATCAATATCTTATTCAAAATTAGAACTATCCCCTTTTATCCCATTAATCTTCTCAACTGCACATCACTCTCTTAAATATTTTTATCCCTTTTTTCTAAATATTATTCTTATAATACACTATAGTGACAAATTATATTATAATAATCACTGCTAGACTTTTATTAAAATTCTTGTATACCTTGGTCTTGTATGAGTATCCATGAAAATATACATATCTCTACATTATTCAAAAAAAACATGTTACACCATATGTATAAAAATTCAAATAATTCAGAAGATTCTAAATTATTTCATTATTGTATTATTTCTTCAAATATCTTGTTTTAATATTTTTCTACTCCTAGAAAAAACAATGATATGATTGAAATATAGAATGATGTCAAGATAGAGACCTTCCAAAAATACTTTAATAGAACTCTCTCAATACTAATCATACTATATACAATGTTTGTGATCTATTTTAGCCTTGGGACTACACCGTCATTTTGAGGATTGATCACCAATTACACTTGGTGACTTATTCTAGGCTCTGAAGATAATACTCTACTTGTACATTGTTAAATTTTATGTAAATATCGGACTGTAATTTTCAAATTTTCTTCCTATGAATATTTCATTCATTACTATAATACTGATTAATTAAATTGGATACCACCGACTTGAGGGTGATAAAAATATACCATTCCATTCATATATAATCATAAATTAATTTCATATAATATCTCATTCCATTAATGAACCTAAGTAATATATTCCCACACACATTTACATGAACCCATTAAAAGAACATATTTAACATATTGTATTTTGGCGTTTATATATTCTGAATAATATACCCTTGTTCACTGATATCAAATATTTTTGTATGATCATGTGAAAATCTAGGGATTACATACACTTATTTAATCATCACTATATCTTCCAAATATTGATTCATCAACATGCTTATTTTTCCCCATATTCAATTTTTTCATTATATAGATATGAATCACATATCTTATTCCCTGTTAATGAGGTATATATTTTACATAGAGAAATTATCTTTTGTATCATGTATAACATCCATTACATTGATTAAAAACGTATTATATCTGGATTCCACTTTATGTCCCGAGTCACACAATTGACTAAAACATAGAAAATTAAATCAAACACTATCAATAACCAATATATATGCCTCAAATAAATTTCTCAAAATAAGTATTTTCTTGATATAATAATCCTTAAACCTTCATCAATCTGAAATATATTGCAAGATTATTTTTCAAATTCAATGATGGTATCTTGATCAGTTTTCATATCGTATGGAAAGTAAGATCCTTATCAGGGATCCATACTTTTTAAATCACTAATTCATTCAAGGAAATATCTATAGGAATTTTTTTCCGTTCAGATTCAATTTTGATATATGTATTTTATTGAAAACAATAATATTATTTTTTAGGATTTACCATTCCGTAAATATGATTGGAAATACAAAGCTACAAATTGATTATTCATATTTGGCCCACTTGATGATTTCTTGAGTTTTTTTGTATTACCACTCCATCTATCCAAATGAAAATTCCACTGTAATTTCAATGAGGTATTCTTGGATATTCATCTATATCATACACACTACAAGTAGTAACCTTTGAGATATAACAAAGATAATATACCTTTTCTAAGCATCTGTTGGTACTCATGTACCTTTATGTTCCTATTGTATGTGAACCAAAAATTTTGTGAGTGCCTAATTTTTTCACAAAAGTGAGACTATATTTATAGTTTATTATAATGATTATTTTATATAAAAAAGGAATATTTTATGTTCATTTATGGTTCTATGGTTGAGTAACTTTTCAATCAGATTAAAAATATAAAGGGATATTTTAATTTGGCATTAAAAATAGTACATTATTATTGTGGTCAATGTTCTACTAATATTTTCATCCTAATTTGTCTTTTGATTCTTTTAAAAATCCTATAAATATATTTCTTGACATCAATTCATCTCATTCAAATTTTCTCACTTTGTAACCAAATTTCCTAATATCATATTGGGGGTTAGGAGTCTTCCCATGTCTTCTATTTTTTCACCGTAGACTAAAATTTTCTACCTCAATGTCATCAATATGTTTGAAACAACCTTGTACTATGTTAGTAAAACATTCAATATTTTGAGTCTTCTCTTTATTCACGAGTTTATTCTCAACAACCTTCTCCGTTATTTATAGATTTTAAAATTTGAGGTTTTCAATTTCTTTCTTTATCTCAAGATTATTTTTTCTAGTTCCTACATATATAGTATGGAATTATAAACCAATACATAGAATATAAATTTAATGGACCTTCAAATATGGATTTTTTGTGCAAATTTTATAAATATTATTTGAGATCAACTCTCCCTCATACATTTCCATCACCAACATCATTCCCTTCTTTTTTGTTAATTTCCCACAAAAACCAATGGAACAATTCCATTGAGTTCCTCTTTGTACTCAGTTTCATATTCTTCTATATCTAATGAAATATTAACTTCCTATGAATTTATATTTCTCTTCATGAAAAATATGTGGTTAGTAATGTTTCTACCTTTCACATTTTTTAAATATTTATTCATTGGATATTTTGGGTGACAGGTAAAATATTTAATGAGGGGGTAAATTGACATTAAAATATTAGGTGATAAAAACTAATGAAATTTTTAAAATTTAAGTTATTTTTAGAAGATTTAATGAACATGTCGAATAAATAAATTGGTTAAATGATAATTAATTAATTCTATCTAAGTTAAAATGGTTAATATCAAAGTTAAGCATGAGAAAATAAAATCAATTTTATGCATGTACCCAAGTTGATTATATTTATAAAAATGATAAATTAAATATAAGAAGAAAAATATTTGATAAGGTTTTACTTAATAGACCTAAAATATGACCTTTATCTCTGTCCCTCAATAATATATATATATACCTTATCAATACCATACCATTTAATTTATTTTAAATCCAAGAACAAATTCTATAGAGACCCATCATTTTCTTACATTAATATTAAATCATTTTAAAGATAAAAAACATAATAGTATTACACATAGAGGATACAAAGGATTAGTTTCTTGGGAAAACTATGACCATATATAAGAATTACAACATAAAACACAAACATTTATTTAATTTCATCTTCACTAAATTCTTATTGGCACTTGTCCTCCCTTTAGTACATGTAGCCACTTGAAGATAAACATCAAAATGGATGAGATAAAAGCCCAGTAAGAGGATATATAAGAAGAATATAACATGGGGTGAGCATAATCATAACATAGGCAAAAGATCATGAACATGAGAGGAGCATAAATAAAAGACTTGAACTGTGGCAATGCATAAAAATAAAACATCATGTCTTAGTGGTTAACTACCACACATACTTGTTAACCAAGATGGAATATTTTTCACACATCATTTAACATTTATTCATGAGATACATCACTTTACCCAATGCATTGTAGTGCTGTATAATTTTGGGTGCACCCGTCACATTCAAACATTCATATTGTGCTATATAATTCTTTGTGCACTCATCACATCATAAAAATATCATTTATTATTCATGAGAAAATGAACATATAACATAAATGAACATAATTAACCCATTATAATTAATGGGTTTCATCTCATAAGAACACATTGAAAAACATTGTGTTCACAAAAGAATGAGGGAATAACATACATGTTTCATGAATCGTCACTCTTGAATGAAAAGTAAAAGGTCTGTTCTTGAAAGAATATTTCTTTTAAGAAACCTTTTGTTTTTCATAAATACCAGTGATGAACATGTATATCCCAGAAAAAGAAATAAAATGATGAACCAATTATTTTTATAGAGTAACCATATATAAAAGGTGTGAAAGAGGGAGAACCCGAAGGATGAAAGTTGGGTTCGAGAATTTCCCCTTACCTTGTTTACAGAAACTTCCTTCTCTTTAATGTCCTGTATAATGACATTATATTCATTAATTAGAAATAAAGAACCTTTTTTATATTAATATGGTTCATTATGGTTTGATTATGTTATTTTATTCACCTCTGTATGATTTATATAGTTTAAAAACATTATTCGGGAATGTTAGTTTTTATGGTTTGCTTGAGTGGTTCACTTGTATTCTTAAATTGATGATTGGGTTGAACATGGTTAATCATACAGAACTGATATTACATGTTATTAATGATATTATATGATTTTGAATGATATTATAACGAATTATATTAGATCCATGTGGATGAATCATTTTATGATAATTAAATGATTATTGTTTGGGTTAATTTGAGTGATTTTTCGATCATAATGAACTTTTTTTATTTTATCAATAGAAATACCATGATAAGTTAGTTATAGAAAATTAAGTATGAGATAGTACATATAACATATTCTGGTTCAACCATAAAAATGTCTTCATGACCATATCTAAAGGTATAAATGGAAGAAGAAAACATGTTGCTCTTGAAGGAGATAAATTAACACCTCACAAACAACGTTCTCCTTAATAAAAAAGAAGGAAGATGGAAAGGGGGTCGGATGATATAATATCCCATTATCATAATAATGTTATATTATATGTATAATTATAGAGTTACAATACCATTTGGAAGATGATAGGTGGAGAGAGATCAAGAAATGAACTTGAACTTGAAAAGAAATTAAAGGAGCAGAGGGAGAGAAATTACCTCTTGAATCCTCCTCTTGAGATACTCCTTAAGGGCCTAAGCATGGTATTATGATGATACCAACATCTCTTAGACATGGGTTAGCGGCTAGGTAAGATGTTTGGACAGAGTTTAGAGAAGTCTTGGAGCTTGAGAGGAGTGAGGAAATGAGGGTGTAAATGGTGATTTTTATAGTAGAGGGGAGATGGATTTTCTTAATATAAAATTCATTAGTTTATTATTTTCTCATAAGACAATTAATAGTGATTCATCCATGACCATGAATAGTAAATAAGTCACGTGTGTTCAGGATTTTGGTGCTTAAATCACTTGTGATGTCAGGAATAGTGGGTTTTAATTATAATGTATTTATACGGTAAATTAATGTATCTTACTATTCATCCAAAATTCAGGTATTTTAGAAAAATCCCAAAAATTTACCCCGACCATTTTTCGACATGTAGAATCAAAAAATGAAGTCCATTTTTCAAAAATAATTTTATAAATATTGTCAATTTAATATTTAATTAAAATCATAATTTACTTAAAAAACAGTTTTTATAATTAAATCTGATTTTATAGTGCTTTGAAAAATTATGTAGGTCATTATAAAATTATCTAAAAACTACAAGAAAATGATTTGTTAATTAATGAATGCGTTTTAAAAACATAAATTTCTTTTAAATTAATTAATTAATTATAATTATTTATTAATGGCTTGCAAAATACCAAAATTTTTACCAAGGTAAAATTGTCCCTTTATAAGATGTCTAAATATTATTTAATTATTCTTGGGTAAGGATACTCTTATTTTGGATTATTTACTATTCATAAAGGTCCAATTACTATTCATAAGGGTATGTTTCTATTCACCATAAATTATTTTTTGTTTTATTAGACTCTAAAAATCATCTTGAACACAACTGTGTATGTTATATTTTCGAAATTCAAATGAAAAAAGTGACAAACATATGTTTAAAGCTAACTTAGCACATAGTAGTTCATTATATTGATTTTTCATGTGATTTTATGACATGATTATAAGAAGGGAATTTCCATTTAAAAACTTTGGGTCATTACATTCTTCCCCCCTTAAGAAATTTCACCCCGAAATTTCACTTTACAAAAACAGGTGACGGTACTTATCCTTCATTGCCTCTTCTGGTTCCCATGTTTCTTCCTCAAACTTATGGTTCCTCTACAAAACATTGAAAAGATGGGTTTTTCTTGTTTCATAAAACCTTATCGCTCTGATCCTGAATCTTTTCTGGCTTCTCCTCATAGGAGGGATCATTTTCCAACTACACGACCTTTGAGTTAATACATGTGAGGGGTCTGGTATGTACTTCCTCAGTAGTGATACGTGAAAAACATCATAAACATGATCCATATTTGGTGGAAGTGCAAGATGATAGGCGATTAATCCCATGTAGTCACGGATATCAAAGGGGCCAATATACATTAGGCTTAACTTCCATTTCTTCCTGAATTGCCTGATTCTCATCCATGGAGATATTCGAAGGAAGAATTTGTCTCCAATGTCGATCTCCAAGTCCCTTCGACGGTTGTTAGCATATCTCTTTTTCCGAATTTTAGTAGCTTTGATGTGTTTCTGGATGACTTGAACCTTATATGTCATCTCTTGAACATGATCAGGTCCAAGTAGCTTTCCTTCTCTAACATCATCACATCATGTTGGAGTTCTACATCACTTTCCATACATAGATTCCTATGGAGCCATCTGAATAATGTAGTGGAAGCTATTGTTTTATGAGAACTCAACCAATGGGAGATGCTGATCCCATCCACCTTTGAATTCTAGAGAGTAGGCTCTTAGCATATCTTCAAGCATCCTAATATTTCTTTCATACATGCCATTAGTTTGGGGGAAATAGGTCTTGCTGAAATTTAATTCAGTACTCAAAGCATGTTGAAGGATCCACCAAAATTTAGATGTGAACCTCAGATCATGGTCAGAGACAATTGATAGTAGATCACCGTGCAGTCTCACCACTTCCTTCACTTATATCTATGAAAGTTTTTCAAGCGATAGATCTTCCCAAATAGTGATAAAATGGGCAGTCTTGGTGAGTCAATCAACAACAACCCATATTGGAATATTTCCCTTTGACGTCTTTGGGATACCCGTTACAAAGTCCACAGTAACATTTTCCCATTTCCACATGGGAATAGTCAATGGATTCATCATACCTTTGGACTTTTTTCGCACAACATTAACTTTCTGACATACCAAGAACCTTGATATATATTCCGTTATCTCCATCTTCATGTTATCCACCAGAAGTGTTCTCGGAGATCACAGTACATTTTGGTACTCCCAGTATGGATAGAGAATGTTGGGGTTTGTGCATTATCCAATAGCTCCTTGTTTATCCCAAAAGATAAAGGCACACAAAGCTGTATTCCAAACCGAATCACACCATCATCGTCGATATGGAACTTTGGCAGCTTCACTTCCTTTACTACATTCACCCTCTTTTGTATCTCCACATCATCACTTTGTGCATCCTTAATATTCTCATGGATTGATGGTTTCACAATCATTTAAGAAAGGTAGGATTTATCCCCTGCCCTTATGATTTCCAAATCCATTCTTTTCATATCCAAGGAGATAGGGTCTTTATCAATCCATAACATGGATAGAGTAGTGGGTTATTTTCTTCTTAGAGCATCATCTACCTTGTTCACCTTTACCGGATGATAGTGAATAGAGAAATCGTAAACCTTGTTTAGCTCTAACGATCCTCTTTGGATGCATGTTGAGCTCATTTTGTGTGAATATATAATTTAGGGTCTTATGGTCGGTGTATATGTCACAATTCTCACCATAAAGGTAGTACCGCCAGATTTTCATAGAAAACATCATGGCTTCCAGCTCTAGATCATGCATCGGGTGGTTCTTCTCATTGATCTTCAACTGTTGTGAGGCGTAGGCTATCACATTATCATTTTTCATGAGTACACAACCAAAGCCTTTCTTTGAAGCATCACTGTATATCACAAAATGTTCTCCACTTTTGGGTAGGGTGAGTACAGGTGCAGTGATCAGACTACTATTTATCTCCTTGAAGCTTCCCTCAAATTCTTCCATCCAGACATACTTTACCGCTTTCCTTGTTAACATAGTTAGAGGGCTTGACAATCGTGAGAAGTTTCTCACAAAACATCGACAGTACCCAGCTAATCCAATAAAACAACATATTTTTATGACACTAGAGGGTCTGGGTCATTCCTAAATCACCTTAGTTTTTGAAGGATACATAGAAATTCCCTCACGTGTGATCACATGCCCCAAGAACATGACTAGTATCATCCAAAAGTCACACTTGCTGAACTTGTCGTACAACTTCTCCTTTCTCAATGTCGCCACCACAAGTATTATAAATTCATCATGTTCTTCCTTGATCTTAGAGTAGATAAGAGTACCATCAATAAAAACTACCACATGTTTTTCGAGGTAATTTCTAAAGACTATATTCATCAAATCCATGAATATTTCAGTGGAATTAGTAAATCTGAAGGGCATCACCAAAAACTCATAGTGCTGATACCTTGTGTGGAAGGTAGAATTCTGAATATCTTCCTTCTTCACCTTTACCTAATGATATCCATAATGCAGATCTGCCTTTGAGAAGTATTGAGCTCCTCTTAACTGATCAAACATGTCATCAATCCTTGAGAGAGGATACTTGTTCTTTACGGTGATCTTGTTGAGTACCTGATATTCAATACACAACCACATTGTTACATCCTTCTTCTTCACAAAGAGCTCTGGAACACCCCAAGGTGATGCACTAGGGCTTATGAACCCTTTGTCCAGATGCTCTTACAGATACTTTTGTAACTCCTACTGTTCGATAGAATCCATCCTATAGGGAAACTTCGAGATAGGAGTAGCTCCGGGTATGAGTTCAATTGAAAACTCTACCTCACGACCCGAGGGAATTCTGGGTAACTCTTTGGGAAATACATCACCGTATTCCTTCATGATGGGAATTTCCTCAATGTTGTAACTTTACTTTGACTCAACTATTTCAGCGAGGTATTATTATTTATAGGGAATCAACACCCAAACCATTGAAGGACATTTCAAAGGAAATTCATGATCTTCCTTACATTTGTAAAGGATCATGGGATGGTTCGGAATATGAAAAGATATTTCCTTTTCCCGATAGTTGAAATGTGTTATATATAATTAGAGCTAATCCATTTCCATTATTCCACTGAATTCCACAAATGGAAGTATTAGAAGATTTTCTAGAAGAATATTCCCACATACGCCAACAAGAGAGGAGTCAAACACTTGGGTTGCAATGATTGTACCACATGGTGTTTTTACAGATATATCTACTTCATGGTTTTGGGGATTCGATTCTATATTTCTAGGATACTTGCATGATAGAAAGTAATGCGTAGAACCAGAATAAAATAATACTTTTTCCATTCTTTAGAGAATAGGAATTTTACCTTGTATGACTTCATTGTCATGATCCACCTCCACAGTAGTGATGGCATAAGCCTTCCCTTGTTCCTTTGGCTTTGCTGTCTACTGACACGGATTACCTTAAGAACTTGAGGTTTAGTACACTGTTTCACATTTTACCCTAGCTTTCTATAGTTGTAGCATTGAACCATGAGTGGTTCTCTCATTTTTTTCAGCTACATTCGCATTCCTTTTCGTGTCTTTTCGACACTCTTGATGTCACGACCCGTCTTCGGGGCCGATGTCATGACTACCCCAAGCCTGCCTTCCATATGCTAGGGGCTGGTGACTACATCCCAAAGTATAAATATCTAATATGGGAAGGAATTTCCTATAAAAAAGTAAAAAAACACAATAGAGTAGGCAACAGGTGGTAACACTATGTAAAACTGAATACAAAAGAGTGTGTGGGAAAGTAAATGGGCCTGTTTAAAACCCCAACTAAACAACAAGTACAAGTAAAAAAGGGACAAACAGTTGATTAATAAAGAGAAGAACCTAGATCATCCTCTGGGATTCCTTCCTAAAGGGTAGATACATATGGCCACCTCAGCACTCACGTCCGTCAGTTTCCACTATGCGCCGAATCGTTGCAAGGTCCACCTCTGGGTACCGTCTAGTCATGGTGCTCTCAGCCTCCGTCAGTTCTATTCATCGTCTGCATCCAACACAATGAGGTGTGGGAATATCCCATACAGGGGTGAGTATAATGATACTCAGTAGGTAGCCAGAGACCCACATGGTCTCACAACATCCAGTAAGAAAAAACAAAAGAAGAAAGATACAATCACGGAGTATCAACCAACCCTACTTACGTATATTCCCATACATATACCTATGTTTTCAATCTAAGTCCTTCTCCAACTCTCAAGCCCAAGCACCAACCAATTCCAAAAAAGAAGTAAAGTCAATAACCACGATAAAAGTAGTTCAAAGACATGACTCAGCTCACACAGGTATACAACTCACGAAGAGGGGTAGAGATGATTAGATATAGCATATGAATCATCTCCTCCGTCGAACCCACATAAAATTCTAGAAAAATATCAGCACTATCGAACACACGTAGGATCGTTGCAATGAATTTGTCACTGTCGAACCCACGTAGGATTCTGGTACAGTAGTAATCGATGTCGAACACACGTAGGATCCTGGTATAGAAGTCACTATTGTCGAACCCACGTAGGATCCGGGATGAGAAGTTATCACTGTCAAACCCACGAAGGATTACAGTACAGTATTCATCATTGTCGAACCCATTTAGGATCATGGTACAGAAGTCGCTAATATAGAACCCATGGAGGATCCTGGTACAGAAGTCGGCGTAGTCACAACCAGCTCTAGGGTTCCCGCACATAGCACGCTCGATTTCGGGAGGGTCTGCTCCACGAGAAAAGGATTCGATATATTAACTATAACTAATTCCTGAGATGATGTATCCCATTATTCCATATCATCAAAATAAACCCAACATGATAGACGGAGTGTCAATCGGACGCCCGGTCTGAGTGTTATAAGCTTTTCTGTTCCAAGGGCCCGGTTGGATTTACGCTCGATCCAAACCCATACATTTTCCAAAATCATCAAAACTCCCATAGATTATTGAAAACGGATTTTTTCGTCGCAAGGGTCCCAATTCCGTATACGGTGCGTTGAGCAGATGCGCGGTCTAGATGTTATTCATGTTTAAGCGAAACAGGCCCGGTCCGTCAAGCCTAGTGGGCTGGCAGGTCAGCCCGACCTCGTTCGAGGGGCCTGACCCGACTGGGGTTCATCCCGGTCCATTTTGGAGGGTCCGACATGTTTGGGGGGGTTGGCCCGGACCAGTGGGGCATGACCCACCGGCGGAAATGCCCCGCGGAGCGAGCTGGTCTGGTTCTACCAGTGGTGCCGAGGAGCACTGCCTCTCCCTGCACTACCGGCTGAAGCTAGATGATTCTGTCCGGCGCGAACAGCCCACATAGTGGGCCGTTGTTTCTCCCACATATCGCCAGGAGTCAACGTGGTTTCCTTCAGCTCGGCCGGCAGGAGGAAATCCGGTTCGCCCACCGAGCGGGCCGCGGATCACGGGCCTCAGTCTTCTCTGCAGCGGGGCACCAAGCGGAGCTACGGTCTTCTACCCAGCCGGCCGTAGCTGGCTGGTTCATCCAGCAAGCAGCCCGTGGTTGCGGGTCACAGTTCCCTCTATTGTTTGGCACCTGCGGGTGTTGCGGTTCCCAGCAGGCCGTTCAGATTGGCCGGCTGGTCATCCTGTGGACCGGGCAGCCCGAGCGGCAGTCGTTCTATTCACATGGCCAGTGCGCAGCCACCACTACCCCTGGTTGCCGCCGACTTCGGTCATTGTCGCCTCTTCAAAAACCTCCTCCATATCCAAAACATACTATAATCAATGGAGGGTCGTCAGGCCATGTTTGTTCGGCCAACGCCCTCTGCAATAGTTGATAACAAATGGCCAAAGACGAACCAAAGGATACATCAAGAATGAGGGTATAATTTTATTCATTTAAAATTATACAATACCCATACCTCGATTTGATTTTCGTTTGTTGTCGACAGCATTGATTCTTTGACGTCGGGGTGCGTTCGAGGAGGAAGCATAGTTGTTGGCGATGTTCTTCACAGGCGGCGTCTTCTCCCTCGACGTGGAAGAAGAGGAAGGAAGACAACTTTCCTCGTTGGAGTCGCCTCATGTTATTGCACCGGTTGAATAAGGTATAAGGATCTACTTCACATTCTTCAATACGTGGAGCGTTCTTCATGTTCTTTGTCGATATAAAGATGTTCTTCGTGAAAGAACACTTTCTTTCTAATCCTCCCAGTATCCCAACTAAATATTTTCCATGGCCCATAAAACAAAAAAAAACTCCCCAATAATAATATTTCCATGCATTTCGAAACAATTCAAATTAACCCATTAAATGAGAGAGATTATTCAATTAATTTGATGTTATTGGAACATTAATAAGAGAAGGTGTGAGGTGGTGAGTTTTCAAAATTAAGTGAGGAGAGATGGCCTCATTAATTCAAGGGGAATCAAAGAGTTACAAAGGGGGGAATAAAGGGGGTTGAGGGGTTAATGTTCATGTGGGCCCCACCAGACAGTATCCTATAATGGGAGGTTATGTGGAGTATGGGCCCCACCCCAACTTCACCTTGGTGGATTTAACCACCCCTTAATCATTATGTCACACATAATTTTTAATTTATTAACAATTCCCAAAAATTAACTTATCCTCTTGATAAAATGAAACTGCGGTAAAGGTCCCCTTAAGCGAATTCTGACGCTGCGAGTTCATCGGTGTCCTTGGATTTCAATTATAATCATTGTTCCAAAAGATAGAAATACCCTCACGTACATTTACTGAACATTCCCAAACTAAACATCAGAAAATCATTCTGGGAACACAGGGCCTCGGAAGCCGACGTCGTTCGAAACTACAGACTCGTAAATTTCGAAATCATTTAGGAAAAAAAATTCCATGAAATTTTTGGGTCTTTACATTAACCCCACCTCAGAACTTTACATCCCCGTAAATCTACAACACACATTAGGGTAAACAATTGGGGTACTGAGCACACATATGAGCCTCCCGCTCCCATGTGCTTTCCTGGAGGTTCCTGTGCTGCCATCGAACGTGCACCAGAGGAATCGACCATCCATGAAAGACCTTCTCCTATCGATCCACAATCTCCAATAGAACCTCCATGAAAGTCACCCCATCATCGATGTCAAACTCCCCACGGTCAATGATATGCGATGTGTCCGGTACGAATCTCCTCAGCTGAGATACGTGGAAGACGTCCTGCACACGGTGTAACTGATATGGAAGGGCCAGGCAGTAAGCCACCTCGCCTACTCTACTGAGGACCTGGAACGGCCCAAAGAATCACTAAGATAACTTGAAACCTTGACCAAATCTCTGTATACCTCATCGAGGTGAGACCCGTAGAAAGACGTGGTCGCCAAACTTGAATTTTAGAGGCCGCTGTCTCCTATCAGCATATGCCTTCTGTCTGCTATGCACAGTCTTAATCCGCACCTAGATAACCTATACCTCCTCCATGGTAGCTCGTACCATCACTGGTCCATAGGGATTTGGTCGTCTTAGTAAGTCGGTCTACGAACACCCAGATAGAGTCGTGTCCCCTAGACGTAATTGGAAGACCCGTCACGATGTCCATTGATTTATCATCTCTCCTCCACTTTGGGACATACAAATGTTGAACCAATCCTGCTGGTACATGATACTCTCCCTTCACTTACTGAAAAGTGAGCCATCAAGAGACAAAATATTCCACTCCCTTCTTCATACCTAGCCACGAGTGCTATCATCAAAAATCATAGTACATCTTTACCACTCATGGATGTACCACTAAAGAGAAATATTGTAATTCCCACAACACTTCCTCATGAAGTGAAACTGGTACCATGGTACATACCTTGAATAGAAAAGATGTGATCCCCAACATCAGAAAATACTTCAGGTGATTTCCCTGAGGATGTCTGAGCACATCTTGTCTCGCAGCCAGTGTCCCCATGATGCGCCTCCCTAACTCACTGAAGAAGTGGGGAAGTGACTGTGAGAGACTGTAGAATGGCTGCTCCATCTCTATCCACAAAAGTTATTTAGAACATGGAAAACTGCTCTATCACCTCTCCAAACAGCTAAATGCCTGATCTCACTATCTCAGGTCCATATCCTTCTATGAGAAGACACACCTTAGACTTTTGATATTTGAGTAAACCACAAACTGTTCTCTCAACGAACAATGGGTGTGACTAGCCGATTGAAAAAAAATCAACTACACCCTTCTTGGATTACGTCCTATAAGAGCTGCTAAGATTTATCCTTTCCTGAAATGAGAAATCTGGGCTCATCCCCAGGATGAACCCCATCCTTTTCCTAATACATTCAATATTGACATGAACGGTACTATTTCATGCCATGGACGATGTTGTAAGGCCTCGACGCCCCTACCAAGAGATCCAACCGTTACTCTAGCCCCCAAGGGTCGAGTCACACTGTAGGCAGCAGTGTGTGGTCAATGGGACTCCTATAGTAGGACTCTCGAATATAGGGGTAAAGTCGATGGTTTTTACTGGAACCTCTCAGTATCAACCACACATAAAAGGCAGGGAAGAAAAAATCACATGGAAAAGTGTCTTTTATTACTGTAGATCATATTACAAAGACATAAATCCACCACAAACAATGACACCAACGAAGCTAGAAGCATGATGACCAAGGTCTTTATGCATGGAGTTAGTTCTGATCATGTCCTCCTGCACTCGGAGCACTATGGTTGTTGGACTCAACTTCCTAAATCAAGGTTCTCCCCTGTCCACTAGTTCCCTACGGTCGGGGTGGACCTCTTAGTAGTGGTGGTGGTAGGGCCTCAAAACACTTTCCACCACCTACTACTCATTCATCTCCTCTGCCATGTCCACCTACTCCTTGTAGGCCACCATGGTCAAACCTCTGCCTCTGCCTGAGAGGTCCCTCTACTACATGATGATCATCTGCAGGGCGGGTCGGGCAATCTCGACCCATGTGACCTTACCCACCGCATACACAGCACTACCTTCTTCTCGTATGGTTAGCTATGTCTCGTGTGCCCCGCACAACAGAACATGAGTCATGCAGTCGACCACCTGTGGGTGTGGTCCTCTATGACCCCTACGATATCTGTCTACTGCAAGCTACAGAATACTCTAGTGTGTGTCGACTAGTGGTGGGTCTCTCTACTGGAGACTGCTCAGAAAGGAAACTCTATAGTATGATGGCTTTCTCTAATACCCCCATCTGTGTCGGGATGTTGAGGGATTTCATTGAAGCCCTCATCTCATGCCTGAGTCCCTACTCAATGGTTCGGGCCCTGAAGAATGGGTCTCGTACCTTATCCGTTGAGTAGCGCGAGAGGTCGGTGAACCTCGCTGAGTATTGAGTTACTGTCATGCTACCCTACTGCAGATGAATTAACTCCTGAATCCACACCGCACGAAGAGTGGCTGGTACGTACTCTACCCGGAACCAGCTCTCGAAGTCTGTCCAGAGTAGTGGTGCCTCATCATGCCCCTAGAGCATCAGGCTCCACCATCTGCCTACTACTGCTTGTAGGAGACTTATAACAAGGATCACCATGAGGTAGGATGGTGTCCCTACCAATATGAAAACTCTCACAACATCATCTAGATAATCCTTAGTTTCATGTCGGTCCGTCTCTCCCCTAAACTTGGGCAGCCTCTGTCGCAAGAACTCATACAACGCACTCAGGCGGCATGCGTGCTCTACTGCTGGAGCTGGTGGTATCGGTGGCCCAGCAGGTAGTGGTACCACTGGTACCTCTGCTGTGATGGGGCCCTACACCGAGGCCTCTTTGATTAGTGGGCTACCTTCTCATACTAAACTTAGAATCCCTAGTTGGATGTCTTCGTGGGGCTATCCTGAAAAGAAACAGGTGCAACATGGTTAAAATATTATACATGGTGAGCTGACACAAAGTAATCATGAAGAAAACTATTTCAAAGGAAACACACACGCAATCAGTGTTTTCGTGCACTGATTCAGAGATTAGAAGTCAGGGTCCTAGTGTATGGATACGTCGACCGCTGCACCAACATTGTTTTCCCTAAACTGATAACCACACCCAAAACACATAACACTATTGTTCTTTAAAAGAATCAGAGTCCATGTTAACCAGTAGAACTGACTCCTATGATACCAATTTGTCATGACCCATCATTGGGGCCCGTGTCGTGACTACACCAAGCCCGCCTTCCATATGCCAGGGGTAGGAGACTAGAACCAAAGGCGTAATTCTCTAAGCTGTGAAGGCATTACCATTATAAAATTAAACAAACATAGAAGAGTATGCAACAAGAAGTATAAACCATGTAAAAATGAATATAAAAGAGTGTGCTGGAAAGTAAATGGGTCAGTATATAAACCAAACTAAACAACAAGCACAAGTTAAAAGGGAAAACAGTTGAAAGTAAAGAGAAGCTCATGGATTGTCCTCTGGTATTCCTACCTAAAGGGTTGGTAAAAATGGCCACCTTAGCACTCACATCTGTCAATTTCCTCCTTGTGCCGACTCGTCGCATGGTCCACCTCTGGGTACCATCTTGTCGTGGCGTTCCTGGCCTCTGTCAGCAATTTCCATCATTTGCATCCAACACAATGAGGTGCAGGCATAACCCATGCATTGGTGAGTAGAACGATGCTCAAGAGGTACCCTAAGACCCGCAAGGTCTCAAAACATCCACTAAGGATAAACAAAAGAAGAAATATGTAGTCACGAAGTATCAACCAACTCTACATAGGTATATTACCATACATATACCTATGTTACTAATCTTAGTCCAGATCTAACTCTCTAGCCCAAGCTTAAACCAGTTCAACAAAGGAAGTAAAGTCAATCACCATGATGATAATAGTTGAAAGACATGACACAACTCACACAGGTATATAACTCACGAAGAGGGGTAGAGATGATTAGATGTATCCTCTGAATCATCTCCTCTATCGATCCCATGTAGTATCATGGAACAATATTAACACTGTCGAACCCACGTTGGATCCTAGAACAGAAGTTGTCACTGTTGAACCCACGTAGGATTCCAATACATTAGTCATTGCTGTCGAACCCATGTAGGATCCGGATACAAAAGTCACTGCTGTCGAACCCATGGAGGATCCTGGTATTGAAGTCGTCACTGTTGAACCCACGTTGGATTCTGGTTCAGTAGTCATTGCTGTCGAACCCATATAGTATCTTGGTACAGAAGTCACTATTGTTGAACCCACGGATGATCCTAGTACAGAAGTTGTCGTAGTATCAGCCAGCTGTAGGGTTCCCGCACACAGCACGCTCAACTCCTAGAGGGTCTGATCCTTGAGAAAAGCGGTTGATACATCAACTATCACTAAGTCCTGAGTTGATGATTCCCAAAGTACAATCTCATCAAAAGAAACCCAATGCGATAGAAGGAGCGTCAATCAAACGCCCGGTCTTAGAGTTATAGGCTTTTCCGTTCCTGGGGCCCGGTTGAATTTACGCTTGATACAAACCCATCCATTTTACAAAATTTTCAAAGCTCACATAGAGAATTGAAAAAGGATCGCCTCATCACAAGGGTCCTAGTACCTCATATGGCGCATCAATCTGACGCGTGGTCTGAAAGTTATTCATGTTTAAGATAAATGAGCCTGGTCAGTCAAGAACAGTTGTTGGCAGGTCGGCCCGACCTGGTTTGGCGGGTCCGACCCCGCTGGGGGGTCGGCCCGGCCTGGTTTGGCGGGTCTGACCCGACTGGGGGGTTGACCTGGCATAGTGGGGCATAGCCCACCAGTGGACCCAGACTACGAAGCTGGTCGGTCCGGTTCGCTCGGCGGCGCCAATCGGCACCGCCTCTCCCTACCCGGCCGGCTGAAGCATACCAGTTCTGTTCGGCGCGTGCAGCCTGAATAGCTGGCTGCTATTCCTCCCACATAGCGCCAAGCGGCACCGCAGCTTCCTATAGCCCGGCCTACAGGTGGCCGACCATTTCACCCGGGGAGTGGCCCACAGAGCACGGGCCGCGGTCTTCTGCCCAGTTGGCCGTAGCCACCCGGTTCATCCATCAAGTAGCCCATGGTTGCGAGATGGGGTTCCCTCCACTGCATGACACCTACGGGTGACGCAATTCCCAGCTGGCCGGTCAAATAATCCGGCCCATCATTCCACGTATCAGGCTTCACGAGCGGCCGCCCGTCTCTTCACGCGGCTAGCGCGTGGCGGCCGCTTCCCCCGGTTGCCTCTGCCTTCGGTCGCTGCCAACTTCAGTCACTGTCACCTCTTCCAACACTACCTCCATCGCCAAAACAAACAAGAATCAATGGTGGGTCATCGAGGCATGTTTGTTCAGCCTGTGCCCTCCATGTTAGGTGATAATATATGGCCGAATATGAACCAATTCATATATCAAGAATGAGGGTATAATTTTATTCATTTAAAACTATAAAAAAACGCTACCTCGATTCAATGTTCGTTCATTGTTGACGACGTCTATTCATTGACGTCGGGGTGCATCCGAGGAGGAAGCGTCGTTGTTGGCGAAGTTCTTCACGGGTGGTGTCTTCTCCCTTGATGTAGAAGAAGAGGATGGAAGATGATGTTCCTCTTGGGCGTCACCTCACGTTCTTACCCCGGTTGAAGAAGGTAGAAGGAGTTTCTTCACGTTCTTTGAGACGTGGAGCATTCTTCGCGTTATTCGTTGAGAGATAGGTGTTATTCGTGGAAGAACACTTTCTTTCTAATCCTCCCATTATCTCCCAATAGAATATTTTCCAAGGGCCATAAAATAAAATTCTCCCCAATACTAATATTGTCATTCATTTCATAACAATTTGAATTAATCAGTTTAATGAGAGAGCTTAATTAATTAATTTGATGGTGTTGGCACAATAATGAGAGATGGAGGGAGGTAGAGAGTTTTTAAAATTAAGATAGGAGAGGTGGCCTAATTAATTTAATGGGAGTCCAAGAGTTACAAAGGGGGGTTTAAAGTGAGTTGAGGGGTTTGTGTTTGTGTGGGCCCCACCACACTATATCCTCCCATGGGAGGTTATGTTGGGTGTGGGCCCCACCCCAACTTCCCTTTGGTGGATTTAACCACCACCTAAAAATTATGTCACACATAATTTTTAATTTATTAACAATCCCCATACCTCCTCCCGATAAAACGCAACTACGGTAAATGTCTCCTTAATAGAATATCGATGTTGCGAGATCATCGATGTTCATAGATTTCAATTCTGAGCATCGGTTAAAAAGATAGAAAAAAATGAACGTACGTTTACTAAACATACCTAAACTAACCTTCAGAAAATGATTCCTAACACACTGGGCCTCAGAATCAGGCGCTGTCCGAAACTGCGGACTAGTAAAATTCCAAAAAAAAAATTATGAAAAAACAAATTTCCTTCATTTTTCTGAGTCTTTACACCTGATCATGGTGTTTGATGGGAAACAATCCCTCAAGGTGTCATTAACGCATTTTGAGGTGATTGTGTTTGTTTACAAAGTGGACAACTGTGTTGTGCTTATTGACAAACAACACCATGGCGTACATATTTGTTGACAAAGGGGATTTCATGGTGGCATGTCGAGTTCAAGGGATGTGGTTATTGATCCATGTTTAATTAAAGAACGTCGACAAAGGAATGGATAATCTAGAGGTAGTATAAAAAGAGAATATAGAAGGTGGCACTGTTTTCTAGTGTTTTGGAAAAGGGACTTGCGTGTCATTGTATTAAAGGAGAGGAAACTTGCGCGACGTACGTTTTTCAAGACCAAAACCTCAAAATATAGAAAAGGGAAAAGTGGCTCCCATGTTTTATGGTTGGTCGCACAAGTGACTTTCACGGAAGAGACCTCTGCGCTGAAACTTGCGCACTGAGGGGAGACTTGCGCGATGCCGCACACGGTGTCCAAATGCATATAAATTGAGGTCGACCCCTCCTCATTCAAAACTAGTTCAACACTAAGATAAAATCAGACCTCTCATCTCCAATTGTGGTGGTCACGCAAGTGGTGGTGGGTCACGCAAGTAGAAGTTGTGTGCCAGTTGTTTTTGGCGCACCTAAGGTGGTTTGGGAGAGAACGGTTGTGAGTCTCCCATTTTTAGAGTTGAAGAATAAGGTGTCCCACAAGTGGTTTTGTGACACTTGAGCACCAGATTTTAAACAATCGCGATAGTTGATGGTTGCATGACAAAATTTGTTTGGGCGTAAAAGGGTGTGAGTCATGCAAATTTGGAGTTTCAGAAGCATGTATCGCGTAAGTGGTTGAGGTAGACTTGCACGCCAGTTATAACATGTGTGTCGATACTGGCGCACCGGCTTAGAGAAGGGCGTTAGGTATGGTTGATGCATGATAGTGATTCAGGGCTACGTGGAAGATGGAAGATTAACCGATAACTTCATTGAAAAGTGAGATTCATCTACGGGGGAAGCTAGACTTCAACAGAGCATCTACATACAACAGAGGTAAAATTCATTAGTGATAATTAAGAGACCTGTATATCTATAAACTATGAGTGGATTCGTTCCAGAGCAGTGAGAAAAGGAAGAGTAAAATGGTGATCCTCTCCACTGGTAGTGATCTAGAGAGAGAGAAATAGGGAGAGACCCTTGGGGAAGTAGTGAGCTGACCCAAAACATTGTAAAGGCAGTGAGCCTAGGAAAGAAGTGATCTATCCCAAACATTCTAAACAATAGCACGCTTTTTGTGGATTTGGTACATTGGCACATTGTAAGTGTATGCTCCTTGGACGAATTCCAGTGAGGGAGAACCAAGTAAAAATCAATGTGCCCAGTGCATGCTTTAGTTTTATTTATACTTTGCTGTAGGAAAGAGATAGAATAAAGTATTTCTTAACAGAGAGACTAGATCAACAGGGGAAGTTATTTTAATCTATCATACACGGATTCACCCCCATCATGGTATCTAACCTAGTAGACCTAACCATGTCCTTCTTTCCCATACCTGAATCATTTACCCATCCCTTTTAGGCAGTTCCCATGGTGCAACTTCCCACATTTTTGGCATTTGGGTTGTTGAGTTTTCTTCCCTCTTTTGTCATTAGATCCTCCATATTGAAACTCCATATTTCTTTTCGCATCCCCATATCGATGGGATCAATCTCCAAACTCCATATCCTCTTTAAGGGCACAATGAACAACTTCTTCATAACACCCAAAGTCTCTAATTGCAAGAGGCTTCGAAGGTGTTGTTTTAATCCACTAAAAAATCTATCAATTTTTCAATCATTGTTGATAAAAAAATCAAAAGCATACCTTGCAAGCCTTTTGAAATTATCTTTATAGGTTGTGACAAATTCTCTTTATTTTTTCTTAAACTCTATTAATTCTCTCTACAACTTCGTGTGAAGAGATCATGGGAACTACTTATTAAGATACAATTTCTTAAAGTCTTCACATTCCATCTCTTCAATTTTCTCCCTTGCATTGGTATTATTAATTAAATCCCACCATTGATTGGCTTCTCCATCTAGGAAATAAACGGCTAAGGTCACCTTCTCCATCTCAGAATAATGAAGCACAAAAATGATCTTCTCCATGGAGTTGACCCAATGTTCTATAGCAAGTGCATCAAAAGATCCACTAAATGTCGATGGTCATTGCCGCATAAATCATTCAATAGCTAGTTTCTCCCTCTTTAGTGAAAGAGGACGTTCCCCATTATTATGGTTACTTTCCATAACCTGAGATAATCAGGTAAGCATCACCATGATGTTTTTAACTACACCTCCCTAATCATGGGGGATGTCATTCGGGCAATCATTGGATTGGCTGAGGGCTGTTTTCCTGATTTCTCCTAGTTTCCACCATTTTCTAAAATTGAAAAGGGTTAGAACAAGACATAAGTAAATACGTCATGAATAACTTATTCTTTTAAACAATTTATACAAAACAATAACATATGGGATCCCTATGTAAATATTATTGTGTGCATATTTGTACATAGTCTCATGCTATAGGTTTTCTCTAGGGTTTACTAATCCTAATTCTCAAATTAACTAATACTTTCCTCTAATACCAAATATAGAGACCCAAAAATTTCTTACATTACATTTACATCATTTTAACAATAAACAACATAATTGTATTACACATAGAGTATCCAATGGTTTAGTGTCTTGGGCAAACTAGGACCATAAATAACAATTACAACATCAAACATAAAAATTTATTTAATTTATTCTTCTCTAGCTTCTTATTGGGACTTGCCATCTCTTTAGTACATGTAGCCACCTGAGGATATACATAAAAAGGGATGAGATAAAAGCCCAGAAAGAGAACAGATAAGAAGAATATTGCATGGGGTGAGAATAATCATAACATATGCCCAAGATCATGAACATGAGAGGGGTATAAACAATAACTTGAAATGTGGTAATGCATAAAAATAAAACATCATGTCTTAGAGGATAACTTCCACACATGATTGTGAACCAAGATAGCATCATGTTCACACAACATTTAAAATTTACTCATGAGATTCATCACTTTACCCAATTCATTGGAGAGCTGTATAATTCCAGGCGCACCCGTCACATTCGAACATTCATATTGCGCTATATAATTTCGGGTGAACCAGTCACATCATAACATTATCATTTATCATGAATGACACAATGAACATATAATATAAATGAACATAATTAACCCATGAAAATTAATGGGTTTCATCCCATGAGAACACATTCATAAACATTGGGTTCCCAAAATATTGATGGAATAACATACATGATACAAGAACTTTCACTGTTTAATGAGAAGTCAAAGGTGTATTCTTTAATGAAGAGTTCTTCTGGAAAACATTTTGTTTTTCATAAATACCAGTGAAAAAAAATTATATCCCAAAAAAAGAAAGACAATGATGAAAAAATGATTTTTAAGGAGTAACCATATCAAAAAAAGTGAAAGAGGGGGAACCCGAAGGATGAAAGTTGGGTTCTTGAATTTCCCCTTACCTTGTATCTGAAGGCTTACTTCTCTTTAATTTCCGGTACAATGAAAATATATTCATTAATTAGAAATAAAGATCCTATTGTATATTAATATGGTTTATTATGGTTTTATTATGTTATTTTATGTGCCTTTGGATGTGTTATAGAGTTTTAAATCATTATTCAGGAATGTTTTTTATGGTTTTTTTGAGTGGTTCACTTGTATTCTTAAATTGAATTTTGGGTAGAACATGGGTAAACATCCAAGACATATATTACATGTTATTAATGAAATTACATGAGTTTTAATGATCTTATAATGAATTATATTAGATCCATGTGGATGAATCATTTGATAATAATTAAATGATAATTGTTTGGGTTAATATGAGAGATTTTTCGATCATAATGAACTTGTATTATTTTATTACTCGAAATATGGTAATAAGTTAGTTCCAGAACATTAAACATGAGATAATACATATATCATATTCTAGTTTAACAATAAAAATGGTTTCATGACCTGATCTGAAGGTATAAATGGATGAAGAAAACATGTCGTTTTTGAAGGTGATAAATTAACATCTCACGAACATCTTTCTATTTAATAAAATAAAAGGAATAGGTAAAGGCAGTTGAATGATATAATGTACCATTATAATCATAAAATTCTAGTAGATGTATAATACTGGAGTTAAAATACCATTTGGATGAAGATAGGTGGGGAGAGATCACGAAATGAATTTGAACATGAATGGAAATTAAAGGAGAATAGGGAGAGAAATTACCTCTTGAGATCCTTCTTAAGGGCCTAAGCATGGTATTTTGATAAGACCAGAAGCTCTTGGACGTGGGGGAGGGTCTAGGGAAGCTTTTTGGGAAGAGTTTAAAGTAGTCTTGAAGCCTGAGAGGTGTGAGGAAGTGATGGTGTTAAGGGTGGTTTTTATAGTGGAGGGGATAGGGGTTTTCTTAATATAAAATTCATTAGTTTATTATTTTCTCACAAGACAATGAATAGTGACTCTTCCATGAACATGAATAGTAAATAAGGGATGTGAGTTTAGAATTTGTGTGCTTACATCACCTGTGATTTCAGGAATATTGGGTTTTATTTATAATGTATTTATACGGTAAATTAATGTATTTTATTATTCACCAAAAATTCAAGTATTTCAGAAAAATCCCAAAAATCTACCCAAAACATTTTTAGACGTGTAGAATCCAAAAATAATGTGATTTTTTTAAAAAAAATTCGATATATTATTAATTTAATAATTAATTACAATCATAATTTACATAAAAATCATTTTTTAAAATTAAAACTGATTTTATACCGCTTTTAAAAATTACACAGGGAATTATAAAATTACCTAAAAAATTTTAGACAATTATTGGTTAATTTATTAACCCATTTTAGGAAAATAAATTTCATTTTAATTAATTAAATAATTATAAATAATTATTTATTACTTACAAAATACCAAAACGTTTACCAAGGTAAACTTGACGCATTGTAAGATGTCTAAATTTTATTTAATTATTTCTAGGTAAGGGTACTCTTATTCTAGATGATTTACTATTCATAATGGTCATATTACTACTCATAACGGTATGTTTCTATTCAAAAACGTAGGATACTATTCCCAAAAAATTATTTTTGATTCATTAGACTCCAAAAATTATCTTGAACACAACCGGGTCTGTCAGTTTTTCGAAATTAAAAACAAAAAAGTGACAAGCATATTATTAAATGTCACTTAGTACTTAGTAATTCATTATGTTGTGTTTTCATGTGATTTTATGACATGATTATAGGAAGGTATATTCCATTGAAAAAAATTGGGTCGTTACAACTTCCATTTTTTTAATGTAGACCAATGAACTAAAACATCTCTTTGTATAATATGAAAACCAAGAAACAAAAATTCATTGGTTTTACCTGAAACCTAAGATACAATGATAAAAGGTGGTTTGAGAAAAGACTTATTTTTATCTGAAAATACATTATGGATTTTCTATACTATCTCTCTATATGGAATAATACAAATAATATTTAAGAGAGATATATAATGGTGAGATCCATTATTATATGAAAATGGAGAATTTGACTTTTTCAAATGGATAATATAATGAAAAAAAGGATTTTGAGAAACATTTTTGAAGTGTTTCAATTCCACAGATGTTGTTCACTGAGATCTGTGGCACCATAATCTGCTATTTATATTTGTTTAAAAGATCAAGAATTCTTTGGAAGTAATTGGATCATGTTGGGGGATTATAGAGAAGAGCGTGATTATTTTTTATCATAATAAAATATGCTTGATAGTTTCCCCGGATAGAACTAGATACCTAGTATATCCACTAAGTAGTTTTTGGTTGACTTGGAACTATTTGAGGCATATCTTCTTCTATAGAGTAGACAGTGGACTCTTGTAGTAACTGAAGGTACTCTATTTGCCACTAGAGAACCATTGTTACTTTTTTCTATTTACGTTAAAACTCGATCATCCACTTCCTTTTAGAGGGATTCTATGGAACTTATTACCTCCATCCACCTCATCAGCACAACATTAATGGTATCATAAAGATCTTCATGATTACTTCAAATTATACATTTTTTCTAAAAAATGATCCTTAGTATTCGATCATTGAGTATTATAAAATCGTGAATTAAAATCTACTTTGGAATATTTGAGAAATACTCAGTGAAACCATGGGATACAAAATTGGGTGTTTTGATCATTAAAATATATTTATAGAGTTTTTTAAAAATATCCCCCATTTTTTAGGACAAAAATATATTAGAAAAAGATATATTATATGTAAATCAAGTGATAATGATTTAGAAAAGTAATGTAATTCAAGATACATTTTTACGATATTACAATAGAGATATTAAACATTTTTAGTGGATAATATGATATCAATCATTAATAAGAGTTAAATCGACTTCTCCCAAAAACCATGAGACATCAGTCCTTTAAAAAACAAAACAATTTATCCCTTTTGATCCAATATAAATTTTTTAAAAACATTTCATACTATGAAAATTCAAATACCTAATGGTCCTCAAAAATATAAATAAAATAAAAATTATCCCCGTTTATGGTTTTTAAAAAAGAAAATAAAGAGGTGAAAAATAAGATAATTACATGAGATATACATTTATATAATTATCTAAAAATAATTTCTAAGGTAGCTCATGTTTTGGAAATGATAAAACATTAATAATATTCTTATCAAAATGATTAAAGGGGAAAAGATAAATTAAAGAATCCCCTATATAAAACTATTATAGAATATAGCATGATTTAAAGAATTCAATAATAGAGTAAATATCAGTGTTTTGAATATAAAAAGTATAAAACAAAATATATGAAAAAGAAAAAGAAAATAAAATTTTAAAATGAAACGTTATCCTCCTTAAGAAAAACATATATAGAGAAGAAAGATATTTTTAAATTATAATCATTAGTGAAAAACAAAATTAAATTTATTTTAAAACATTACTTCTATGAATATCAAATCTAATGTATAAATTTCACTAGGAAGTAATGTAAAAGGATGAACCTATAATATGGAATTTCCAAAAGATATAAAGACTGTGGATGATAGGACATTCACATAAATGGATTTATTAATAACATATTTTAATGAGATGACATAAATTAATAATATGTTTAATATCTATGGTGTATACCGAAAACAATTAAAGATTATCTTCCTTGTAATACCAAGATTTTAAGTCTATAATTTTGAGTTAATAATCATTGATAAGGAGAAAAAAAAAATTTTCTCCATAATTTTGATAATAAGTATTTCATAAACCAAATTTATTTGTTATGATACTTGAAAAATAATTAAATATTGATATTCATTGGTTTCCTATATCTAGAAAAGTTTCAATCACATTAAAAATTTAAAATTCATTGGTTATGATATTATTTTCAGGACATAGTTTTTGTAAAACTATTCAAAATATTAATAATGTTTTAAGAGATTGAATTATTTGAAAAACCAAACTCATTATTATTTCTAATAACACATTGAGAGAGTTGTATTCTGTTATGAATTATTTCACGTTGGGTAACATTTGATATTTTAATTTTAGATCTATCATTTAATATAAAAATGGAAATGTTTAGTTGATTATTTAATTTTATAATCAAATCACATTTTTGCATTGAAAAATTATCTTTTTTATTTAAAACATCATTGAATTTTATTCTAGGATTATTTATTAAGAATAAACTTATTTAAAACAATATTTTAGTTGATCATGATCATATTTAAGTACTTCATTACATCGGGGTCTTGAAGAATAAGTATATAATGAATAAGTGTTGGTAGAAAATGAATGAGAATTTAAATTTATACATAACTCAACATCCTCCATGAGACATTTCAGAGATGTGTCAATTTATTAGGATAAATCACAGCATGTAAAAACATTAAAAACATTTATACCCTTAATTTTTCCATTTATATATATTTTATGATTGGGAATTCAGGTAAAAATATATCCCTATTTGTTTCATTCATAGATTTTCGCCACCAGAACATCAATTTAATCATGAATTAAGAAATATCATGATGATTTTATCATTTATAAAATAATGTAAAAAATTTGGCATTTTTTTCATGTCCATCACCATCATCAGAGTTACTTCAAAAAAAATAACCATATATTATTAGATTAGTAGTTATAATATTCCAGTTTTTATGGAAATAAATTGCTTCATTTACCACATGTAATTTCATTGTGATATCATTAATAATTATAGATATAATTAATTCTTTAAATACCATTTTCCTGGCATATTTTTATTTTGAAATATATGTGAATATTGAATCACATGTTTCAAGTGAAACCTATGTGATTTTATTCAAAAGAGTTTCAATAAATAATTCATCAAATTCTTATTTTCTACCATTTCAAATATTTATAGACAGTGTTATCATTCTATAAATATATTAAATATATTCTTTAGATAAACAATAAAAATATAGAAAAAATATATCCAATATACATTCCATTAATTTCTTTAGGAATTCATTTTTTTAATATTAATCATATTTATATTTCCCAAGTTTTTTTATAGAAATTACATTATTACTATCATTTTTATCATTGGCCACAATGTAACGAATTTATAGGATTTCCATTAAGACCAATATTCTTAACATTGTAATCTTCAAGCATCCACTTTTCATTAAATAATTTAGTTGAATCATAATAATAAATTAAGAACATCTAAATAGGATAAATACATCTTATAGTAAATGTAGACCTTCAATTATGTTTCTAGGAATAATTGGTTCCATCAAAAGTTTGATTTTTCAAAAAAATAAAAATAAATATAATTTCTTATAAATCAGTTGGGATTTAGAATTTTCTAATTACATTTCTAGAAAGAAAAATATTGCGGGAAATTAAATTTCTCATTTAATCCAATGGTTTAAATAGAGTAAAAATAATGAAATATGGGGTCAATTTACTTTGCAAAATAGTAGTTATAAACCAATTTTTTTAATAATAATTATTTTTATTAGATAAAAATAATAAATTGAATAAATATAAAAATTTAGTGGTAGATGATAATTTTTATCCATGTTGAAAGGGATAATATCATATTTAAGAATATAAATGATTGAATTTAATTTATTCAAGTATGTGAATTGGTGATAAATGATACCGGAAATATAATAAAGGGAAAAAACTAGGTGTTATTTGGAGTGAGAAAATAGCTCTTGAACAACCCCAATGTATCCACCCCATAATTAGAGTGATATGTCTTATTAATAAATATCCTCGGTTTTGATGAAAATCCAATAACTACATCCATTCTTTATAATGTAGACCTAATAAAATCATTTTTTTAATCAAAAACCTAGGAAAAAAACAGTCCTTCATTTTAACGAAAACATAATAACCAAATATGTAAAGATGTGTGAGAAAAATAGATTTACTAGTTTCAATTCATTTATAGATTCTTTATATTATCTCACATTAAGTAAGAATATAAATAGTGAGTAAGGAATAGAGGTAACAGTGAGAGCCAATAAGATATGAAAATGAAAATTGTCTCTTAAGAGGATGGCTTGGAGACTAATAGAAAAAAAAATAGATAAAGAATTTCAATTTCTTAAGAGTTATTCATTGATATAGAATAAACCAAGATCCTTTATCTATAGCCTTAAAAAAGTCCAGAATAGTTTTGGAAGTCTTTGGGTTGAGTTTGGAAATGAAACTTCTTAGAGGTATGCTAATTGATCACATTAAATTATTTCCCATTTCTTCAATATCAAGGTCACTAGATACAACGTAACCTCCACCAGGTAGCCAGTGGATTACATAAAACCAACTGTAGCTTATCTACGTCCACCTACTAGTCTATTGACTATTAGATGAAATAGGGATATTTTCAATTCTATAGGCTAGTAAATGATTCCAATTGTACATGATTCAACAATTTACTCTACCACATACATCAATGGGGTCTCTATTGAACATATAACTCATGTCAATGGTTTTAAAACATCCTTTAATTCTTCATAATGATAATTAAGAATGATTCAGTGAATTAATTTTTATTAACAAGGATCCTTAAGATTCAATAATTTGGTACATTAAATTCATTACTTATAATCTTACAATTCATAATTGAGAAATAATCAACAAAACCTTTAGATGAAAAATTTGGGTTATTGTGACCACCAAAACTCAATAATAGAGATAGGAACAATTAGTAATTTATTATACCCATCACCTTAATGGTAATTCATGTATCACTTTGATTTGATGTCCCCAAACATTAGACATTTATAACATGAGTGGATGTTTCCTTTTCCCCTATTCATTTTTTTAGAATGTAATGAATAAACATCATGCACCTCTTCTTTTTCATCATCAATCTCCATAGTATGTTTTTTTAAATCATATTAACGACACTTCTTGATAAATAAATATTTCAATAGACTATTTTCACCATTCCTGATCTTATGTTAAATGAATTTCCTATGAGGAAAATCCAACATCTTCTCCCTTGGATCATAATCATCTAGAATACAGACTCCATTACATAATTTAAATCATAATAATCAAAAGATTCACATGATAATATTTACATCGTCGATGATTTTATGAGTCCATTCAATTCCTGAATGGGATGATTTACTTGATGAAGGAATTAATAAAAAAAATCATTAAGGTATATCATCATTTCACTATAACTATTTAATAGAATTTTAGATTATTCTTAAATTAATTTTGATTCTCATTTGGAGTTATTAATCACCTTTTAACAGTCTAGAGAATATTTATACCATATCTCATTTTTATATATTATGTTGGTAAATTATCACCTAAATGCATTGATTCCACTAAAATGAACCTATAACTGTGTGATATCTCTCATATAATTCTCCACTATCCATACTGATTTATATCCCATGATTACAATTCATATAAACATACAATTCTAATGATAATAAATAGTATTGCATCATATTGTTCCAAAAATGAATGTTATTTAAATCAATAATTTAAATATTTTATTGATTTACTACTACCCTAACTTCTTTCTAGAGGAGAGTTCAATTAACAGTTATATTTATCTCTAGTAACCCACATTGAACTCAATAAAGGTAAACATACTGAGTGTGGGGTGAATTATGATAATCGATTTCTGAAAAATACCATCACCAATCATCTTGTTACATTATAAGTGGGAACACCTCCCTCCATAAATATAGATATTAATTAATAAAGAATTCAAAATAGTGGCACAGGTTAATTTTAACTAAGTCATCTACACTAGGATAGTCCAAGGATCATATAATGATGATGATCAAATGTTACAGAATCACTAATTCTAATGAATTATTCTTATAATTTGTAGTGAATTCACTTAAAATCTAGGTTTATGAAAAATTATAATTGACAACATAATTATTCATCGACCAAAATGATCTCAATTATCCTACAATATAATCGTTGGGAAATAAAAAATACAGGTGAGCCAGTACAAAAAAAATATTGAAATTACATGAAACACTTTTTCATCATTGAAATAAGTACCTATTCACAATATAGGATTTTCTCCTACAATGTCTAAATAGTATATAATTTTGTTCAAGGAGGATTGATGCCATAATTACTTATTTCCATATTAATTTATTGATTACTATTTTACATAGTTTTTTAGAATATTTTTCTCATTATAATATACCATATAATTCCTTCGTCGTTGACTACTTTTTCTACACATGCATTGAAATCAAAATTTTCATAACAGATGCAAATTTTTACAGAAATATTCATTGAATGATTTTAATTCCTATATTTATGTTATTTTGGGAAATTTATTAGGAAATATCCTTGAAAAAAATGATTCACATTGAATTAAATCTTTTTTTATTCACAAAAAACCTTATATTTTGTTAAATATTACTATTATCAAAATGTTTTTGTTTGTTAAAAATCATCATTTAATAACTAATTAGTTTTAATTAAATATTTTTTATTTTTTAGATATTTATTTACTTTACCTTATACTTGTTTCATATGAATTATTTATAGAATTGATTTCAAATGTGGAAACTACATAGGAGTAAGAACTCAGAACTTCGTTTCAAGTATATTTTCTTTTTCTGGTCATTTTTTAGAAAAAGGGTTTTCTTAGAGGTTATACAGAGGCGTCCGGTTAGTGCAAGATCTGAGAAAACCATGTTGCGAGCCTAAAAACGGTTCACTCTTGACAGTGGGCTCCGCATGGGTTGCCATACCGTGCGGGCTAGCCGTGTGTAGTCCCTAGGTGAGAAAGTGGAAACTACACAGTTGGCACACAGTTTTTCCAACAGTGCGGGGTAACCGTGTAGACACTTAAAAGTTAGGGTTTATAAGTCCTAGGACACTTGGAATTTTCCATTCCTCCACCATTTCTCCTTCTACTCGTGTCTTGTGTGGGAGTTATGTTTTTTAGAGTTTGGGGGAGCTCCTTGGATCATTTTTAAGGAAAATCGAAGGGGTTTCTTGGGGGATTCAAGGTAGTTCTTGTTGACTAAGTCCCTCCTCTTGGGTTTTTATTGGTTTTCCCTTTGTCTTCTCTTCCATGTCTCTAGGTTTTCTATATCTACTTATGTTTCATGTAGATATAGTGTTGGGATATCCTTGGGTGTTGATTTTAAGTCTTGTGGATGATAGGGAAGGAGAATGAGAGTAGTATTTCATGAAGTGGTTTCCCCGGTTTGTGGGAGCAGTTGATTGTGGATCATTTTCACCAGAACCATAAAGGTAGGTGGATTGTGCATTTTGGATTAAGTTCTTTGAATTTTATGTTCAAAATCACCAATACCCATAAACGAGGTATTGTGCTTGTACCGTTTTTAACCCTGTCATTTTCCTGCATTGCTGGTGTGTGCGAGTAGAGGTTATTTTTATGTAAATAGGGTTACTTGTTATGATTTATAGGTGTTTCTCATGCATGTTATACTTATGACCATTTGGTTTTATGTATCCTATTAGGCTGCTTTGTTTTTTTTCTATGCCTAGTAATGTCGGATGGAGTAATCTTGTTTATCTGACATGCCGATATGTTGTAGACTGTTATCCAAGTAGTTCTTGAGAATTAATTTGATAGATATGCGTGATACATGTTTGAATTACGCAGTGCCATGAGAACTTGGTGTAGTATACCATAGAGAGAATGGACGTAAGGGCTTCTCTGGAGTGTATTCGTAATTACGATGAGAGACAGTAGGGGGAATTGACGTTGAGTGCTTCCCCTGAGTGTCTGTAGTTCCACGGCGTGGCCCATTGGGGGAATTGACCTTTGGTGATTTTCCAGAGTTGTATTAGTACAATATGAGAATATAGGGGAGAATTGACGGTGATTACTTCCCTAGAGAGTATATAGTATAGCTGAACCAGAGGGGTGAGACTGTGTGTGCTTCCCAGAGGGTTGCCTGTACAATATAAGTAGGACCTGAGGGGATCGGATGTGGGTACTTCCCATAGGGTTACCTATTTTGTTAACTATTTTTAGTTTACATGCTGTGAGTTGTTTTGAATACTTAAACTAAGGATTGTTTACTGCTTAGTGATTCCTTGTTTACTGCTTATTGATTCCTTGTTTACTTCTTTCTATACTTTTACCTGTCGTATATTAATTGACTGTTAGGCATAGATCTTGCGGTGGTTGCGTACTGGGATTTAGTCTCACACCCTATTTGTGGCATGCTCTTAGGCCCAACCAGATTATATTGTTGTAGTTATAGACAGAGGAATACACCCTTCATCATAAGTTACATGATTAAATTGGAGTAGGAGAGCATGGGATCATGATATGGATTCCAATGCTGAGGAGTTTATCTGGTTTATTTTTCCCCTTGGTTTAGCACTGTTGTATTCCAGCATTGTGACTTGTTTGGATGATTTCTTAGACTTAAGTATCATGAATCATTGATATATGTTTCTTCTCTAGTTGTTTTCTTTATTAGTCTTTTGATGATTACTGTTGTTTGATATTTACTGCTTCTGCTATTGCATGTTGTTTACCACTGTTGTGTACTTTTCCAATGAGGTCATAATTTCACCACTATCATACCCACTCCCTTGTTTCTATTCGACAGCCTCTGGTGTTTGGGGAAATGCACTTGAGGCCATTTTAACAACAAGGTATGGGGAACCTCTGGGTGGCTTCCGGAACCGGGATGTTATAAAGTGGTATCAGAGGGAATTATTTTCTCTTGACTTAATGTTTGGAGCCTATATCCAGGGATAGGACAGAATAGGTACATGGAAATAATTTTTTCCCTAGAGTAGCTAAACTGTGTATAGGGAAAATCCACACTACCTCATTTAATGCAATTTTTCTGGTTTTTAATTGTACAATTGACTTGATTTCACTGTTGGGTGATTCACATGTTTTTTGTTATTACCGTTGTTGTTATTTAGGTTCTATTTCTGTTGCATCCCAATGAGATGAGGAAATTACATCTCATGCATCATATAGACACTTTTTACAAACCATATTCCATACATTGTTTCCATCCCATCTAGGATTCATCAGTAATTTCATGTTGATGTGATAGATGTAGTGTAGAATATGCCTGCTATTGTGATAAATGTTGTGATAAAATCTCTGTTGCTTGTTAGAGCTTTGTTGTAATGTTTTGTTTGGATGAACACCAAACATTGGTTCTTGAGGTGTTATGGGGCCCCATGAAAAACAATTTGGTGGATAATTTCTTTTTTCCCTTCTTATAACATGTAAAATAATTCAAACATGATTCGCGGGGAGTATATGCCCTCATGGATCGGAATTTGGCACCTTCAATGTGTGTTTCAGTGATTTTCTGGGCTCTAGTGTTTTTTCTGAGGCTTAGTGTCTGGATAAAAAAACCCAGAATATACATCATGTAGTTTAGATTACAAGACTTGTGTTCTTATATTCGGGATGACACAATCTTTCTCTATACACTCCTTGTACTCCTATGTTTTAGCCCTGTTAATCTTGATCTGAGGTGTTTGCCTGACCTTGAAGAGTAATGCCCCCGAGACGTCATCAAGTGGTACTCCAGCCACAAGGTGGTGATTAGACACTAAATATGGCTGATTAAGGACCTCCTACATATCCTCTGGTTGTTCCAGCATTAGCACAAGTAGTTATACTAGTTGAAGGTGCCGATGTGCAGTTTATGGAAGGTTTTTTAAGGATGATACTGACCTTCCAAAGTGCACCACCCCTATCCTTGTCTATGGAAGACTTGACATGGGTTTTCCTACTATAGAATCCTCCCACGTTCACAACGGAAGGAGGACCACAAGATGTGGGGTCATGGATAGAAGCCAGGATGACTGTCTTCGAGCATTAAGAGATGCCTCCAAAAAGGCGTCCCTTGATCGCAAAACATATACTACTAGACTCCACCAAGATGTGGTTGGACATGATATCATAGGGAGGTCATCACCACGTTCTTGCATGGGATTAGTTTCAGTGCGTCTTTTATGACAACTTCTATCCGGAGACCTTGAGGGCCGATCGAGCCCGAGAGTTCATGAGTCTGGGATATGGTACACTTTTAGATATGGAGTATTCCTCTCATTTAATCGAGATTCAGCATTTAACACCCCTCTAGGTAGGAGATGTGTTTTTCTTGGTAAGGAAGTTTGAGGATGGTCTCAGACAGGAGATTCGCTCGTAGGTGAATATAATCAGGTTGACTTCCATCACATACATCATCAACCAGCTGCTGATTGCAGAGTGCAATCTAAGAGACTCTAGAGATGAGGGTCAGGATGGTTCTGCTTCCAGAGTTAGTTCCTCACCAGCTGATAGCAGGAAGCTCTGTAGGGAGCCTATATGTGGGGATCCGAGGTAGCGAGACACAACATCATGTAGCATGGCGGTATACTACCAGTGGGGAAGGGTTGAGAATATGATGCCACAGTGCCAGAGAGACCGTTTGGGGTGCTGATCATGTGGCAAGATGGGTCACCTTTAGTGTTTTTTTCAGGTTTTTTCAGCAGTAGTTTCATACAGCGGTTCTTCCTTGACTCCTCATTTAGGAGCAGATTTTCCAGTTTCTCACCAGTCTGGGAACTGGACTTATCCCGGCTGTCTGGGCCGAGGTGGAGGTCGAGGTCATGGTGGTCAGTCGCCAATCTATCTGCGATAGTAGGTTCAATCAGTTCATAGTTGTCAGGAAGGGTCATAGGGTCGTGGTACAGGTCAGACGTTTGCAGTGGAGCAGACCCAACAGGTGCAGGATCCTGGACCCTCTATAGTTCGAGGTACGATTTTAGTAGCCTCAGTTTTATCTTCTGCTCTTTTTGATATAGTAGATTACCTTAACATTATCTCTATTTTTGTTCTGGAGTGCCTTGATATCTACATCTTTTCCTCAACTGATATCTTTACACTAGACACACCATTGGGGGAGAGGACAACTAGTGTTTTTAGTGCAGGGAGTTCCCTCTTGAGGTTGCGGGGTTTCACTTCTTATGGGAACTCTATGTCAAGAGTTGACAAGCTATGATGTCATCCTCAGGATGGACTGGTTGGTTCCCTTCTCGGTAGTCACCAACTTTTATCGCTTCAGGGTGAGTTTCATATCACCAAAGGATGGATCGTTTATTCATATGAGGTAGTTGGATGTCCCGACGAGCAGAGAAAGACCCGAGAATCATGGGCTAGGAGGAGTTATAACCCAGATTGGCAGTCTATATCTGGATGACCTGGGGACATCGAAGTTAGACCTTCCTCTAGTGGTGTATTGTTTTAGGGATGTATTTCTAGAGGACATTTTAGGTTTTCCTCTAGATTGTGATGTAGAATTTTATATCGAGCTCATTCCAGAAGCGGGACAGGTGTCCATTCCTCCTTATAGGATGGATACACTAAAGTTACAGGATCTCAAGAAGCAATTGGAGGAGTTTTAGGGAAAGGGTTTCATCTGACCCAATACTTCTCCCTGGGGTTCACCTACCCTTTTTGCGTAGAAGGAATATGGTACCCTTAGAATTTTTGTGTATTATCAGAAGTTTAACCATTTGATGGTCAATAACCGATATCCTTTATCAAGGATCGATGATCTATTTGATCAGCTTCAAGGAGGATAAGAATTCTATAAAAATTACATGGGGTACGGTTATCATCACTTGCATGTTATACCATAATATATACCTATTACAACCTTCAGGAGTTGGTATGGTCTATACAAGTACATAGTTATGTCGTTCGGTCTGACAAATGCACCCGCAGTTTTCATGGCGCTGATAAACCGAGTGTTCCATCCTTAATTGGATTCATTCGTGGTTGTCTTCATGGATGATGTCTTAGTGTAATATCACACTCGACACAACCATTACACACATCTTGAGATCATTTTTAGTACACTGTGAGAGAATTAGTTATATTTTATGATCTCAAAATGACACTTTTGGATGGACCAGATTCACTTCATGGGTCATGTTATTTCAAAGAAAGAAGTATCAGAAGACCCAGAGAAATTGAGAGCTGTAGTTTCATGGGAGAAGCTGAAGAACATCTATGTGTTGTAGATTTTTCTAGGTAAGGTTGGACACTATAGACATTTCATACAGTACTTTTCATTCTTAGCAGCACCGCTAATAGGTCTGACCAAGAAGGGTGCGAAGTTCTTATGGTCAGATTCTTTTCAGTAAACCTTTAAAGGGATGAAATGGAGGTTTTCTTCAGCACCAATACTAGACTTTCTAAAGCCGGGAAGAGCTATACTATTTACTGTGATGCTTCATGTATCGAGTTAGGGTATGTGCTTATGCAGGGAGATGGAGTCATAGCGTATGGGTCTCGGTAGTTGAGGCCACATGAGAAGAACTACCAGACACGCGATCTGGAGTTGGAAGCTCTTGTTCATGCCTTACACACTTTTTCAGAAATTACCTTCTAAGAGATAATTTGGTGGTTTTCACCGACCGCATAAGTCTCAAGTCCATTTTCACTCAGCGTGATTTGAATCCCAGACATCATAGGTGGTTTGAGTACTTACAGTCATTCGATTTTGAGCTTGACAATATGCCTAGGAAAATCAACAATGTGGTTGATGCCTTGAGCAAGAGGACTTAGATACCGACAGTTTAGGAGGACAGCAGAAAGTGGCAGCTTATGGCTCTATTCTATGAGAATCATTTGGAAGTGCATGACTGATAGGGGAATACTTCTCTATCTTATATTGCAGTTACCTCTACCCTTCTTGATCGGGTGTGGATGAGGCACCTATCAGACTCAGAAGGCCTGGTCCTATGGGAGAGTGTTTCAGGAGAGGACCCTCTTCTTGGATGGATAGTAGGAGTGGATGAGATATTGAATTTACCGTGACACGTATGGGTGCCAGCAAATATACATGAGGAGCTGATGTAGGATTGCCATTGCTCTGTTTGGGAAGTTCATCCGGGTGTCACCAAGAATTACCATTATCTACACAACCACTATTGGTGGCCAGGTATGAAGATTGATGAGGCTGGTTTCTCCATGATATTTTCTACTTTTCATTAGGTGAAGGAAAATCCTCAGCAACCAACATGAATTTTTCAGCAGTTATCCATTCCTATGTGGAAGTGGAATGACGTCGTGATGGACTTCATGACCAGTTTTCCGAGGTCTCCCCGAGGGAATGATGGAGTATGGTTAGTCATTGAATGGCTTATGAAGGTTTCTCATTTCTTTCCATTCACATAGAACTTCAGTGTGGAGGAGCTGGAGTGGTTGTACATCTAAGGGATTGCACATCTGCACGGATTTCCACACTCCATTATTTCATACCGTGATGTGTGTTTTACTTCTCAGGTTTGGAAGGGTCTTCAGAAGGCTTTGGTTGCACATGTACTTTTGAGTACAACATACCATCCCCAGACAGATGTCCAGTCCGAACGTATAGTTCAAGTGCTTGAGGACATGCACCAAGCATGCATTCTGGTTTTTGGAGGTTCTTGGGAGATGCATATACCTCTTGTTGAGTTTTCCTATAGTAATAGTTTTTAAGAAACTATACAGATGGAACCTAATGAGGATTTTTACGGTCGGCCATGCCGATCACCATTATGTTGGATGGAGGTAGGAGAGGCATCTTTTCTGAGAATTCGTCTTGTCCAGGAGACCTCAGAACATGTAGAGTTGATTCGGAATAGGATGGCTAATGAACAGTCTCGACAGAAGTCTTATGCTGATCAGTGGATATGACCTCTAGAGTTCGAGGTCAGGGATCTGGTTTTCTTACATGTCACACCGAGGTTGGGGAATTGAAGGATTAGGAGATAGGGTAAGATTTCACCGAGGTACTTTGGACCATTTTAGGTGTTAGAAAGAGTTGGACCGGTTTCCTATCAGTTGCAGTTACCTCAGAGGTATCAGGCTATGCAAAAACATCTCCCACATTTCACAGCTTCAATGTTACTTTTCAGACTTGTCTCATGTCTTTCAACCTGAGGAGGTTGAGATCAATGTGGTTACATTGTTCAAACAGAATCCATCCATATTGTTGATCACAGTACAAATTTTCTATGTGTTCGGTCTTTTCCTCAGGTATGGGTGCTATGGTAGCACGGGCTGGTGCAGGATGAGACTTGGTAGAGGGAGGCTGATGTATGAGCACAGTTTCCGGAACTGTTCAGAGTTTTCTTTTCTACACCACGCTAGAAGAATTTGGGGATGAATTTCTTTAACGGGGGAAGGTTTTTAAAAACCCATACCTTCCATTCAGGTATGTTTTTCTGTTCTGTTAATTTTTTAGAAAAGCGGTTTTTCTAGAGGTTGTGCAGGGGCGCACGGTTGGTGCATGATCTGAGAAAATCGTGCGTCCATCCAAAGAAACCGTGCAGTCTTGATAGTGGGCTCCAAACAGGCTACACACAGTTTTTCAAACTGTGCAGGCAAGCCATGTGAAATCCCTGGGTGAGACAATGGAAACTGCACGGTTGTCGCATGGTTTTCCATGCCGTGCCGGGTAACCATGCAACAACATAATGTTATGGTTTTTAAGCCCCACGCCACTCGATATTTCCCATTCCTCCACAATTTCTCCTTCTACTCGTGGTTCATGTGGGAATTTCTATTTTTAGAGGTTTGGGGTGCTCCTTGGATCGTTTTGGAGTCAAGTCGAAGGGATTTCTTGGTGGATCGAAGGAGGTTCTTCTCGAGTAAGTCTCTCTTCTTGGGTTCTTCTTAGTTTTCCATAGATATTATCTTCCCTCACACTAGGTTTTATATATATACATCCATTGCATGTATATATAGTGTTGGTCTTGCCTTGGGTATTGATTTTAAGGCTTGTGGATGATAAAGAATGATAAATAGATCAGTATTTCGTGAAGCATTTTTCTGGTTTTGTGGGTGCGGTAGATTGTGGATCATTTTATCCGAATCCCTAAAGGTAGGTGGTTTCTGCCTTTCAGTTTAAGGTCAATGAATTATATGTTAAAAATCACCAATACCCTTGAACGAGGTATTATGCTTTTATCATTTTTAACCCTGTTATTTTCCTTCTTTGCTGGTGTGTGCGATTGTAGGTTATTTGTATGTGAATAGGGTTGCTTGTTATGCTTTGGAGGTGTTGCTCATGCACGTTCTACTAATGAACATTTCCTTATGCTTAGCCTGTTAGGCTGCTTTGTTTGTTTTCCATTCCTAGTATTATAGGATAGAGTGATCTTGTTTATTTGACATACTGATATTTTGTAGACTTCTAGCCAAGTAGTTCTCGAGGTTTAATTTGGATAATAAGTGTTCTACTTGTTTGACATAAACAGGGAGGTGAGAACATGGTGTAGTAGACCATAGGGATAATGGACATAAGGGAATCTCCAGAGTTTCTTTATAATTACGATATGAGACAACTTGGGGAATTGATGTTGAGGGCTTCCCCAGAGTGTCTATAGTTCCATGATGTGGGCCACAGGGAGAATTGATGTTGAGTGCTTCCCTAGAGCACCTTAAGTACAATATGAGACTATATGAGGAATTGATGGTGAGTGCTTCTCCAGAGAGTCTATACTTTAGCTGAACCATAGGGGTGAGACTTTGTGTGCTTCCCAGAGGGTTTCTTGTAATTGATATGTAGGACCAGAGGGGATAGGCTGTGGGTACATCACAGAGGGTAACCTATTGGGTTAAATATTTTTCTGTTGCATGATGTGTGGTGTTTTTAATGCATAAAATGAGTATTGTCAATTTCTTAGTGATTCCTTTTTTAATGCTTAGTGCTTTCTGGTTTACAGTATTTTGTAGTTTAACCTTCCATATATTCAATAACTGTTAGGCACAGATCTTGTGGTGGTTTCCCACTAGGATTTAGTCTCACCCTCTATTTGGGCCATTATTTTGGGCCCCAACAGATTATATTGTTGCAGGTATAGACAATGGAATGTTCCCGTCGAGTTCAGGTACTTGATTACATTAGATCAGGAGAGCATGAGACCAAGCTATGGATTGTGATGTTGAGCAATTTACCTGCTTTCTTTCGCACTTTGGTTTCGAACTGTAGTATTCCGACATTGTGACTTGTTTGACTGCTTTCATAGATTTATAAATCATGCATCATTTATATATGTTTCTTCTCCAGTTGTTTTCTTTATCAGTCTTCTGTTGTTTACTGTTGTTAGATATTTATTGCTTCCTCTATTGGGTGTTGTTTACCTCGGCTGTGTACTCTTCCAATGATTGCATAATTTCTCCACTATCATACACACTCCCTCACTACTAGTCAGTAGCCTCTGGCATTTGGGGAAATGCGCTTGAGGCCATGTGAACTACCAGGTACGGGGCGCCTCTGGGTGGCTTCTGAAACTGGGATGTTACAATAGGTTTCATCCTTTGTGGAAAAATGTTTTCACACAAAAATATTTTAAATTTAGAAATTTATTTTTTAATGAATAATATTTTCCCTCAACAAATTCTTTTATTTTCTGAATTTCACTAAAATTTTCCATTGACTTAAATGATTCAGGACCACAATAATTTGAAACTAAACTAAAATACAGTTTTTTGTAAATCTATTATGATTTATCCTTAATTAATTTTTTTTAACATTGAATACTAATAAACCATGCCCAAAAAAATCATGAGATAGTTTTCTTTAACATTTTAATATAGAGTTATATTATCATAAATACCTAAACCCTCTTTTGGTAGATTTTTATGGGTAGTCAAGGAGAAATTAGTGATGGAATTTTGAGTTATCTCAATTCAATATATGAGGATACTAAAGAATAATATTCAATATATAAGAAAAGGAATGTGAATTATGTTAATTGTGTGTAGACATGGTCATAGATAAAGGATAAACAAGATAGATACTGTTGTGATATTGAATAAACTTTCATTAAAACTCATTTTTTTCATCTTTGATTAAATTCACCATTTTAATGTGAAACCTAAACTCCACAATATCCTTACTCTTGAGAGATTGATGTTATTTTCTAATTATGGAAGTCATGGGGATTTAATCACACCAAGACCCCATTATATTAAATTCACAACCATTTTTAACTCATGCTATTTCTTGTGCGATAAGTTATGTTAACTATTAATGATAATAAATAAGAAAACTATAAAAGAGAATTTTGTGACATCATATATATAATTTCAATGTTATTTTTGTAACAAATAATTTGAAATTTTTTTATAAATTAAAATTCAAAGTCATATTTGAGGTGATTCATATTTTTATTTTGAAATTTATATTCACTAAAAATATTATTCAAAAGAATGGTTTTTGGATGTTAATAAAATTTTTATAGAAATTTAAGATGTACTTTTTTTAAAATATATATTTATTTGACAATCAATAAGTAATTATGATGATTCTTAGGATTATTTTTGGATATTTTTATATGAAAAAATTTGAATGTTAATTTTTTTAAATTAAAAATATAATGATTTTGATAAGATTATTGTATAAATAATCTTTTTGTATGGTTTTATATTTTTTTCAATATATAATCTCATCCATAGACTCTTTTATTATGTTTAAGAAATTATTGAATGAATTAAAATTGAGTAATGTAATTGCTTGTTGTTTGACAATGATAAAATATAAGTATTTTAGACCATGATTACACATAGCCACTAAATTAAAAATATCATTTTTGGATGAGTTGATAATTATTCTTATTAAAAAACATATTTTTGTTTATTATAATTTTTATTATAAGAAAATAAATAAATTATATGTTGTTTTGTTTGACTTCCATGATGAAAATACACCCTTCACATTTTTTACATGGAAAAATATTTTACATTAGGAATATGAATTTTATTTTAAATTTCTTTTGGATTGATTATTTGTTGGACATGAAGGAGGGTTGAGAATTATTTGATCACTAATGTTATTCATTTAACCATTGATCCCTATATAAGTAAAAAAAGAAAATGCCTAACTTGGGAATATTGATAGATCCTTGAAAACATAAATCTAATCATAGGAGTATAAAAATTAATAATATTACATATATGAAAACTTTTAATGTGTATTTTCATAATCATATCAAACAACTCCTAGGAAAAAAATTTCTCACCAATAAGATTTTTAATATGAATCCTACTTCCACATGGAAATGGGAACCTAACCATCTCCAAAGATCCCTAACTCTATAATTGAAATAATATCCGATCTTTGATTAGAAGCTAGTTTCATATAATATTCTTGATAAAATTACTCAAATATAGTAATATATATGTCCCATATAGAAGATCCATTTGGATGGCCATGTTGGGGGCCTAAATCAACCCAATAGTGAATGACTAATTAATGATATATTTAAAATATATCCATATCCAATTTGTTATATTGATTAAAACTTCTAATTATATGTCACGACCCGTCCTCAGGGCCCGTGTCGTGACTACCCCAAGCCTGCCTTCCATAGGCCAGGGGCTGGAGACTAGCACCAAGGCGTAAATCCCGGTAAAAAGGGAAGGCACTGCCTTTGAAAGGTAAAACAAGCACCACAGAGTAAGCAAGCGGATGTAAACACTTGTAAAAACTGGTACAACAGTAATGCGGAAAAGTAAGTGGGCCAGTATACAAACCCAAACTGAAAGTAAAGTACAACTGGATAGGGAAAAACAGCAACTGAAAAGTAAAGCCGCAATGTCGAGCCGTCCACTAGAAGTCCCACCTGAAGGGTGGGTACAGAAAGCCTCCACTACTCCTCGGGTCCAGCCGACTGCTCCGAGTACGTCCCACCCAGTGGTCCACCTCCAGGTACCGTCTTACTCCGCATGCCTCCACCACGATCAGCGCTGACCTTCGTCTGCAACCAACACAACGTAGTGCGGGCATAGCCCGTGCAGGGGTGAGTATAAGCTACTCAGTAGGGACCCCGAGACCCCCGATGGTCCCCCAGAATCCACCAAGGATAAACCACAATGGAAAGATACAATCATGAAGTAAAATCCGACACGGCTTAGGTATATCCCCATACATGTACCTAAGTCATCGATTCTCGCTCAACTCCAACATCCGAGATCAAGTACCAACCAGTCCACATAGGAAAGCAAGACGTAAATCCACACAGGATGGAACAACACAATCCACAAAGGAAAAAAAACAGGATTCAGCTCACACAGGTATACTTCTTTGTATGACGATAAAGACGACCAGATATTTCCACTAATTCATCTAAGTCGTCGGACCGACAAAGGATTGATAGGTACTAACCCCCGCAATGACCCACAAAGGATCTGACCCACAAAGGATCGATATGTAACTAACCCCCACAATGACCCACAAAGGATCGGACCCACACAGGATCTATAGGTAACTAAACCCCGCAAAGACCCACATAGGATCGGACCCACACAGGATCTGTAGGCGCTGGCCCACACAGGACCGCTGAGCGCTAACCCACACAGGATCGGTCGAACTGACCCACAAATGATCGCTAAGTGATGTAGTCGTCACCGTCGAATCCACTGAGGATCTCTGCACAGTCGTCGTCGTCATAGTAGCAGTCGTAGCCAGCTCTAGGGTTCTCGCACACAGCAAGCTCGTTTCAGGAGGGTCGGATCCACGAGCCGAGAGGCTGATACATCAACTGGCACATAGTCCAGAGTTGATGTATCCAAAAGTTCCGTATCTTCAACAGGAAGTCAATGTCGCAGACGGCGCGTCAATCAGACGTCCGGTCTGAGAGTTATTGGCTTTTTTGTCCCAGGGGCCCGGTTGGTTTTTAAGGAAAAACCAACTAGACTGTACTCCACCTACGTCCAAACCTCGGGCGGAGTATGCCAAAAGATATGTCTCACCTATAGGAATTCAACAAAGTCGACGACACGTCAATCGGACGATCGAAGCCCAAGATATGAGCGTTTCCGCTCCGAGGGCCCGGTTGGTTTCGTGTACGAACCAACCCGGCCGAACCCAAAGTATTCCGAAACCTTGAGTGTGATATATCAAAACGACCGACTCGATCCAAGGATCACATCGCCGCTGACGGTGCATCGTTCGGAGACCCGTAGCTCAAGTTATGAGCAAAAGACCAAAAAGGTCCAGAAACGGGTGGTCTGGGCCCGGACAGACCCGGCCCGACCCCCCTGGGTCGGCCCGAACTGGGTCGAACCGACTCGGGTCGGGGTCCGACCCGGTTGGACGCGACCCGTCCTAGGCACGACCCGGCCATCGGGTCGGCTTGGCATAGCTCGACCAAGCGGACTAGAAAAGGAAACTGTGGGGGGCGTGCTACCCCCGTGTGAAGTGAAGCCACGGCCCCATGTGGGGCCGCCTTTGGTCAGCGGACACGGCAGGGCCACGTCCCGTGTCTCGCCAGACCCGCACGGTCACGGGTCTGCTGGCCGGCGCCGCCGCGCCGGTGACCCGCGCCGCCGGTGGAGTCCGCGGGCCACCGAAGTTGCTCTGGTGGTCCAATTTCACTTCCATCTGTGTCGTAGCTCATCCCGGGTCCCATTCCTCACTGCAGAATTAACAAAATTATCTTGCGGCCCCGTTTGTCATCGCCCGCCAATCAGTGCATCAACGAAGAACTGTGGAGGGTTGTCGGGCCGTGTTTTTTTGGCCCACACCCTCCGCATTAGGTGATAATAATTGGGAAAAAATAATCAACCCATGAAAAACATAACAAGATAAAATTTTAATAAATTAAAATTTCACATTGATCCGGGTTCTTTGTTTAAAAGGAAAAAACCACGGGAATAAAAATTATTCTCAATCGAGCGTGAATTCTTCGGGGAATTGACCATCCCCGAAGATAAGGATCATCGCGTCGCGGAAGGGCATCACATCGTCATGGAAGGGCGTCACGTCAATGATCTCCTAGGGTTAAAGGAAACACACGGATTTAATTTCATAATTAAATCCATGCTAAGGATAAAATCCACAACGGAAATTTAAATGATTTGAAATCTCCTACCTCAAGCAGTTGGTGGTCGGAGATTGTTGCGGGGAAGAACGTCGCGGAAGAAGCATCGTGGAAGGAGAATCGTCGACGTCGCGGAACACGGCGTCGCGTCATCAATATCCGAGGGTGACGACATTCTTCGCGTTTTTCGCGTTCTTCACATTCTTCGCGAAGGAGGATGAAGGCACAGAATATCCAAATCCTCTAAACAAATTGCACCCAAGAAGAAAGGTGTGTTGGTCATATTTTATTAATATTCCAATAGTCGAAAAGGAAATATAAGTAACGAAAAAATTAATTCATGGAATTAATTTCAACGAACATAACCGCCCAATTAATAGGGGCATTAAGAATTTAGAAAACACGTCAGTTGACTTTCATTTAATAGGGGTTTTCGTGGGTGCGTTACTTAGCGGAAAAGAAACGGTGGGGCTCGTGCGGGCTCCACCTCACAAATATCCTACCAAGAGGGTATGATATTTTGGGTTCCACCCTATCTGCTTCAACTCAGCTTAAGTAGCTTTAAGTGGATTTAAGAGGCTTTAAATGAAATAAAAAAAGTTCGTCGTACCACAATATTTTATTTCTTAACTTAAAGCCCAAAAATTTAAAAACCACACCCGAGCAAACGCAACTCTGGAAGAGGTGTTTCTAAGAAAATATCGGTGCTGCGATTCCATCGGTGCCCTCGGAATTCGATTCCAAGCACCGATTCAAAAGTTAGAAAAACCTGCTCATTCGTTCACTAAACGTACCCGAGCCAAACTTTGGAAAATGATTCTGGGCACACCGGGCCTCAGAATCAGGTGCCGTCAGAAAATGCGTTCTTGTAAAATTCCAAAGAAAATTATGAAAAAACAATTTACTTGAAGTTTACGGGTATTTACATCACTCCCACCTCAGGGCTTTACGTCCCCGTAAAGATACATCATAAGCTAGGGAAACAAATATGGGTACTGAGAACGCATCTGAGCCTCCCGCTCCCAAGTCCTCTCCTGGAGGTTCCGGTGCTGCCATCTGATGCGCACTAGAGGAATCTACCGTCCACGTAGGACCCGCTCCTGTCAATCCTCGATCTCCACCGGGACCTCTGCAAAAGTCACCCCATCATCAACGTCTAGCTCCCCATGGTCAATGATGTGTGTCAGGTCGTGCACGTATCTCCTCAGCTGAGATACGTGGAAGACGTCATGCACCCGGTGCAACTGAGGTGGTAGAGCCAGGGGATAATCCACCTCGCCGATCCTGCTGAGGACTTATAATGGTCCAATGAAGCGTGGATACAACTTTCTGCCTCGGCCAAATCTCCATAATCCATGTCGAGGTGAGACCCGCGAGAAGACATGGTCACCATCCTCGAACTCTAGTGGCCTCCGCCTCCTGTCAGCATAAGACTTCTGTCGGCACTGAGCTATCCTCATCCACTCCTGGATGACCTGGACCTTCTCTGTCGTGGCCTAGACCATCTCTGGTCCCACAAGTGCTGACTCTCTAGGGTCTGTCCAACACAAAGGAGATCTGCAAGGTCTTCCATAAAACGCCTCGTATGGTTCCATCCCAATGGTGGAATGGTAGCTGTTGTTGTACGCGAACTCCACCAAGGGTAGGCGGTCCTCCCAGCTATGACCAAAGTTGAGGAAACATGTGTGGAGCATGTCCTCAAGAGTCTGAATGGTCCTCTCCGTCTGACCATCCGTCTGAGGGTGAAAGGCAATGCTCAGACGTAGCTGCGTCCCAAACGCCTGCTGCAACCCCTTCCAAAGCCAGGAAGTAAAGCGAGCATCTCGATCGGAGACAATAGATGATGGCACACCGTGAAGCCGTACAATCTCTTGAACGTAGAGACGCCCCAAGATCTCCACTGATCCCTGCTCTTTGATGGGTAAGAAGTAAGCCGACTTGGTGAGTCGGTCGACAATCACCAAGATGGAGTCATGACCTCTGGATGTGCGTGGAATTCCAGTTACGAAGTCCATAGATATCCCGTCCCACATCCACTCCGAGACCTCTAAGGGTTGTACCATGCCTGATGGTACCTGGTGCTCCGCCTTCACCTGCTGGCAGGTGAGGCATCGAGAAACAAACTCTTCCACAACCTTCTTCATGCCCGGCCCCCAGTGCTGTCTTCTGATATCCTGGTACATCTTCGCCACTCCAGGATGAACCGCTAAAGGAGAAGTGTGAAACTCTCTCAGCACCTCCTATCGTAAAGTGATTGGTACTAAGGTACGTCCTCTGAAAAATATGTCATGCTCTTCTCCAAAGGAGAATCCATCAGGTGCCTATCCTGAGGATATCTGTGCACGCCGCGTCTCACAGTCAGTGTCCCCACGCTGTGCCTCTCTGACCCGCTGTAGTAGTGGAGGAGAGACTGTGAGAGACTAAAGGAAGGATGCGCCATCTCTATCCATGAAGGATATCCGCAAGGTGGCTAGCTTCTCTGTCACCTCCTCAAGTAGTTGAATGCTCGTCCTCCTGCTGAGAGCATCGGCTACCACGTTCCATTTCCCAAGAGTATAGACAATCTCAAAGTCAGAGTCCTGGAGGAACTCGAGCCATCGCCGCTGTCTCAGGTTCAGGTCCTTCTGAGAGATGATGTACCTGAGACTCTGATGGTCATAAAAGACTGTAAAGCACTCGCCCATCAGATAGTGTCACCATGTCTTCAGAGTGAATACCACTACTGCTAACTGCAGGTCATGGGTAGTGTAGTTCTTCTCATGCGGCCTCAACTGACGTGATCCATAGGTGATCACTGCCTGATCCTTCATCAAGACACATCCGAGTCTGGTCCCTGATGGATCACCATAGACTATATACCCTACTCCCTCCTCAGGAAACCTCAAGATAGGTGCGCTGGTCAATCCCTGTCTCAGCTCCTGGAAGCTCTACTGACATCTGTCTGACCACTCAAAGGGTTTCCCCTTCTTCGTCAAAGCTGATAATGGTTCCGCAACTATAGAGAAGTCTGGCACAAATCTCTGACAGTATCCATATAGTCCCAAGAAACTCCGCACCTCCATCACGCTCTTCGGTGGATCCCAAGCTAGCACTACCTCGATCTTCGCAGGATCCACTGCAACCCCCGCCTCAGAGATGTCGTGCCCCAAGAAGTGGACCTCACGTATCCAGAACTGACACTTCGATAGTTTTCCATGAAGCTGGTGCTCTCAGAGTGTGTCTAGTACAAAACTCAAATGGTAGGCGTGCTCCTCCTCAGTCGTCGAGTAAATCAAAATGTCGTCGATTAAGACTACGACAAATCGATCGAGGTATGGCTGAAAGATCCTTTTCATGAGGCCCATGAACACCGCTGGAGCATTGGTTACACCGAATGTCATAAATAAGAACTCATAGTGGCCATACCGACATTTGAAGGTCGTCTTCTACACGTCCTCATACCGAACTCTAAGCTGATGATAGCCTGACCTGAGGTCTATCTTCCAAAACCACCGTGATCCCTTGAGCTGATCGAAGAGGTCATCAATCCTCGGTAGCGGATACTTGTTCCTCACCGTCACCTGGTTCAGGAGACGATAGTCGACACAATGTAGCAAGCTCCCATCCGCCTTCTTGGCGAACAATATCGGGGAAGCCCATGGTGAAATGCTGGGTCGGATGAAACCCTTGCCCTGCCAGTCCTCCAACTGTACCCGTAGCTCTCAAATCTCAGCGGGGGCCATCCGATATGCTGGAGTCGATATCGGGGCGGTCCTGAGGTACAGGTCAATATGAAAGTCTACCTCTCTGTGAGGAGGTAACCCTGGAATGTCGTTGGGAAAGACGTCCGCGTACTGATCCACCACTGCAGGAAAACTAGGACTCTGCACGTCAACTGCTCCTAGGATGAGGCTAGCCAACTAATGAGTGATGGGCTGTCCTATCCTCTGCGGAAGTCCATCCTGTGCTGCGAAGGCTCCCTTATCTCCGGTGAAGGTGAACTTTCTCCCGTCGGTGTGTACACATCGCACCTTGCACCTAATACAGTCAATTTGTTCATGGACAGTAGATACTGAATCCATGCCCAAGATGGCGTCGTAAGGCCTCGACGCTGGTACAAGAAGATCCTAGCCGAAGATATCGACTCCTAGAGTAAGCTCACACTATCGGCACCAGTGCATAATCGCCGAGTTTTCTCCTGTAGAAGTCTCAAGTCGTAAGGATCGATCCAACGGCTCTGTCGGAATCTACGAGCTCTAAACAAGGGAAGCAGCTATTAAAGAGTGACTCGCTCCTGTGTCTATAAAAACTGCAGCAAGGGTGGAATAGACACATATCGTAACTCGAATCATCTCTGGTACGCCGTGGTCATAGGCCTCTGATTCCTGGAGCTGTGCCTGTCTCTGTCTGCCAGCTCCCTGTGGTCGGGGTGGACCTCCTGGTGGTGGTGGTGGTAGAGCCTCAAAGCGTCTCCCACTACCTACTGCTCGACCAGCTCCTCTGCCTCATCTGCCTCCTCCCTACAGACTGCCACGGTCGACCCTCTGCCTCTGCCTGGGTGGCCCCTCAACTCCTCAGCACGGTGGGTCGGGCAGTAATGAGCCATGTGACCCTGTCCGCCGCATGTGTAGCACTGCCTGCCTCTCGAAAGACTGGATCCGCGCTGTGTGCCCCGCACTGCTGATCCAGTGTCCTGAGGCCGTCTACGTGAGGGTCTGGTCTTACTGGACCCCAGAGTCATCCGTCGACTGACTACTACGGAAGACTCTGCTATGTGTCACCCCGCGGTAGGTCTCGCTGCTGGAGAAGTCTCAGCAAGAAAGATCTTGATCAAAAGGGGTCGCTCCAGTACTCCTGCCTGAGTCGGAATGGTGAGGGAGATCAGAGATGCCCTGATCTTGTGTCTCAATCCCTACTCAAAGGTATGGGCCCAGAAGAATGGGTCCCATACCATGTCTGTTGAGTAGCGCGGGAGATCGGTAAATCTCGTCGAGTACTGGGCGACCGTCATGCTGCCCTACCGCAGCTGAAGAAGCTCTTCAATGCGCACCGCACGGAGGGTGGCTGGGACGAACTCTGAGCGGAAGAGGCTCTCAAAGTCCTTCTAGAGAAGAGATGCCTCATTGTGCACCTGGAGAATCAAGCTCCACCATCGGCCCGCGGCTGCGTGCAGTAGCCTCGCTGCGAGGATCACCATGAGGTCTGCTGGTGTCCTCACTAGCATGAAAACTCGTACAACTGCCTCCAGCCAGTCCTCGGCTGCCTGGGGGTCCGTCTCCTCGGGGAACCTGGGCGGTCGCTGGCGCTGGAACTCATGCAGTGCACTAAGGCGACATGCATCGTCAGCGGCTGGGGCTGGAAGCATCAGTGGCTCGGCGGGTAGAGGTACCGCCGGTGCCTCTGCTGTCAAGGGGCCCTATACCGAGGCCTCGTCGCTTGGTGGGCTTTCGTCACGTAAAACTCTCGGAACCCTAGATGGCTGCTGTCGTGGGGCCAACCTGAAAAAGAAATAGGTGCGCCATGGTCAGAACAGTATACCTGGTGAGCGGATGCAAAGTAATCACAAAGAAAACTTGAAACACACATGCAATCAATGTTTTCGTGCATTAAGTCGGAAATCAGAAGTTAGGGTCCTGGTGTATGGATACGTCGGCCGCCGCACCAACACTGGGCTCCTGGGACTGATAACCACACTCAATATGCTTAACACTATTGCTTCACATAGAAGAAAGATCAGAGTCTGTGGTAGAACCGAACTCCTCTGATACAAATTTGTCACGACCCGTCCTCAGGGCCCGTGCCGTGACTACCCCAAGCCCGCCTTCCATAGGCCAGGGGCTGGCGACTAGCACCAAGGCATAAATCCCGGTAAAAAGGGAAGGCATTTACTTTTAATGGTCAACAAGAACCACAGATTAAGAAAGCGGAAGTATACACTAAGTAAAAACTAGTACAACAGTAAGTGCGGAAATGTAAGTGGGCCAGTATACAAACCCAAACTGAAAGTAAAGTACAACTGGAAAGGGAAAAACAGAAACTAAAAAGTAAAGCCGCAACGTCGATCCATCCACTGGAAGTCCCACCTGAATGGTGGGTACAGAAAGCCTCCAATGCTCCTCGGGTCCAGGCAACCGCTCCGAGTACGTCCCACCCAGTGGTCCACCTCTAGGTATCGTCCTGCTCCGCATGCCACCACCACGATCAGTGTTGTCCGTCGTCTGAAACCAACACAACGTTGTGCAGGCATAGCCCGTGCAGGGGTGAGTATAAGCTACTCAGTAGGGACCCCGAGACCCCCGAAGGTCTCCCAAAATCCACCATGTATAAACCACAAAGGAAAGATACAATCACGAAGTAACATCCGACACAGCTTAGGTATATGCCCATACATATACCTAAGTCATCGATTCTCGTTCGGCTCTAACATCCGAGTTCAAGTACAACCCAGTACACACAGGAAAGCAAAACGTGAATCCACACAGGATAGCACAACAAAATCCACAAAGGAAAGCAAAACAGGATTCAACTCACACAGATATACTTCATTGTATGACGATAAAGATGACCAGATATTGCCACTGATTCATCTAAGCCGTCAGACCCACAAAGGATCGATAGGTACTAACCCCCTCAATGACCCACAAAGGATCTGACCCACAAAGGATCGATAGGTAACTAACTCCCGCAATGAGCCACAAAAGATCAGACCCACATAGGATCTATAGGTAACTAACCCCCGCAAAGACCCACACAGGATCAGACCCACACAGGATCTGTAGGCGCTGGCCCACACAGGACCGCTGAGCGCTGACCCACACAGGATCGGACCCACACGAGATCAGTAGCACTGACCCACAAAGGATCGCTGAGTGCTGTAGTCGTCGCCGTCGAATCCACTGAGGATATCTGCATAGTCGTCGTCGTCGCAGTAGCAGTCGCAGCCAGCTCTAGGGTTCCCCCACACAGAAAGCTCGTTTCAGGAGGGTCCGCTCCACGAGCCGAGATTCTGATTCATCAACTGACACATAGTCCAGGGTTGATGTATCCAAAAGTTCCGTATCGTCAACAGGAACTCAACGTCGCAGACGGCGCGTCAATCGGACGCCCGGTCTGAGAGTTATTGGCTCTTTCGTCCCAGGGGCCCGGTTGGTTTTTAAGGAAAAACCAACCCGACCGTACTCCACCTGCATCCAAAATTCGGGTGGAGTATGCCAAAAGATCCGTCTCCCCTATAGGAATTCAAAAAAGTCGACAGCACATCAATCGGACATCCGAAGCTCAAGATATGAGCGTTTCCGCTCCAAGGCCCCGGTTGGTTTCGTGTACGAACCAACCAGGTCGAACAAAAAGTATTCCGAAACCTTGAGTGTGATATACTGAAACGACCGTCTCGATCCACGGATCGCATCGCCGCTGACGGCGCATCATTCAGAGGCACGTAGCTCATGTTATGAGCAAAAGACTGAAAAGGTCCGGAAACGGGGTGTCTGGGCCCTGACCGACCCGGCCCGACCCGACCCGGGTCGGGGTCCAACCCGGTTGGGCGCGACCCGGCCCGACCAGAGCTGCCCGGCCCGGCCTGGGCGCGACCCGGGCGGCGGGTCGTCTTGGCTCATCTAGGCCGAGCGGTCGAGCAAAGGAAACCACGGGGGGTGTGCTGCCCCCGCGTGAAGTGAAGCTGCGGCCCCGCATGGGGCCGCCTTTGGTCAGCAGACATGGAAGGGCCGCGTCACGTGTATCGCCGGACCCGCACGGTCGCGGGTCTTCTGGCCGGCACCGCCGCGCCAGCGACCCGCGCCGCCGGTGGAGTCTGCGGGCCACCGAAGTTGCTCTGGTGGTCCGATTTCACTTCCATCTACCCCGTAGCTCATCCCGGGTCCCGTTCTTCATTGCGGAATCAACAAAATTAACTTGTGTCCCCGTTTGTCATCTCCCGCCAATTCACGCATCAACGAAGAACTGCGGAGGGTTGTCAGGCCGTGTTTATTTGGCCCGCACCCTCCGTGTTAGGTGATAACAATCGGGAAAAAATAATCAACACATGAAAAACATAACAAGATAAAATTTTAATAAATTAAAATTGCACTTTGATCCGGGTTCTTTGTTTTAGAAGGAAACAACCACGGGAATAAATATTATTCTCAAATAAAACCCCTACCTCGTCGTAGTCGTTGAGCGTGCGTTCTTCGCGGAATTGACCGTCATGGAAGAAGAGGATCGTCGCGTCGCGGAAGGGCGTCGCGTCGTCGCGGAAGGGCGTGGCGTCGACGATCTCTGAGGGTTAAAGGAAACACGCGGATTTAATTTCATGAATTAAATCCATGTTAAGGATAAAATACAAAATGTAAATGTAAAAGATTTGAAATCTCTTACCTCAAGCAATTGGTGGTCGGAGATTGTTGCGGGGAAGAACGTCGCGGAAGAAGCGTCGTGGAAGGAGAATCGTCAGCGTCACGGAACACGACGTCGCGTCGTCGATCTCCGAGGGTGATGGCGTTCTTCGCGTTCTTCGCGTTCTTCGCGTAGGAGGATGAAGGCACAGAATCTCCAAATCCTCTAAACAAATCGCACCCAAGAAGAAAGGTGTGTTGGTATTATTTTATTAATATGCCAACAGATGAAAAATAAAGAGAAGTAACGAACAAATTAATTCATGGAATTAATTTCAACGAACTTAACCGCCCAATTAATAGGGGCATTAAGAATTTAGAAAACACGTCATTTGAATTTCGTTTAATAGGGGTTTTCATGGGTGCGTTACTTAGCGGAAAAGAAACGGTGGGGCTCGTGCGAGCCCCACCTCACAAATATCCTACCAAGATGGTAGGATATTTTGGGTTCCACCCTATCCGCTTCAACTCAGCTTAAGTAGCTTTAAGTGGCTTTAAGCGGCTTTAAATGAAATAAAATAAAGTTTGTCGTACCACAATATATTATTTCTTAACTTAAAGCCCAAAAATTTAAAAACCACACGTGAGCAAACACAACTTCGTAAGAGGCATTTCTAAGCAAATATTGGTACTGCGATTCCATCGGTGCCCTCGTAATTCGATTCCGAGCACCAGTTGAAGAGTTAGAAAAACCCGCTCATTCGTTCACTGAACGTACCCGAGCCAAACTTCAGAAAATGATTCCGGGCACACCGGGCCTCAGAATCAGGTGCCGTCAGAAACTACGTTCTTGTAAAATTCCAAAGAAAAATAAGAAGAAAAAAAATCCTAGAAATTTACCGATATTTATATTATATATTATTCTATGAAAAATAGTGAATATTATTATTATTTGTATATTATGCATTTTTAAAAAAAAAATCTATTAACATAATTGAGTTTCATAATTTTGGACTATATATACAATTTTCAATACGTCAATTTCAATTCTTAACTTAAGTTATTTTGGGGAAATATTTATCTATGATGTTTAAAAATAATTTTCCATAATCAAATAAAAATATATATTCTTTGTAATATTTATTTTTGCATTTATTCTATATTCAATGTAAATTCATATATTATTAAATTTTTACATTTAACCAACTATATAAAGTTTTTGTTTGATTATTTATTAACATTGTACTTTTTTATCAATCACATTCATCAATTATTTATTAATTTATTGTTAATGATTAAAGCAAGTAAATGGAAGTGAAATGAATTAAGGAATATTCTAAGGACACATTATTTTTTTCATTCAATAAAAATTTAATATCATAGGTTGGTATACATTTTTAGTATAGGAATAGGGAGATCATTTTCATTGGAAATACCATATCACTACCAATGATGATATCAATGATTATGGTATCACCATATCATTATTTGTGACACGATTCATCCCTTTCAGTATCAGTACATTATCTTTCTATTTTTCTAAGTTCCAAATGAATAAAATGTATTTGTTATGACATAGGGATTTCAAATATTTTTGTTTCGATCATTTTATGCGAAAGGGATATATTAATACAAGTCTACAATTCTCTATTTTAGTTCCTGAACAATTGGGAAAATGAATGTAAATTTTATCCTGTGATAGGATATCATCAATATAGAACGTTGGTCACAAATAAATGAAATTTCATGTCAATTAATACAATATGGTCATTTCAAAGAATATGATTCCATCATTGACTGTGACACACATAAATCATTACACATTAGAACCATCACACCATATAATATCCCATTACTATTGGATATAACACCATTTTTTCATATTAAATAGATGTTTGGGTCATTGAAAACATACTATATTAATAATTTTGATATTCATGTATCATTATAAATGATTAATTGAATTAAAATGATCAAAAACTCTTGAAATTAATATTACTGGGCCTCTCATGTATAATTAACATTCATGAATATTTAAGAATTATCGAGACAAGATTAATACAACTATACATATCATTTTTTTACCACATGATGGTATAAAAATGTTACAGTGTTCATCATATATATAGATAGTGAATCCGGAAATTGAATATCAAGCTAGCATGATCGCATGTTATTGAGCATAGGGAAGTTGGTTCACCCATAAATTCACCCTCAGGTACATATTTTCTATTTAGTATTTTGTTATTTAATTCAGTATTTGATGAATTGTTTCCATTAAAACATTGCTATTATAAAAAACCAAGGATGCAACAAGGTTAATTAAAGTATAAGAGTAAGTATGTGGTAATCATTAAATATCATGATAGTTTTTGATAGATTTATTTTTCATAGTTGGTGAACTGTTTTTTTATCCATAATAAATGAACCATTCAGGTGCCTATGTCAAGAAGTGGTTATCTAGACAGTTGAAGCATGGTTTAGATGCCATGGGGATGATTGATGCAGTCAACACAAAAATAATAAATATGATGATACTAGACATCCCAGAGACAAATTAAATCATTTAACCATCATTTATTAACCCTATCAACCCTTAAATCTCCTTGACACAAGAGGCAAACTCATCACATCACAAATTGATTTCATATAATATTTATTTATTAATAAAATATTTATCAAGTGAATGTCTTCTATTCAATGCACATGACCATTGATACAGCCCTTATTAGGTTTTTTCCATCCCTATGGTCCTTGTGAACAAGGGTTTATATTAGCCAAATTTTATTCAGTGAGGTTTTGGGTTTAGATTTTGTTCATGTCTCAATAGGATCCAATTTTACATACAAGTTAGATTTACTTAATAAGAAAGTGGTTTCCATTTATTACTAATGATTTATCTTTTTTAATTGTAGGTGGTTTTTTGTTTCACTCTTATGTTAAAAATCAATTATCATTATATGTTTTTTAAACATTGTTTAAATTATTTTATGTTATGTAATGATATTTTTGTAGTCTAATTTTATATCTCAAGGGTATTTTAATGAGGTGTTATTTTTGTTGAGAAATGAAATATTTTGGAAGGAATTATTTTTATATGTTAAATGGAAATTTTCTATGTACTATTGAAGGAAGGAAATTTGAAATGGAATGTAAAATATTTATAATGGAATTAGAAAATGGGAACCGGGGTATCTAATGTAGTAAGAATAGTGTTGTGTATCCCTTTCGGATTATGCCACCAAATATAATCATATTTAAATTCAATGAAGGTTGTGATTGTTTTGACATGTGTCTCCACACAGCTGGTCAAAATCATATATTACTTAGTTATTCTTTGGACGTCGTGTTGTGTATGGGTAACACCATGCTATTAGGCCAATGCATGATCTCAGTAGGTGTATACACACACACTTGGATTGAGAATTAGATCAAAAGTTTATTAATGTATCTAGGGTTCCCATAACCTTATATGACTTGGTGTTATCCCGCGATACATGTTAATGGAATGTATATTTGTAATAAATTTGTTTCATGTTATTTTTCTCATTTTATTAATTTTTATAGACTTTAAATATGAAATGTTCTCTTGTATATAGTTTATTTCAATGTAGAATGAATTTTTTTATCTAACAAGAATTACTTATGAAATGATTGGTTAAAAAATATAGGGGTAGTGTTTTTCACACCGTAAATAAATGAATTGGATGTTAGTTGACCATTTTTAATAGATTTCTGTGATGGAAAGGAATCACATGGAAAATATTGGTTCTTATATTAGGGGATCTCATGATGAAGGTTGTGACATGGTGTGAAAGTGAACCTCAAATTTCATGGATTTAGGTCACCATTTTATTATTTTTGGTATTTCATTTTCATGTATATTTTTTTCCTACATTACATACATCACATCTCTATTGTTCTTATAATTATGAAACACTACATTTTAACTAAAATTTTGTTTGTTGTATATATTTCAGTTATATTTTTTTATTTTCATCATTATGATTTGGTATTTTTTTTTAATCATGGCCATTTTAATGTTTAGAGAAGGACATTTCCATGTTATGGAAGGCGATGTGATGTTCATAGTATAGACATATTTGATGTTTTACTTGTAAAATCATTTCCAAATTAATTTTATGATGACCTAAAACTAAGGGACAACTCATGGGGATCCTAAAATCCCTTTGGGATTTGGGCCATCACATATGCCTTGTTAGGGGGGTGTCCCAGGTTTGTTTACAAAATATGTAAAAGTACTAAATTAGCATAAATATATGTAAATGGTTGATGTTTCATAATTCTAGTGATTTTGTAGGACATTTTTCATTGTGTGGTGATCCTTAGAAAGATTTTACCAAATATATTTTTTCATTGTTGTATGAAGGGTAATGAGATTTAGTAATTAATGGGAGCTCACATGGATTACAGATGAAGGCATATAGAAAAAATGTTGGAGTATTCTGAAGTGGAGGATCAAACTTCTAAAGGGTGTGTTGATATAGAAAAGAATCCTAATGATTGGGAGGATGAGTAAAATTGATCTTCATGGGGATTATAATAATTATCATATCATGTTATTATTATTGAATATGATTTTCAATTATCATAATATCGTATTAAATATTATTTATGAGATTTCGTTAATTAATTTCTTATTTAATTTAAGGTTGTTAGTGTTTTTGAACATCATTCCATTATTTTGAAATTAATATACATTGAATTTAATATGTTTAATATACTTTAATTGGATTCGAGTGCTACAATTCCTCAAGTTCACCTACATATATAATAGTGTCTTCAAACTATTAGTGTGGGTTTTAGGTAATACTAGGGGAAACTATACATTTATATCATATTTATAAAAATTGAAAAAAATATTATATAATCAACAATCATAATATAAAAAATATGAAATAAACACTAGAGGAAAAACAAAGATAAATAAATAATAAACAAAAAACAATATTCATATTAATATTTAACGGGTCATAAATTTAACACAAAAATAACTGAGATTCCCCATGGGAAGACCCTATACATTAGACCCCAAAACAACATAAAAACTAGATAAATCCTAAAAAATTTACCAATTCCAAGCCTAATATTTTATCATGACTCCACCTAATCTATATAGCTCAAGCATCCAATACCAAGACTCTTACCTACATGTGAATGTGATCATTAAGTCTTCTATGAAACAAAATTATCTAAAACTACCATGAAAGGTGTGTGTATAACAAAGTAGGCCACCACCCATGGTGTCCCTATCACAACTTGTATTCATAGTCCATGTATGATGTCATATGCTCATAATTCTATACAATTGAATAACATAAAATAAATCATTGTCATTCCTTGAGATATAAGTTCACAACTATGGTTAAACATTCCAACTTCAGAGATTTCTAGATGTATATAAACAAGTAACATACCAGAACCAAAGTTCAAAAATTGTTTCTTCCTATAATATCCTTATTTATTATAATTCAGCATAGGAAATCACATCCATCCATAGAATATTTTTATAATATTACCCAAGTAGAATCACTTCCATATTCAAAATCATTATATAACATAACCTACGGGTAACCACATCTTACCCCCAAAACATATTTATAATAACATTACTTATGGGTATAAATCCCACCAAAGATCATTTTTGAGATTACTTGTAGTTGGGGGGGAAATATCCCACCCTAAACCATTTAATAGATTATTATTACATGGGACCCACATATCACCCTATAACATTTTACAAATTATCATTACCCAGGGCCACATCCCCAAATGAAATATTTACAATATTATTTTACCTAGTTTTGCATATCCGACAATGAAGCATTTAACATATTATCATTACATATGGGTTTTATCCCACCCAAAAATATTCATATAGAATACACCTTGGGGGTACCCCTATTCTATAGCATCATATATCATAAATCACCATGTGTATTAAAAACCACTCTATACACCCTCATATATCACATACACATAGGATGGACACTTCCTCGAACGTGATACACATCTCCAAAGTAGGCATCTCAAGACCATAACAAGTTCCCATAAACATATCCATGATGGGTTATAGTCATGTTAACACCCAATCTATAATATTTTACTTATAGTTAAAAAATCAAATGGGATCCCACATTGGTCCCTTAAGTCACATCATGGTTAGAACACAAAATTTGAGTTATGTTATCTTATTCCCAACTCTAGTGTCGAAGCTAGTTACTCAATGGGATTAGTGTCTCTCATCATATATATACACACATAATGACCTAATTTGATGTGTAAGGAGTAAAATTTAATCAATATACATATGGAATAACATATTGAGGATCTTAATTTAAAAGGAATATTTGGTATGTCCCTTCAAGCCTACCCTATATATAAATCCTCTATGTGTTATTCTGACCTTGATATTCACATAACTGTGGTGGATGAATACACAACCCAATCTCTAAATGAATTTAATAAAGCTTAAATGTAACTCAAGGTTCTATAAGTACTACCCCTAGGCTAACTATTCCCAATTTGTCACATTATGTTACTTAGCTGGAACTACTAATAACAATCTCAAAGCCCTCAAAATTTCATCTATTGATTTCATACAATTATTGGGATCCTATGTCACATATAATATACATATGGTCATTCCCATGAACATTGATGTATGAGTCATAAATCATGTGTTCAATGGTTGATCATGGACCTAAAACATTTGGTTCTGATCATTAGGATTTAAAATAATTTATTCATATATAAATTAATGTAAATCACAAACAATGTGAAATCTATTCTCACATTACATATATAAATGCTTTTGTGTAATAATCCAGTGATCCATGAAGAGGAATAAAAACCATTAAATTCCTAATCTATTGTATATATTATCAACACATTAATAATGTGAAGAGAACATCAGAATACCTTTATCATTTTGACATAAATATTTGTAGAACAAGATGAAATATTCTTGTTTGGGACCACCAATTTAATAATACAAACTCAATAATTTAATGAATCTTTGTTTTCCTAGTAACATCATCTATAATAAGTGGACCAATATTCCGGAATGCGGTTCTAGATACTCATTTTTGGATACAAATCATGATCTCATATAGAGAGTGTTTAGACTTAGCTTCCATGCATCTAAATAACATCAATGGGGGGATCGTATCCATCATATTGACCCTCTTCCTTAAATGAAGTGTGTTATAGAATTGGATTCAATCTCATGGAAGGTTTCATAAATTATAGAAGTGCATGGAAAATTAGACTAAAATAATTATTGATTACATTAAATAATATACTTTTAATTACTATCCACAATTTAATCAATTTCATTGATAAAAAATTGAAATAAATTTGTTGTGAAAATAATCAAATGATAATGAACAAGCATTCATATTGTAATCATTAATATGCTCAATGATAATATATGATAAAGTCAAGAAAAACCTCTTGTGATATATGCATGTCATAACCTACGATATGCATCACACACAAATAATTGGTCAAAATATAAGGTATATCATGCCACAAGATTTGAAATTTTAGTATAATTCATATAATCTATAATTTAATATATGATACCTTATAGAATTTATGTGCAACATCATAATATTTATAAATTACTCAAAAATGATTTTGGATATAGTCTAACAAAATCTATTTTATTTTGAAAAAAACAATTTCACTAAAACGTTACACCTTATCCTAAGGTCTCACTCTGTGACCCTATATGACTTTTTAGGATTTAAGATAAATATGTAATCCCAACTCTATAAATGTAAGAAAATATTTATCCATTATAAAACATACTTTTTACACAATTTATGAAGGGGATAATGTGATCCATATCAAACATTATTGTATCTTTCTATGAACATGTTCACAACAAAATGTATCAAATACATTATATTTATACCAATATAATCAATTTTTCAAGGAGAAATAGTTTCCACTAGAAATAGAAAAATGTCAATCAAATATAGGTCTTCTCACACATTATTAATTATTTCAAAAATATTGAATAAGTTGAAAAACACATCACATGCCATTTATCTAGATGATGAGAATGATTCAAGTCCTATTTACATGTTTTTAATAACACTACATTTCACTAAAAAATCCAGGTCATGGATTTCCTTAATATAATTACATTGGGTAAAATTTTAATTTTATTAACATATAAGTGTGAAAATATCATCCTAGTTAAGATCAAACAGTTATAATGATCCATACCATACCCAAACAATCCCTAATTAACAAATACTCATGGATTGTGGTCGGAAGTTATGATGGTATGTCAGTTATCATTCTACTTATCACTCCAACTGTAGGAAAAATGGATTTATAATAATCATACACCCATAATTATAGTGATGAATTTATACTATTCCATGGGTTTTATTTTTATTTCCCATCCTAACTTAAAAGGATCCACTTATTATCTCGTTATTCTACTAATCATACAAATATTACCATATCAACAAAACCTATAATATCCAATGAAGTTAATTGATTATAGAAAAATAAGATTCATATATTGAGGGGATACTATAATTACATTGTTTATGTAATATAAATTGAAACACTTTTGAATAAATGATAAATAGAGATATTATTTATTATAAATCATGATACATTATAAAACCATCAAATCCATTCTCTCAAGTTATTTTTATTAAAAGATTTAACATCACCCTAATTCATGTGTAATGGTAGTGGTATTTTAAATGGAAACATTCAATTATCCTCTCTATCCTCCCAACATATCATTGTATCCCCCATATCAGTGATATATCAAATGTGATGGTATTTGTAAAGGATATTTTCTGTTCATTGTTGATACCAAGGTTCCTTGACCTGAGCAATGACTTTGTTGTTTCCATAATAAATCGCTATTTCTCCCTCAATTATTGGGAAAATGAAAATATTATAAATGAACATCATGAATTAAATATCCTACCTTGATATAGATGATGCATCGATGTACCCTTACTTTGTCAAATACTCAATTTTGAAGGGTTTTACGAACTCAACCAAATGACAAGTCCATTGTTTAGAAAAATCATCAATCCATATTGGGATCTCATATCATCTTTATCAGATTAGAAACATTAATTATTGTAACCCATTATATAAATATCATATTTTGACTAGATCCTTGAGTAAATTTATGTTTTGATAATTAATAACTCATAGGTTTTTTATTTCTACAAAAGTGTTAATAAATTGAATTCTGTATTATAAAAATAATTGTTAATCACATTCATACATTTTTATTCATTTATTAAAATATCTTTAGTAATCATGATTTCATTATTCATTGCATGTTCTACAATATTTATATTGAGTTCTAGGATAAATAATAAACATTGGACTTTAAAATATCTTTTAATCCTATTCTCTAAAATTCCCTTGTGAATATAATATTATTCACTACAAAGATAATTCATAATCCACATAGGTAATATTTAATTCATGCAACCACTTTGAAATTATTGTTTCTGATTTTCCAATATAGGTTACCATGTGTATTTCAACAATATATTGATCTATTGGACAAAAAATTGTTTTATTATTTTTTTAATTGGAAATATTATAATATTATCGACATTTATTTAGAATACATAAACTAATTATTTGATCTATGACATTTTTAAAATTAGGGTTTACGTTCATATATATTTCTAGTCTAATTTATGATATTTTTATAACAATTTTATACTCTATTTATGAAAATTTTAATTATATAAATATTAATATATAAATTAATGATTCATTGGAAATATTTTAAAATTTTATAAATATAAGTCAAAAGGAACCAATTATGAATATGCCTCTAAAAGGTCTCTTTAATGTATGAAATTTGAAATTAAATCTATTTATTGATTTTAGAAATTTAGATACATGAAAAATTCCCCTACATCAAATTCAACTATGTAATGTTCCAATGTGGTAAATTAAGATAAGTGATCCTCTTACATAGTTCATCACATATGTGATTCATTTGATTACATGAATCACTTAGTTGAATCCCTTATGTTAATCACCTATATTGATTTTCCAACGTCAGTTTTCTTAAATGAGAAACTTATATCGATTTTACTACATGAAAAACATGTTACAAAGAATTAAATTATTATGTGAAAATCCCAAATGTTAATTTAGATATAGATTTAATTGAAATATTTTTGGGAATTATGCTACATTTTATGTGTTGTTTCATATATCTATTTACTGAAATTTTATTTCTAAAGTCTAAATTGTCCAAAATAATTTTTAAATTAATATTAACTATTTAAAACCTATTTGAAGTGTTTCCCATTTTTAAAATATATATTTATGATGATCATTTCGTGTATTATTTTTACATAGGAATCATACGTGTCGAATCTCAAAAATTGATTTTTACTATTTTATATTGTTCTGTTCAATTTTATTTTTTACAAATTAATAAGTGTTTATATTAAACTCATTAAAAAATGTTTTAATATTTATTAATGTAGAATCATTAGTTTTTTATATTCCCCACATGTTTACATCACATTTTATGTAGAATATTTTGGAATTTCATATTTCAAATTCAAACATTCTATATTAATTAGATTTTTCATTGACCTTTTATTCTAATGACTATTTTAATTATTTAATGATTGATTAAAATTTGAATTTAAGAATTTTATATTTATTTTTTAATACTAGATGTGTGTAGAGTGATTATTATGTAACAATAATATTCCTCATATTTTATCTCTCTAAGAATCAATAGTGTATTTCTTAAATTATATCTTTTCTAATGAAAAATTGGTAGTGTTATGTTTATTATATTAAAAACAGAAATTATATATAATGTTTTGAAGAGGTGAACAGAAGAAAGAATTATAATATAGTATATATTTTAGGATATTAATCATATTTGAAGTTATACAACGCTATAGAAAATTAGTGTAAACATTCTGCATTTGTTGAACATTTTTAACATTGGCGGTAAGATATATCGAGGGAAAAATAAAAACATCAATGAAAACATTTACTACATTCATCAGATAATAAATTATATCAAACACTCACAAACTAGTACATATGTTTTATCATTTGATTATGTATTTGTTTTTCATAATTCATGAGTCTGTAGCACTTCTTTATATCATTCATGAACAATAAATTTTCCCTTTATTATTATATATAATCATTTTTCTAATTTTGGTTTGTAACCCATGGATTACAAATTTGGGACAATATGGGGTGTAAATCATATTTTCAAAATACAATGCTGTAATTGGGTTTTGAATACCCATATAAAATTAAGTTTTCACGTTTTTCCTATATAAGAAAAAATAATTTTTAATTAGGTTATGATTTCCATTTAAAAACGAGGTTAGCACACAACGTATCTCTTAATGATTAGAGAGGTATAATAGTAGGCTATATTTACATTGGTCCACCAATTATAAAGAACATCCTTCTGTTATTTATGCCTTTTCCATACTAATTTACTATATTAACTTATGTAATTAAATAATTTTGATAATATATTTATTTTGTTAATATTTTTTCTCTTGTTCTATTCAACCTCCTCTAAACCATCTCTATTTAACCTTCCCGACCTCATAGTTTGTATTAGTTCCTAACCTAATTAAAAATTAATAATGATTTTTATTATCTTTCCTGGTACCTATGAAATTTTATTAGAGTGTGTTCATCATCGAATTAATACAATCATTATAAAAATTATTTGTCTATATTTTATTAAGATAAAATATTATTAGAACTTAGTGTAAAATGAACATATTATTATGATATAAGGAATGAAAAAAATGATGCATGGATTCCTCATAATCCACCTATTATTTATGGAAGTGATTATTGATACTATAGCTCCTAAATGGAGTCATACCTCAAATAGGTTCACATAGAACACAAGTGAAATATGGAATAATTATACATGATATAATAAACTATCCTATGTATATTTATGGGGAATAATTAATCTATATATGTTTTAAATTAAAATGTTGGGTAAAAGTTTTATTATTATATTAACAGATGTGAATTTATTCATGCATCTACTTTAAATAAAGCTCATGGGATTTGTAATATTAATTAGTTACTCCACATGGATCATAAAATTGATTTGAACCATGATTTTAATTCTTTTACCCAAGTGAAATTACTTCAAGAAGGTTGAATAAAACACATTGAACCAAATTTTCCACTAATTCATAAGAATCGCGATTCAGATCAATTCACTTTGAGATGATATATAGGACCCCTTAAATATTGAAAAAGTCCAATGATAACTACCAAGTAAATTGAACCAAATTTAGGTCACCACTGATTAAAGATATAAAATCATAGAGTACAATATTAATGAATTTATTTGATCAATGATTAAGTATTATCTTAAAATGAAGAACCTTGATGAAGAGGAAAAAATAAAAAATACATGTTTTAGAATTTAAATTTTTTAAATATTATATCTATATAATATATATATATTATGATATATAATATAAATATATGTAATGTATGGATCAAATAGTGACTGGAGTGTAGAAATGAATGAAAAATAAAGGATTCATTTACGAATATAAAATAAACCCTCAAATGGAAAAAATATAAGGGATATAATAACGTAAAACGAAATATAACACTTCATATATTACTTATTTTTCTTGGACAAATAATGTGAAAATCAAGAATTATTGTCCAAAACTAGAAAACAATGAAAAATAGAAGAAATATTTAAATAATAATTAAATACTAGTTGGAATTATACTGAAGAATCTAATTCTAGTGAATAATCTAGAAATGAAATAAATATACTTACTTGTGATTCATGGATTTTTTGAATGTGGTTATTAATTCATGTTTTTCATTACTCATGTTATTAATTTGATTGTGATTCTTAAATCTGAATGTTTCAATGTTAAATTAAAAAATTTAAAAAAAATTAGTGGTTGTATTCAATTATTCATACTTATAAAATAAGAATAATGAAAATACTAAGAAACATGTTTTTTAAAATAATGTTATTTTATAGGAGAATGAGAAATGAATAAATACTACTTATTTTTCTCATTCTAAATTTTATAGTGAGTTAATTCATATTTAATATTTGAATGAATAATTGGAAAAGGAAGTTGAATGTATTAAGAAATGTTTGTATAGTTTTATTCATTTCCATAAAAAATATCATAAAATATTGTCTTTCAATAAAAAATATACTACTCGATATGATAGATGATTACAAAAAATATATCAATATCATTTTGATAACAGTTAAAATGGACAAAAAATTACTATTACATGTTTTTAATAGGTAATGAAATTTATCTAAACAATTTTTTTCAATTAGATTCAAAAGATTTTAGAAAAACTACTATTTCTAATCCTTTTTTATCTAAAGTACATTATAATACATGTTTGAGTTCGGTATGGGTAACTAAAAATTTAATTACTAATCTAATTGTACCCAAACTAGACTAGGTACAAAATTCTCAGGTAATTTATATTTTTGGAATTAATAATGAAATATGATAACAGGAAAATGGAAGCTCTAGAAATAACCCCTGATACCCATAAAATTTTATCACTTGCAAAAAATATTATGGAGGCACTATGAAAATTGAAAATAATTCTAATGGAAATATAAAATGTTTTGTTAAAGATGATATTTTTATGTATAATTTTATTTATAAATATTTAATTGATGAAGGTTTAAAACATAATTCAATTAATTTATTTTAATTATGAGATTATTGAATGAAAATGAAATTTAAAAAAATATGTTTGTTGAGTTTTCAAGGATCAATAATTCATACTCTATGCTAATCGAATTGGAAATATTTATAATATTAATTTTACAAAACTATTTGTTCATATTTTAACGTGTTTGAATGTTGTGTATAGTAATAGTATTATTTGGAATCATTGATTACATATTTTTAAATTAAAATATTATATAATCTCACAAAACATGATAATGTGCTATTATTGCATATAATTAACAAATAAGACCATCATTTTTTGATTCTTGCAGGAAAAGAAAAAAATAAACTGGTTTCATCAGAACTATCAATCAAATAATTATTAATATACCCTTGTAGTTAGTATATATTGATCTATTTGGTTATAATTATATTTCTATCCTCGGTGCAAAGAAATATACTTTAGTATTTGTTGATTAATGTAAAATATTTATGTGGGTTTACATTCATGTACATAAAAATGATACATTATGAAATTGTTTTATTTTTTTAAAATATTTCAAGATGAAAAAGGTATCATGATTTTTTCTATTCATAGTGAAAATGGAGGTGAATTTCATAATTTATATTTTGAAACAATTTTTGAAAATGATGGTTATTTGCATAAATTTTCATCTCTAAGAAGACCACAATAGAATGGTGTTGTAGCATAGAAAAACATGACACTTATTAAAATATCACAAACATTGTATGGTGAACATGATAGATTTATATATTCTAGGGATGAAGCCACTTTTTCAACTCGTTATATTTCTACGATTATTCTTCTTAAACCATTGATAAAGATTACTCCATATTAACTATATAAAGGTAAAAAGTGAAAATTATATTTTTTCTGAGTAATTAGGTGTATTGTTTTTATTTTCAAATCAAAGGATAATTTATATAGATTTTATTATAATAGAAATAATTTTTTTTATCATGGTTATTAAAACAATAGTAAATCATATCGAGTTTATAATAAAATAATTGTGGTTATTATTGAATATGTACATATTGTGTTTGATGAAAATAATATAATATTTAAATTTTATACTAATGTTTATTATAATTAGTTTAGATATATTAATTTTCATAAATAAAAACATCATGTTAATGGTGAATCAATTAAGGGGAGATTAATCCTTATCGAACTATTCCAAGATCTTGGAGGATTCATAAAGATAGTCTCAATGAAAATGTAATTGTAATATTTATTCTCGTATTTAAACTATAAATTATATTATAAATTTTTGTTAAAAGTATACTATTATTTATAATCATATTCATAATAAGGATGATGATGATTTTAATTATGCAAATTGGTTTTTGTTATTAAAGATGAGCTTAATATGTTTTTTGAAATTATTATTGGTATTTACTAGAATTTCTTAAAGATAAGTTGGTAATAAAAACTAAATGGATTATTAAAAACAAGCACGATGAGTATGGATAGATATTAAAAATTAAAGAATTATATGTTTACCAAGGACACTCTCGATAATAAGATATAGGAATTGAATATTCTTTTTCACCGGTTTCTAAGTTAGATATTTTTAGAATCATTTTAACTTTTTCACGTTTTAAGGTATTGAATTATATAAATTGGATGTGAAAATATTAGTCATAAATGGTTTTATAGATAAATAATTTTAGGCTTAATAGCCACAATTTTGTATAAATTAACATTTCATAATCATGTTTCTAAATTATCTAATGTCTCGTGTGGTCTCAGAGATAAATTTCATGCTTTGTATGAGGGGATTTATATATTTAAATTAAATAATGGTTTTAATAAATATAATTTTGATCCTAAATTTTTTATTAAAATAGTTTCTAAAAATATTATAATTTCACAAATTTTTATTAATGATAAATATATTTTTTCCTCTAGTAACATTGTTTGTAATGATTTTATTAATTTGATGTCATCTGAGTTTGACATGAGCTTAATGGGAGAAATAAATTTCATTCTAGGAATTCAAATTAAAGCAATTATGGGATCTTCCTTAGCCAATCCATGTATACGAAATATTTTGATAAAATATTTGGACTCAATTACCCTTATTCATTAAAACATCTTATGAGTGTCAGTTCTAAATTATATGTTGATGCATCCAATATTTCTGTCAATATTAAATTTGATAAAGTAATTATTGGTAGTTTCAAATAGATAACTAAATATATTCCCAAAATGACATTTATTTTTTTTGAAAAATATTTCAATTTTCTACTAGAGTTTCACATACTCCAACGGCCCGAAGGCCTTCATTTTTTATTGATTGATAATCCACCTTTCAAGGGATTATGTGGAACCCTATTACATGCCCGTAGGCCATTTTTTAGGAACCAATTCCCGTAGGCACAAACATACCATACAACCCAGACAAACAACATGGAGCTTGCTCCTCCCCAGCATCTTTATCTTTGAAATCATCTCTTCACCTCTGCATGGATGTTCGGCTAGGCATTCCTGTGCATGCACAGGCTTGTCCCGATGACAGGTGCCATACCCTCTCATTCTTGCAATCCATTAGCTCCGGTTGTGGTGAGTGCTCCTTTGCCCATCCTCCTTGTAGAGCTTGTTCCTTGTAGTTTTTTTGGTCTGGTGTTTGTATCTACAGGTGACCCGAAGGCCATATGGATAGCCCGAAGGCCCAACTGACCCGAAGGCCTGGGTGCCCGAAGGCCAATGAAGGACTCGGGGACCAAATCTGATACCCGAAGGCCCAAACGGGGGAATATATGAAAAGTTTGGCATTAGTTTATGCCCAATTACAAAGTGAAATTAATACTAATTACCACCATTGGATTAAATGGTAAAAATATATTCTTATTTAAATTTAGAACCACTTAAAAATATAATATAATCATATAAATAAATTAGATTAAAGAGAAGTTTTGATGTAAAATGCAGTATTTTTTACTATTCATTAAAAAATGAACATTGTCAGAAAAATACCAAAAATTCAAACAATGTAAATTTTGATGTCCCAATCATAAAGAATAATTTTAGTTTAAAAAAAATAGCTTATAAAATTTTCAAAAGATATATTCAAAATGGTTTTCCATCAAAAGGCAGTAATATAGTATTTTAAAAAATATTAGTGTATTCCATGCTTAAGATTGGATTTATTTTCATTTTAAGCCTCTCAAACACTATCTAATTCACTAATAGACATAGATAAAAATATCTATTATTAATTACTTACTTGGGATGTTACATCCTTCCCCCTTTAGAAAATTTCGTCCCCGCAATTTATTTACTTATCGAATAAATGGGGGTACTTAGCGCTCATTGCATTTTTACATTCCCATGTTTCCTCTTCCATCATGTGGTTTTTCCACAAATCCTTTACCTGATTAATCACCTTATTTCGTAACACTTGCTCCCTATGGTCAAGAATATGGACCATTTGTTCCTCATAAGATAGGTTCTCTTCCATCTGAACTACCTCTGGACTCAAAACATGAGATGGATCTGGCATATACTTTCTCAGCATCGAAACATGAAAAACATTGTTTACCTGAGATAAACGCAGAGGTAAAGCCACCCAGTATGCAACTGATCCAACTCTATCTAGAATTTCATACGGTCCAATGAACCTCGGACTCAACTTTCCTTTCTTACCAAATCGTATCACACTTTTCCATGGTGAGACTTTTAGAAAAACATGATCACCTACCTCAAAAGTTAGATCCTTCCTCCTATTGTCTGCATAACTCTTCTGTCTACATTGAGCTGTTCTCATGGGTTTCTGAATCAGCTGAACTTTTTCTGCCATCTCATCTACCAATTCTGGTCCCATCAACTTCCTTTCACCCACTTCATCCCAGAAATCTGGAGTTCGACACCGCTTCCCATATAACGCCTCAAATGGTGCCATCTGTATACTGGAATGAAAACTGTTATTACATGAAAATTCAACCAATGAAAGATGTTGGTCCCAACTTCCTTGATAATCCATCGAACAAGCCCGTAGAATATCCTCCAAGGTGTGAATTGTTCGTTCTGACTGCCCATCTTATTGAGGATGAAATGCTCTATTAAAATTTAATTCAGTACCTAACGACTTCTGAAGGACTTTCCAAATGTTAGAAGTCATACTTGGATCCCGATCAGATACAATGGAGAGGGGAACTCCATGTAACCTGACTATATCATTAAGATACAAACGGGAAAGTTGATCTAGGGAAAAAGTATCTCATATAGCAAGGAAATGAGCATATTTAGTCGAGCGATCAACAATAACCCAGATTGAATTATTACCTCGACGGGTCTTCGGCAATCCCACAATGAAGTCCATGGATATATTCTCCCATTTCCACTCTGGCACTGGTAAAGGCTGAAGCATCCCTTTCGGTAACTGCTGCTCTGCTTTAACATGTTGACATGACAAACACTTCATATTAAAATCAGAAATATCTCTTTTCATTCCATCCCACCAGTAATACTCCCGCAGATCTCTGTACATCTTAGTACTTCCAGGATGAACTGAAAACGGAGAACTATGAGCTTCACATAAGAACTCTATCTTCAACTGTGAATCACAAGGCACGCACAATCTCTTCCCAAATCTCAAAACACAAACATTATCAATGTTGAATTAAGGCAACTTACCCTTCTGAACCATCTCTGCCGTTTTCTACAACTCACTTTCTTTCTTCTGTGCTTGCTTGATTCTATCTGATAGAGATGATCTCACTGATACCTGAAACAAAACAGAATAACTTCCTACACCAACAACTTCTATGCCAAATTTCATCAAATCCTTAACCAAAGGATCACGTTCCTAAAGCAACATTGCTAATGAAGCATTACTTTTTTGACTTAAAGCATCAGCCACGTTATTTGCTTTTTCCGGATGGTAATGAATTGTACAATCACAATCCTTGATTAATTCCATCCATCTCCTCTGTCTCATTTTTAACTCTTTTTGAGTGAATATATACATTAAACTTTTTTGATCAGTATATATTTCACACTTTACTCTATAAAAATGATGCCTCTAAATTTTTAAAGAGAAAACAATAGCAGCTAATTCCAAATCATGTGTTGGGTAATTTACCTCATGATTTTTCTACTATCGTGAAGCATAAGAAATTACCTGATCATTCTGCATTAGGACGCAACCAAGTCCTTTCAATGAAGCATCACTGTATATAACAAACTCACCATTCCTGGAAGGTAGTACCAAAACTGGAGAATTCACCAATCTTCTTTTCAATTCCTGAAAACAATCATCACATTCTTTTGTCCAGATAAACTTAACTCCATTCTGAGTTAGCTTAGTCATTGGACTAGATAACCGTGAAAAATTTATAACAAACCTTCAGTAATATCCTGACCAACCAAGGAAGCTACGAATCTCAGTTACATTTGTGGGTCTTGGATAGTCTTCCACAACTTTTGTTTTTGCAGGATCAACAGTTATCCCATCTTTAGAAACAATGTGACCAAGGAAAGAAATTTGTTGTAACCAAAACTCACACTTTCTAAATTTTCCATACATTTTCTTTTCTTTTAAGGTTTGAAAGATAACCCGTAAATGTCTTTCATTCTCCCCTTTACTTTTAGAAAACACCAAAATATCCTCAATGAAAACCACCAAAAACTTATCCAAAAACTCATGAATACAGCAGGTGCATTGGTTAGCCCAAAAGTCATTACTACAAATTCATAATGGCCATATCTTGTACGGAACGCGGTCTTTGGAACATCTGATTCCTTTACCTTCAGCTGATGGCACCCCGATCTCAAGTCAATCATTGAAAAATACTGAGCTCTCTAGAGCTGATCAAACAAATCATCGATATGAGGCAAAGGACATTTTTTCTTAACAGTGATGTTATTCAAGGCTCTATAATCAATGAAAAGTCTCATTGAACCATCTTTCTTTTTAACAAATAAAACAGGAGCACCCCATGGTGATGTGCTAGGTCGAATGAAACCTTTCTCTAATAAATCTTTCAATTGCTCCTTCAACTCTAAAAGTTCAATTTCATCCATTCGATAAGGGGGTTTTGAAATTGGCTTAGAATCAGGAACTAAGTCAACAGTAAACGAAACTTCCTGATCTGGTATTATTCTAGGCAACTCATCTGGAAAAACATCAGGATACTCATTTACCACTGGCATGTCATTAATCTGAATAGTTCCTTTATTTTCAAAGATGTGTGCAAGGTAACATTCATTTCCATCTTTTACAAGTTTCTTGGCCTCTTTATAAGTTATCAACAGTAAGGGTTCATTCTTGTACACAAACTGAAAGTCTTTCTGAAATGAAACTTATTTATCCCTACAATCAATCTTAGCATGGTAAATAGAGAGCCAATCCATACCCAGGATAACATCAAACTCTACTAGAGGTAGAACAATAAGGTTTGTAAGTAGGTTCTTTCCACATATAAGGATAAGAAGATTCTTATAAATTCTTTTTGCCTCAGCATTTCCCCCATGTGTTTTTCCCACAAGTTCAGGAGTCATTTCTTGAGATGTTATTCCCATTTTACTAGAAAAGGTTTTAGAGATGAAAGAATGTGTGGACCCCGAATCAAACAACACACTGGCATAATCTGAAAAAACAAACAAGGTACCTGATACAAATTTATTTGATGGCCCAACATCTGCTGAAGTAGTTGCAAAGGATTTCACCACCCTTTCTGCATGTAGTCTAACTGCTTCCTGTCACTCAAGCTCTTTTTCAGACAATCGTTTGTATAGTGACCCATCTCATTGCACATAAAACATTTCACTAACTGTAAATGAAATTTGGTCTTACCATCACCCTGATCTTTTTCAGTGAAATCACGAGCCTTATGTCTCATCTTACTGCATCGGTAGCACTTTCCAAAATTCAGAAGACATTCCCCAGCATGCATTTTCCCACATTTATCACAAACTGGAAACTTAGTTTTCTTACCATCAGACTTTTTTGATTAATTCTTCCCTTTCTCCGGCCACCTCGGTCTCTTCTTCTGTTGGTTGTTATAGAACACTTGGTCATCTGTAAACTCAATTTCCACCTTCTCAGCACATCGAACAAGCTTTTCATAACATTTAAACTCACGAGAAGCTAATTCCCTTCGATATTTTGGATTTAATCTTGAGTAAAAATGATTGATTTTACTATCAAGGTCTTGGATAAAATTTGGAGCATACCTTGACAATCGAGTGAACCTTTCTTCATAGGTAGCCACTGAGTATTCCTCTTGCCTCAATTCCAAGAATTGTTTTTCCATCCTAAGTCGAACAGCCTTAGGAAAATACTTTTCAAGAAACATACCTTTGAATTCATCCGAGTCGAGAGCATCAATCCCATCAGCGTCCTTGATATTTTTAACCATCGCCCACCACTGATCTGCTTCACCCTCCAAACGGTAAATAGCAAGACTAACCTTTTGATTGGCTGAACACCCCATGACATCGAAAATCTTCTCCAGTGCATTAATCCACCCTTCAGCAAGCACAGGGTCAGATGATCCTCCGAATGATGGGGGATGTTGCCTCATGAAATGTTCCACCACTGACATGTTCCTCTGCGGTTGATTTGGCTGATCTTGTGTATGGATACCACCGCCATTTATCGCTTGAGTCAACTGCGCCATTACTGCAACAAATTGTTCAGTTCCAATTCCGACCATCTCAGGATGCTGATTTGGAAGGTTATTTCCTTCTGCATGCCTTCCTATCACTGTATTCCTATTTCCTCTGTGGAAATCCATTCTGAACAAATATGTCTTAGATAAAGAAACATAATAATCTTCAAATACTATATCACTTCAATTTGACCATAAAAAAAATATTTTTGGATAATCATTTAATATATTTCTAAATCCTAAAGTTATCTAAATGGACCTTTGATACCAACTTTAAGGCCCCAGCCATAAACCTTACTTAATCATGAGTTATTACAAGATTACACATTGAGGATCTTTTCGGGTTTAGAGTTTTATATAATTAGATCATAAAACTTTCATTACATTCCACATATAAAAAATGTGGTTACATAAAGATAGTATTCTTATTTCCCATCAATAGAAACATATTTAAAATAAAACATGGATTATTTCTTGACACTTCCTTGACACTATCATCATATCATGTACCTTTCCCTAGACCTGTGAAAAACATTTCAAAAAAACTTGGGATGAGCATAAAAAGCTCAGTAAGGGATATAAAAATATGGGAAGGAAATATGGGTACATATATACATAAGAATGAAATCATACGTTACCCATAAAACATAGGCACTTTAACATACCTCATCAAATCATGAATAAATCATAGAAATCATAAGAAATAAAGGTAACTTGAGGCATTCATAACATTCTTACGTAGGGAGTAACCCTCTTGGTTACATTTGGAATACCCATCACAGTATATCCCCTAAATCTCTTCGGAGAAACCTTAACGTTTCACTCCTTCACATTACCCAATACATTGGAGAGCTATATCAGGCTCACCCGCCCTTAGTTTATCATGGAACCACCCGTCTTCATAATAATTCCCAAGAACCTCATCATAATCGTATCACATAAAACATGCATAAAGGAACCATAACATTTCCACCATTCAATCACAAGATATCAATACAACACATTGATATAAAAACATTATGAATACCATTTTCAATACCAAAATAAAAAAAAAGTAAAACATGGTATTTATTTTTCTTTTAAAAAAAGGTATGGCTTGTAGTGGAAGCCGAAACTCAAATAATGGTCACGGCGGCGGAGAAATCGTTGTCGCTGCATACGTGCGACAAAAACATTCCCTTTTGTCGTTTAGTAAACACTTCATATAAAAAATATTCCTTTTGAATAAACGTAAAAGTCATAGGGGTTTATACACCATATAAAAGAAGGTTGTGTATAAAACAAAATATGCCTCAATGAAAGGAGATTGAGACGAAGTCCCATACCTCGGGTCCGACTTGACTCGATTGTTCTTTAATGTCCTAAATAATAAACTTGAGTTAATTTATACTTTCTTAAGAACCTTTTTCAAGTTCATTATTCCTTTTATATCAGTTATTTCCATGTCATGAACACTATGTAATTATTTAGGTTAATAACGGTCGTTTTAACAATCATTGGTATTTGAGTCAAAAATAAACCCTTTATAATTACAAGTTGTTCATGTATCCATTATATCCAGAATTATAATCATGATGTATATATCATATATATCCTGTATATACATGCATTTATAATATTACATAATCATTTAGAGGTAATAAATGAAATGCACCGTTCATTGAGATGGTAAGCCGTACGTACGCATGAATGCTACTTTCATTTATATTTCATATTTTATATAATAGAATCATAATGATATAAAGGTATATTATAATTACAGTATAATATAATATATAATATCATAGTTCCATCCTTTATACGTCCCACATATGGTATTTAACGAATCAAATCACTTTGAGGGGGCGGTAGTCCGCACTTCCTTAAATGAAGATATCACGTTTACCCATAATGGAAACCATAAAGGTATGAACAAAATGAAAAAATACAGAAGCTTAAGGAAAACATAAACATATTATATATCATATATAAATATAGTTACATCTTAATGGCCACCTTTGAAGGTGTTAAAAGAATGTTGAACAATCATCGTTTCGGGAGGCATAGATTCACCATCCACGGAAACAGTATGTCCTTTAACCATTAGATGTAGGTGTGTGTATGTGTAGCTCTAATACTTCTTATAAAAACATTATAGTATATTGAAGATACTTTATTCGTTACAAAATAAATGAATAAAAAGATTTTAGGGGGTTGGAGAAGCAGAATAAAACAAAAGGACTCAAGTGAAGACATTACCTTAAAATCGGGTAACTCCATTTGGTTTGAGCTCAAAGGCTTCCTTGGGAAGACTTCTTCCCAATGTGAGGCTTCAAGGAGTAAGAGAGGGATTTGGAGAGACACAATGGGCAGGGGTTGGCCGAGCCAAAGGCTTTGGAAGTGTGGGTAAGGAGGTAGAGTTGGGGGCCTTTTATAAGAGGGGAGGAGTGGCACTCTTGGAAAGTAAAGAAATGTTACTTTATTTGAAAATACTTTTCGGATTAAAAAGGTCCCACATTGATATAATTAGAGGGTAAGGTGATAAGGGTTCTAAATACACCCATCCAATAGGTTTTGGACATGTGTAGGTCATAGATTTTACATTATATTTTCATTTTATTTAAATATTTTATTAATGAGGTAATCGCGACATCATCATGATGTCATAAATAATTTAATTTATTTAAAGTCTACAAATTATGAAAAAATACTGTGATGTAGGAAATATTTTTATCTTTACAAATAATATTTATAGTCCAAAAGATCATTTATGTAGACAAAATGAAAAATATTTTAATCAGGTAATACATTTTTGTTATATTTACTTTCTTTTAAAAAAATAAAAAGATAACAAGTCACTTTCCACAAAAGTGATTCCATGGGGTCCCCAAGTTTGGCACAAGGCATACCATGGTCGGCCATGAGACAAAAAGTAGAATTAGGACACATGTTGGGGTCATTTTTTATTATTATGATATTATTTTATTATCCTTAACTACCCGATTACTCATTAATCAAGATAATTAAAGATAATTACCGTCGTTACTATTCATAATGTTCAAAAACAAAAGAGTCTTGATTATATAATTTGGACCTTCTGATTCCAAATATGTAATCAATTTTACCAAATTCCAAACACAGAAATTGCAATAATTGATTTAAAAATAATTCCCGTTGTCAAAACAAATAGCGGGTTTTTTGAAACAATATCTATGAAATATTTGGCATTAGTTTATGCCCAATTCGAAAGTGAAATTAATCCTACTGACCACCATTGGATTAAATGGTAAAAATATATTCTAATTTAACTTCAAAACCAACTCAAAAGATAATCTAATCATATAAATAAATTATATTAAAAAGTAGTTTTGATGTAAAATGCAGTATTTTTCACTATTCATTAAAAAATGAATATTGTCAGAAAAATACCAGAACTTCACAAAAAGTAAATTTTCATGTCCCAATCATAAAAAAGAAGTTTATTTTGACAAAAATACCTTATAAAATTGTCAAAATATAGATTTAAAAATGGTTTTCCATCAAAAGACAGTAAAACAATCTTTGAAAAAATATTAGTGTATTCCATGCTTAAGATTGGATTTATTTCCATTTTAATCCTCTAAAACACTATCTAATTCATTAATAGACATAGATAAAAATATATATTATTCATTACTTAATTGGGATGTTACACTCTCTCTCTATAATATTCAAATATTATTCCTTTTGAATTTTAAATTATCTATTGAATAATTGAATATGTTATTTATATTTGTTTTAAAAGGCCATCAATATAATATACTATAAATAGGTTCACATGTGATAAAATTGTAATGAAATAAATTTTCAATGAGATATTTCATTTATTAATTTATATTTTATAATTGAAAATTCATGCAATATTCTATTATACTGAACATTTCTCACTATTTCTAAATGATCACTAAAAAGAAGAAGAAAAACATTAATGACTTATTTTACCCTCTTGAAGAGTTAATCAAGTTGATCGAAAAATAAAGAACCAATTCTTATATTTTAATATTCTTTTATCTATATCATTTTTATTTCTATAGTCTATAAAACTTATTTCTATTTTTAACATACACTCATTTTTCTATTTATGGTTTCACAAAAAAATCCATTTTATATCATTGGGTCGTGACTCCCAAATTCAAATGTGAATTATTTTAGATAATTTATCACATTATATAATGTGAGAAATATGAGTGCTTGGGGAATCCCCATACAAATGTCAGGCGTATGGTTATTTAACCACTTGAAAATATAGTTTCCAATCTGGTTATGATTCTCCTTAAAAATTTCGACGTGCTCACAATTTATCTCTCACCAAGTGTAAGGGTATAAGAGTATACTTGGTCCACATTATAATAAACTACTATAATGAATAATTACATTATTTCTTGTATTCCACTACAAATTAACGGTACTAAATGACTTTTATAATAAATTTAGATAACTTATTTATATGATCAATTTTTTTAATCTTTTATGTTACTCCATAGAGGCCATCATATTTTACCCTTGTGAACATAAAATCATTATCTAATACAATGATGATGAATGTGTTCCTATTTGTTCTGAAGTACTAATTGATTTTAAGGACTACAATATAGGTACTCTCACCCAGATTTGGTTGGTATATATTTATCAAAAACAAAATGGGGCATCGATTCGAGTACGCAACATAACATAATAGACAGATCCTATGTGGATTTACAAGGAATTACATCCATCCTTTATTTCTATTCGAATATATGTTTATTCTTAATATTATTCATGTTATACAATACCCTTAAAGTCCCCCATTTGTAGTTCTCCATTATAAATACCAAAATGAAATTTCCTATAAATTTCTTCTCAATCAGTCTAAGAAAACCCTCTTATATAACTCTATAGATCTTCATATAATGTATGTTGGCTTCCTCCCCATTATCTGTTTGAGAATAATTTTTCAAACCACACCATTAAAATTTATAAAATAGGGACCTAATTTATATTAATAATTATTGGATTGAAAAAAAAATATAAAAAATGACACTACACGATTAATAATCTTATTTTATGTACTAGAATCAACCACATTCATAATGAATAAAAAAATTTCGTTATATAATCAAAATGGTTATTATAATTTTGATAATCATCCTTCAGTCTATAAATGGACCATTTCAACTTTCATTTCTTAATATATGCGTTTAAAAAAAACAAAGGAATTAGGTCCTACCATTTGCACGTCCATATCGGTATTCCCTTTAAGGAGATCAGTTTTTATATACTGTTTATATAATATAATGAAAATAAATTTCTATGAAAATTAATATAAGATTTGAATTTTTCATCATAATGATAGAAACGTTATCTTCATAGTCAATATCATTAATGTTTTTATATCTATTCTTCACCAATTATTATTTATACATAAAAACAACACCATCGATGAATGTTTTTCAAGGAATAAGCACATACACCATTTGGGTCTCACCCCTTCATGTGAATCCAAGAAGTTTCATATAAGGATTGTTTACATGGAGTCAATTTAATATTAAATGTATTTAAACTCTCCCTTAGAATTAAAATTCTCATTTACACTTGGTAGGTTGTAGGTTCATCACCCAAAAGCATTACATAATGATAATGTTTTATAATAAATACATAGATATTAATCTCTTGAAAAATATTTCCAAAACATTGAGGTTTCTATATAACCTATGTTGGTTCACATTCCATAGATATTAATGGAACTCGTTCACCTTCCATTGCAAGCAAAATTATTTTTCCCCACTTAAACATATCCATATTCATATTTACTCCCACAAACACCATGACTTATATGCTACTTCTCAATAAAAACACTACGTTAGGCCACCAAAACATTTTTTTCAGTATAATTTTAGAAATAATATCCAATATTTTATTTGAAATAACCAACATATAAGAATTTATATTTCTTAAGTCCAAATTTCTCATAAGGTAAATGACACACATATTATTCACAACTCAATATCCTCATTAAATAATATCATGATATTTCTTAGAAAATATCATATATTGTGTCTTTATAAAATCATTATATAAAAATTTGTTAAGAAGGAATAATTCAGTTTCTATAACATATCCCCAAAATTAAATAAGAAGGTTATAATGACTCGTCGTTGATCAAACCATTAAAAGTTTTTTTATTCCTTATCTGAAATACACTATTCAACCATGGTATTTCAGAAAGAGTGATTTAAAAAAAAACAATATCTCATATGCTATGTGAATTTTTTCTCAATTATGTACTACGATTTTTTGATAAAAGGATATTAAAAAAATTTCCAAATTAAATATTTTCATCATTCTAAAACACTTCAAACTTTTCAAATGATTCATATTCATATCCTATTAAAAACACCTAACTATATCAACTAATTTTCCTGATAATGTTAGAAAAATACATAAACAATACACATGATTTTGTACTCACTGATCCATAGAAATCACACTATATTAGATCAAACATTAGACTATCCCATTCAGGTTTTACACTAAATTATTTATTGGTTAATTTTGTAACTAAAAAATACTCAAAAAGTATCAAATGATCCTATATTTAATTCCTCAAACAATCTATCTCTATTGAGCCAGTGGAAACATTTCTCTTTTATTTATGTAATGATATAATGTCAAAAGTTGGTTGTATTAGAATCTACCATGTACATATTATATTTACTGTTATAGAAAAGATTATCTATATTAACAATTTATAAACCACTTATCATATTTAGCATTATATAAATATTATCATTCTTTTATATAGAACAACACTTGTACTCAATAAAAAATTAAAGTATATTCATGTCCAAATAAGATGTAGAAATAAAATTTAGCTTTATTTAAGAAACAAAATAATTTTTCTCTAATTACATACTAATATAATTTTTAAACATAGATAATATATGATGTATTTGGGGTTTGGCTTAGTGGTAAGCACCCCATAATTATACATGAAAAATGGGGGTTGAAAACCCAAGGGGTGCAGGTTATTGTAGAAGCACTATAGCGCTACTGTAGAAGCCGAGATACTGTTGCAATGGCAGCACTGTAGCAGTGGCGGTACTGTAGAAGCGTAGGTATTATAGAAGTACTATTCAAAAAATGTGTATAAGGCCTAAAATTTGGGCCTACGGGCTATGTAATGGGCTAAATTCCAACTTGTACTACGAGCTATGTAATGGATCTCCCTCTACCCAATTTAAGAGGTCTTTGCTTTTATTTAATAATAAAAATGAGGCTTTGGTCCCAAACTTTAAAAAAATATAATATATGATGACCTCTATTGGATCAAATCTTTCTTTATTTATTAAAAATTTATATGATTCACCCTTTTTTAATTCCCTTCTATATCTGAGTCCACTTTTATCACCACAAATTTGTAATTCACTCCAAATATAAAATATACACGAGTTAGAGTTATAAAAATGTATAATTATATCATTCATATTCAGAATCTCATCTTTCTTCTCTTTAAGAACACTCAATTATATATAGCCATCTATAATTTTTTTATAGGTGAATCATATACATTATCTTAAAAGGATATGCATGATGTATTCCATAGTCTAATTAAAATACATATCAACAAGTGAGTATCCTATTTTTTATCTTTTCATCAAGTACTTTTAATGAATCCACTCCCAATAATATTGACAACCCCACACATCATATCCATTTAATTAGCTAGTATTAATATTTCATCATATGTTACACCAGTTTATCCATTTAAAGAATACATGAATATATCTCGTAGATAATAATTTTCAATCATATCATATAAGATTCTAATATAATAGCGTGGATAACACATTATATATAAAATAATTTTAATATACAAAAAACACTATTCTTTTGTAAATAAAAATATTAGGGTTTCTTCGCTATGTGTAACCCAAATAAAATACTAAGAATATTGAACCTAATCATTAGTGTCTCTCAGTTAAATTCATCCCATAATGAAGTAATCTATAGGAACCTAATTACTAGGGTCACTAGTACTAAATGTGTTCGGTCATTACAAGTACTTATTTGGAATAAATTTCACAAATAAAATTTATTGGATATTATTTAAAATCCATACATTTTTAATAAAAATAAAAATATATTAAAACCACTACATCTTTTTATTTCATTATTATCTCATGTTTTATTCATTTATGTATTCATTTTTAAATGAATTTGTATTTTAATAACTATTAAAACCACCAAATTAATTTATTAATATTTTATTAATATGAAACTCTATACACAAAACATCATTTCTGTTACCCCCCATAAATATAGATTCATTATATATTTAAAAATTTATTATTGAATCTCATGTTTAAGGTTCTTGGAATTTTCATGCAATGGTATATAATTACATAAAATTGATAATTTCTACATGAGTAATACTAAAGTGAAAAATTGCTAACCCCCACCTTTTATGAATAATTCTTAATCCTATAGTACTATAGGAAGTCCACGAAAAATTCCATATACCCGAGGATACATTATTCAAGGGAGAATATAATTCAAAATCACTCTAAAAAATAATATATATATATATATACTGTATTCAAAAACTAAATTCAATATTATAAGATTATTTACATACTGTGTTCACTATGGATAAAAACAAAATATAATATTGTCATACCAAGTATTTAATTCATGGAATAGATAATTTTAAAAGGGTAAATTTAGCAGATAAATTAAAGCATACAAAATACAAATATTTCATAAAACATTTATAAACATGAATATTGTAAATGAATAAAAAAATAAAAAACCCTTTATTTATTTTCCAAAAACCTGATATATAATTATATGTATTTAATATTTAATATAAGCATGGAATATAATAATTTTAGAATGAAAAAACGTATTATTTATAAACAATTTTATACTATAGAGATTTTTAAAAAAATTATTAATTTTTTTAAAAATTAATTATATATTAATTTTTAGAATAGATAATGGGGTTATCATTATGATTGATATCACATATTATTATTTTCAAAAATGTTCCTAACATGTTTTACTATATTCCCAATATTTTTGATACGACATGATACTCTATTTTAGTGAATACAATATTTATTTTGCTGCTTTTGATATCATATATTTTATCATACAATATAAATAAAAATCATTTTTTTATATACCATACTTTACAATATCCTATAGTCATAAACTGGGACTAATAAAAATTGATGTAATACTTTATATCATAAGTTATGATATATCCCAAAAAAACTTATGATATTTCGATTCATTGAAAATTTTTATATATAAACACATTTATTTTTTCATAGAATTATATTTCATACCATAAAAGTGTTTTGGGTGATGATTCAATTATTATGGATGTAGTAGCAAACTTATATAATTTCAAATCAATCATAAACAATATAAACATTCTAATATGAAGAATTTAATTCAAGTGAACTATAATCATTGTGGCTTACATCACTACAGACTGCAATGATGTATTCTTCATAGTGTCCACATAAGAAAAAACCAAAATTATATGAGTTATAATGGAATTGAACTAAATATGGATCCTCATTCATAGTGAGATAAAAACTAATAAACAAAGAGATAATGATGCATTTTTTTAAATAAATGATAATTTTTTATAAATATAGTTATTAACTAACATGAATACATCATATATCCATGAACTTGGGATATTATACCTTTTATTGGACCAATATATTTAATAAACAGTGTTTGGGTGTTGATTACCATCTCACAGTAGTTGTCTGGTGTTATAGTAACACATGGACAATTTGAGTTAAATATTAATATAATTCAAATAATATATTTTTTATTCATATCAATAAATGAATTGATATAGTTGATTAATAACAGAAATAAAATTATTAGGAAGAAGTTTCCCTCATTATGCACACACATCTATGTAGTAAGCCTTATCGAAAACTACTATAGGAGATATCAAATGCATCTAATGAATCTTATGATATGGTAATATTTTAACCTATGATATACATCACATACATATCATTGGTTACATATAAGGTATATTTTAAAGTATGATATAAACTTTTTGTTCATCTCCAATAATGAAAATGTAGTGCGTAAGCCTTAGGGAGATTTTTCTGTGAGACCTACATCATTTGATGTTATTACCTTTACGAAATATATAACAAAACTGTCTAATATATTTTTAGGAAAATTAGCCATTTACCCTCAGCATGAGGCCCTAACTCCATCAAAAATTATGTAAAATAATTATAGTCTAATTGTAGTTAATATAAAATTTTAATTTATATTGATTTCTACAATCAATATCTAAAGCATAATCAAATGATAATTCCCTAGAAGATGTACCTAACTTAATCCTTGAGAAATAGGGTATGCACCACCCTTGATATCCACCCAATGTCTAACAATTCAAATTCCCAAATTTCTCATCTCAAATGATCCTTGAATTTCATTCAAATTGATTGAAACTCCTAAATAAAACAAAGTAGTGGTATGACTTAAGATAATAATGAATGGTATCATGAAAACCATTACATGAAGAATCCTTCATGTTGGCGAAAGGGAACTATGTGACCTGTTCCAACTTCCATTTCCCTACACTGGAACCATCATAATCCCCAAGTATAAAAAAATAGACCATCATGATGAAATTATCCTTCCAAGATCATTATACCAAATGGCATGAATCCATTTCAAAAAAAATGAACCCACTGGGTTAAACTATTCGCAAACTCTATTTAAACCTCATTACACTACAATACATTTAATCAATGGGATAAATATGAAATAAATAAAGAAAAATCTTTATATGATTCGAAAATTAATTCATACATCCAGGGGTGAACAATACAATAATTTTATTAATCATAAGATTCAAGGATAACAATTATCAATTAATAGTCTGTCATATTAGTTTAGTGAGATCCATATCAGAGTTCTCATGTGTAGAAGCTCTCTTCCATGATTTATTGTAGGGCCCAATTGGTTATCTGGCCACACCAACCACAAAAATTCATTGGAGTCGATATATTGAATTCAAGTTACTTTTGATACATGGTTTATTCAACGTCATAATTAAATCTTCTTGGTAGAAAACTACATGCTACATCCCTAAAAAACATGACTATTTTGAACCCAACATAATATTGGGATAAGAATATTCTGGTAAATTTCATGATACCCTTCCTAAAACTATCTAACAACACATCAACCATTATATGTTATAATCTTCTAATCAACATTCCTTTGTGGGAGAGTTACAATTTCTTCCATTTTTAAACCCATACAAACCTATCATATGGTAATATATACTAATTTTTGATTGAAATAAATATTGGTAATTTTATCAACATTCATCTATATCATCCATTTGAAGACTGTTTTCATAAGAATATAAAAATCCTCCAACACATTGACAAATATTATTTGGAGCACCCATCCTCTCTTCTAAAGAATGTATTTTTATATATCCATTTCATTCACTGTAGTCATACTAAGTAAATGTATTTTTTTTTGGGAATATATCTATGAAATATGGGGTGAATTTTACCTTTTATTAAAATTAATGTGTAATAAAATATGAAAATCAAAATTAAATAATTTATAAAACATTATGTAAGAATTAGAATTTGAGATAGTTTATAATTTTGGTTCAAGTTAATAACTATAATAAAAAAGTAATTGAAACATTGAAATTATCAAATCAAAGTTAGGAATGTATGTTAGATGATTCATAATAATGTATAGTGTAACTGTAAAAGAAACAAAATACAATTTTGAAAGATACCAACTAGTGGTTTATGTTCACCCATAAAACATCACATGTTAACTCGAGGAATCAATGATATGAATCCCATAGTCTCAAAAATGATCACCTATACAGACCTATATATTTGGGTTTCTGAGAGGTCACTTTATCATATTATATCATCATGTAACCCATCCCAAACGTTTTCAGTGTTTGATTTATAATGAAAAAGTGGTTTAGGAAAGATAATTTTTCATGAGGAAAATCCTAACAATATATCTCAAAAATTTCTTAATAGACGGATTTAAAATGGGGATATATGTATTTTATAGAGAATTTTGGAGAGCCATTGAATATTTAAGAAATTTGATGTTGGCTCTGAGTGAGGCATGATGGATCCTTGCAGTTAACTATCGATTCAGATCAAGAAGTTGTTCAGGATAAGTAAATTAGTACAATGATCTAAAATAAGAAATTTTAAATTTCCTTAATGAATTAAGTGTATTCATCATGTATATCAATCCAAAAAATCCCTCTATTAGTTACTTCTTTTCCGTAATAAATTTCACTTTCTTGGAAAATACCCAATACCAGTAGGTATAGAATATGAACAATTCGGTATCTGGTGGCCTACCTAGATATGAGAGGATTTGTAAGACCCTAAATGGCTAGATGGTACTAGCCATTAGGTAGCCAATTAACTCTTGATAGGTGTCCAGAAAACAAACTATAGAACCCTGATTTACAGTGATCATTAATCGGGTAGCCAATGGCCCTTCTATAGGGGAGACATACTTCCACTATTGAATATGATATTAGGTTCACCTCACTGGGTAGATGGTTATACCTTCAAAACAACATCTTCAACTGAATCCTCCTCCACTTCAATCCAATGCTTTTTAATAATTTTCTATAATAATTTCAAGGATTTTATGGATTCAAATAGACTATTCGAAGCTTTCACCAAACATTAATTGTAATTTTAAAATCTAATTTAATTCACCACTTAATGTTTATTATAAAACCAGAAACTACCTTAAATATGTTATTGGAATATAAGAGTGTGTTTTAAGAATGAAAACACCATGATATAGATAGAGGTAGCACAATATCCCCCTTTCTAATGATCATAAAATCATAACTTAAAAATTAAAGTTACCAAAAAGAAATAATAAACAAGATTGAAAATAAATTGACAATTTCAAAATGATATTTAATGATATCGAGGATATAACATATAATATATTCTTTTAAAAATTATATAGATGTTATTAAGAGATTTTAAATTAATAGAATTCAATATATCCCCTTTATAACAAAATATAATGAAAGAGGGTAATAATTTATAAAATTTCATAAACAACAACCCCCTTATAAAAATAATGTTAGAAATTGTTCCCACATTATTGTTTTGATATTTCCTCCCATTTCCATTAAAAAATATAGATAAAAATAAAAACGGTAAAAAAAGAAGGGAAAGGAGTTGTTAAATAATGACTCTAAAGTAAAAACTCCATGGTTAATTTTAAAAAATCAATAATTATTTTTAAAAGGGAGAAAAGTAAGGAGAAATATATTCAAAACACATATTAATTTCTATAACTCCCCAAATATTTCATTTATTTTGGAGGTACATATATAAGAATGAATTGAAGAAAAATATGAAAAATAAAATATTCAGTAAACATTTCTTAGCTTCCAAAATTTTTAGATAATACTATAATTATAGAGAAAACTTGTAATGTTAAAAAGAATAAAAAATTCAAACAAAAATATATAAGATAAAGAATTAATTAAATCTAAAATAAATATAATAGGGAAAAAGTAAAAATATTTAACCAAATAAAGTAGATAAATGTGTAAAATAATTGAAAATAGGTCAAGGAAACTAAAACTATCACAATCCTTTTCCTGGGTACATCATGGAATGGTTTCTCCTTCATATATAGATTTGTTATTTTTGATAACATGTAGAGGTTATTCCTTTAAATTGTAACCATAACTTGAAAATATTTCATTGATATGGAATTTCATTAAAATATAACTAAAGAAAGAAGTTATATATATGAATATAAAACTGTGTTTCCTCGTCAATAATCTTAATAAGGAGAGATAAAAACCAAATAAATTGAATAAATGAATAAATTCATATTTATGTTTTAAAATTAAATTATAAAAACATATTTGAGAAAAAAAAACTTTTCAAAATAAATATATGATATAAAATATAGTTTATAAATAATAAAATCATTAAAAGTAATTTATTGTGATAATAATAATTCTAAAATGTTGAGAAATAAAATAATTTGAAGAGTTGCAATTAATTGTTTTTAATATTAAATATATCTCCTAAAATAATTACATAAATAAATATATAAAATTTCCACACTCAAATGATGACATACGTGAGACATGGTATCCTATACAAAACAAGTAAATAATAAAAAAAATAAAAAATTTAAAAACATGTTTTCCAAACAAGATTTTAAAAATAATTTAATTGAGAAATCCTAGTTAAAATCGACAAATTGGAAATTTTCACAAGTAAATCATTGTTAATTGAAAATCCATGAATTCTAAATGATCATGGGATATAGTGTTTTTGAGAATATCAATATATCATGATTTTATATAGTCAAAATCCACTATGATATCATCTTTTTGGAAGTGATCTCTATTGAAATGGAAAATAAGGTAAATGTATTAGGTATAGGGTGATGTATTAGATTTTTATGAATATTGGTGGACCATTCATTACAATAATTTATAATGATATAGTTCAATGGTATCCCAATGTTTAAGAGAGTGTTTCATTTGCTGTATGTTTTTCATAACAACTCCCCATGTAAATATATTTTTCTTCAAATATAGAAGTTCCAATGGAATTATGAATCCCATGACTAAATGAGATGAGGGATTTTCCTAGAATATCTATTCTTCCATTTTTTTCTTTTCATATCTAGTTAAAATCCATGGAAATTGGTATCAGAAAATTAAGATAAATCAAAATAGGTTACATTTAGAAAAAATAAACTAATATTTTGAGAACATATTAAATAATGGAAGATTATTTTTATTGATTTTAAGTGATATTATTTATTATTTCTATTAAAAATAATTAAGGAAAAACTTGAACCTGAAAACATGTTAGGTAGTACTACTGTAAAGTAAACATTTAATCATTCTTCAATAATGACTGTTTTTCATCATTTTTCTAGTTTTTTCCAATATTAATATTCAATTCATACCCATGAGAGTTATAATTTATTTATAAATATATATTATGAATAATTATAGACGGTCATTGGTATCATTTAATTTGTTTAAAAACATTCTATTAGAAAAGTGAAAATTTTGAAAACCAATATTGATTTTAATTTCACCCATAACTCCAACCTTAATATAATTTTTAATTAAATCAATATATTAAAAATAAATTTTTTTCTTTGTTAGAGTTGAAATTGACACCATCAATATAAATTTGAAAAATTAAATTATAATTTTATAAATATTTTAAAAACCTAGTGGAATATACTTTTCCCATTATAAAATTATTTAAATGAATATAATTTGAATAAATTTAATACAAATATCAAGTGGTTTATTTTAATCCTTTCAGATATTTGATATGTTTTGAAGTATGATTTTAAATGAGTGGATTTATAAAACTGTGTAGTAGATAGAAAAAAAATGAAATTCAATCATTTTAAAATAAAACTTCTCTTGTCCATTTCAATGTGTTTGAAATTTAGATAAGAATAAAATGAAAACATGATTCTTATAGATTATATCCAAACTAAGGGTGAAAAGGGTTCACCAAAGTCAATTCGTTATTTTATGTTAAATCCTTTGGTAACAAGATGGTCTTTATTTCTAGTGATATTATATTATTTCCCAATTCATTTCAAATAACCCATATACATCTATTGAACTGACGATCCTTATGTTACTTGAAAGTAGTCTATACATTATTTCATGCGAATTGATTATGTTCCGCATGAATGTGAATTATTGATTTTTAAAATTTAATATAATTTTTATGATTTTGTGTGTCATGGTGAGATACAATGTCTATATGTTCAACATTATGTATGACTAATCTACGATTATGGGTTTCCATAAGTAAATCATTGATGACATTTTCCAGGAGATGATATTTTTCTTTTTTTCACTTTTTTGGAAAATAATTTGAATGAGATTGTTGTTATTATTCAGTTTATTTAATTTGAATATGTCCATTTAAAAAGTTATTTTAAAAAAAAATTATGAATAGGCTTTGTAAAATATTATCAAAATCAATATAGATTAATTCTCCAACTATTTTATCCGTTTTTTAAAAGATAAATAAAGATTTAATTCTGGTAAGGTACCAAAACTGGTACCGTTAGCGGATTTGGAATTAAATTTCTCACAATTGACCATTATGATTAAAATAAAATTATTTCAACCAAAAACATTAAAAACTCCACCTTGGGTTTTCTATTATTCCAAATCTCATAAGGAGTTTTCATAAAAAATTCTCTAACATGTCTATGATTATTCATATAACATGTAGTATTTAGAACCCCGACCAAAAATTTGATGTACAAATTCATTTATTAAAGTTAGATTGAATTCATCAATTTTTTAATTACACCTATTTTCTACATCATTTATTTAATGATTTTAAGGAAATAAAAAATTTTAATTATAGACATCAGAATAGAAAAAATAATTGAATTCCTTGTTATAAAATTCTCATGCATGATCATTATGAATTGAAATAATTTTAAATCATCTCTACTTTTCAACCTTTATAATAGTTTATAAGGTAATTTCATGATTAACATCTATTAGTTGATAAATAATAGCACGTGAATCTTATAAAATACGTGAAAATTATGATAGTATAGTTTTTTTCACCTATATATTCAATTTCATTAAGAAAAAAATGGTTTAGATATATCATTTTAATTGAATTTGAAATAATAATACAATTTTTATATTTTAAAATGGATTTTTTTTCTTTCCATGTTGGAATATTTCAAAAACAATTTTTTTTGAAATTAACATTGGGAAGATATCATACTAGTTGATAATGTTTGAGTTTGAAAAAGGAATTGGAGGTTCAATGACAAAGGCATTTGTAAAATAGATGTGTCTTATTAAAGGGTGCGTTGAAATTTTTTATAATTTAGATAACATTTATTTTAAATTATTTTTATATACAAATTTAAATATTTAAGTGATAAAATGAGTTCTTCATTCTGAATTATGAACTTTTCATATGTAATTTTTTTGGATATTTATAAAACTATTATCACAAAATTGACTAATAATAACTAATTTTTTACATTATTTTTAAAAATAAATTTTTTTATAATGGATATGTTATCAAAATAGATGTTTTCTTCACTAATTATCTTTTCCCTTGAATTATAATTAAATGTTGATGTGACCTCCTTCATATTTATTTATTTTAATTAATTTTTAGAGGTAACAACACATGTGTCCTGGGAAATTAAAAATTATGGAAGCATATTACTTTTTTGGATTTTCATAGAATAAAATTTTCATACAAGACAAAATGATTGAAGGTTTTGGTAGCCATAAACTATTGGGTCTTATTATGTTATCCAGTAATGATTTCAGAATCAAAATTTTTTAGTAGGTTTTCTTTTAAAAAAATTAAAAGTGAAAAGGATTATATTTATTCCTCCATGTCATTCCATTTTTTAATCACATTCATAGATTAAATTAAATATTATTCAAAAAAAATTAAATAATTGGTATTTACAAACTCATTGAATAAAAGATTATTTTTAAAAAATATATATTGGAGCTTATGTAATGAACTAGAATATGTCAACTTGACATGGTACCAGATTTATCTCTCTATAAGACCTCATGCATGCCTCCCCCAATGAAAGAGGCCTTAGAATATGTGTGACATTCAAAAAGGATTAATTATATGTTTATATCCTCACGTCAGAGTTCTATAATAGTGGATAACAACCAAACATATACACAAGGATGGGCATCAGAGTGCAAAAAATAAACAGCTAAAATAATATCATGCTATAATATACGATAGGGTTCACACATTCATATGGACTCTATAATAAAAAACATATACCCACTTGTATCCCACTCGGTCAACCATATATACCAAATTGACAAACAAAAAGTAAAAAAAATAATCCCTACTTCCAATACCGAGTAGAACCACATGCCTACTATCTAAAATGATTGAGTTACCCCAGCCCGATCCTTAGATTCCACATGAGCAACGATATTTAACCAAGAAATATTAGGCCCCAACACCATCCATCACGCAATCTAAGCTCCAATTAGAAATCATAAATCTGGTATCCACTCACACTAAGGTTCAATTATAGGGGGTGAGAAATGAATTTTTGTAGGCCACCCAAAAGATAAACCTATAAAAATACTTCCTCAAAATGTCATGTGCACATTTTATATGTTCCTCTTGGTTGAAGACTAATAACATATATCATAAATGAAAAACTAAATAAAGGGGGAAACAAACCCATAGAAAATAACTGAACATGGTTTCTATCCTTAAATTCATGGTAAATTTACTCCTACTCTATCCCCCTATAAAGGATCTACAACACATGGATCAATCATCCATACAAAAACTTCCATGTCAACGAGGTCTACATAGAATCTCCAATATGTCTAAATTTAATGGGGAAAATATTATTCCCAAGGGTGTACCCATTTTACTCCACACAAACATGTTGATTCACTTGGATCCTAGAATCCTTTAGTATGATATGAAATAATTATTTGAGTATCTAGGATGAAGAAACTAGAATACATATCAATCCAGATAGACCTGAAGAACAAATCAGGCACCGACTATGGAACCAAAGTACATGGGATCCAGATGTATATATATATATATAATCTGTATTCTAAAACATAAATGTAATCAAGAGTACACCATCCTCCAAAACTATAAGAAAACCCACTTCCTGAGTGACTCAATACCCCATAAGCATGAAGCCACAAAATCCATGGTGTCACACTAATCTATATTGGGGTTTCACTCATCCCGATCATCAATTAACTCCGTAATACCATCTAACCATATGCAAATAGAATATGTGATATGTATATCGAAACTAAGGGACATTGATTTTTATACAAAATACCAAGGGTATCCTCATTAAAACATAGTCCTAATATGAATCTATCTTAGATGCCACATCTAATGGCCAACCTAATATGGGGAGATCCATCCTAGAACTGACTATACAAACATTTGAGCTACAATTGTTGATCATATCATGTGAATCTATAATGGGGCCTCTCTGAGCACTCTATATCTCAACATACAAACAAAATAGACACCATATGATCTCCAATACCTTCCTTAGGGACAAACCCATCTCCAGGATCCCATGATCCCTGAGGTCATAGAATAAATTTAATTCCACTACAGGAGTCCCCTGTTACAATAAATATCTTCATCTATTCCAATAAAAATATCCCATAATGAATCAAGGGACAAAAAAAGAGATGGAAACCCGATTGGAATTTTCTTTAAATTATCTTAAATAATGTGACACATCTAGTAAAAAAAGATCTCAAATAGCCATTAGTGGCCTCAAACTATTACTCAATCAATAAAACACTCAAATTTTAGAAAAAATCAGAATCCCTCTAACATTTAAATTCATAACTATTCTAAATACCACCAAAAAATAGGACCCTTCAAATGGTTTGCATAAGAAAATGAACCAAAGATAAAATCCCAATCATGAGAACCCTCATTTTGACTTCCCAAAAATATCTCATCCATGATTAGAAACATTACAACAATGGAATCCTCATGTATCCCTCATAATCATAATATAAGCTCAAAAACACATGTTCATGACTCCCATCCCATAGAAAAACCTATCCTAAATGTTACAATAGCTCTGATCCTCAATCCGATGAGATTGAAATTTTCTTCTCTAACCTCGAGAAAATAGTAACCATGTGGAGGACAATCTAAGATATCCTTATTTATACCACATGATCCCATATTATGAAATCAATAAAAATAAACTTAGGCTAATATTTATCGAACCCTCAATCCATCCCAAACTCTGGTAGGATCAAAATAATGATGTAGATGCTCAATATACAAGAGGGGGGGGGGGTGAATTGTACACTTTAAAAATTCCTTTGGAACCTTTAATGTTGGTTATGGATAACTATTTTTTCCTTAGAAAAGGAAAGTTCTATGTTTGAAAAAGTTAAAATAAGAACATTCACAACACCTCTAACACCAATTGGAGAATTGGAACTAAGGATTACAATATGAGATTCTACCTTAAAGCGTATATAATCTCAACTTATTAGAGTAAAAGTGTAAGTAAATATAAGAAGGCTATACTTTCCTTATAATACAATATAAATCAGAAACAAACAAGTAGTAAAACTACTAGTAACAAGTTATAAGTGTTTTAACCCAAAGAGAAGGGTATCCAACAACCCTGGATAAAGGTCCCTGGATTGATACTTTAAAGCATGTTTGTCTTACCCACACCAGGGTAAGCCCTTGATACTATGATTATAATATCTGTCTTGCTATCCTCGAAAGGCCTCAACTTCAAGGTAGTTGGAACCTCTCTCTTCATCAACAAGGAAGCCCTCTAACTTCAAGGTAGTCGACACCTCTGCATTCCTATCCCCATAAGTCCTTGAATGTTATCACCAAAATTCGGAGTCGCACGAAGCAATCTGAACGATCAGTTTAGTATGCACAGGGCATGAAAATATTCTCTCTCTAGAAATCATCTTAACAGTGTGTGGTCTCTAGATCGATCAACTCGTTACTGTGCTCTTTCAAATGAGCTCTAAATTATAGGCAAATTTCCAACGGTCGGCTCCCTCCTCCAACGATCACATTTTCCATGAAATTCGGAGGGACCTCTACATGTGTAACTCAACCAACGGTTAATTAAAAACAGAATAGGTGACATATTTTGATAATAAATCATTTATAACTGAATGCACGACATCGTTTTGAAATGAATAATATGTAAGTAAAATCCATATAAAATTTCGGAGTGTATGTAAAATAAAAGTTCAGAGTCTAACCAATGTGAAATTCATAGTCTATGTTAAGAAAATTTCGGATTCCGTTTTATAGGAATTCGGAGTCTGGTTTCACCAGAGATCAGAATATGAACTTGCAGAGTTCAATGTCGAACTTAGTAAAAGTTCGAAGTCGAACTATTTAAGAGTTTGGAGTCGAACTTCATAAAAGTTCAGAGTCGAACTACTTAAGAGTTCAGAGTCGAACTACTTAAAAGTTCAGAGTCTAACTTTATAAGAGTTCAGAGTCAAACTACTTATGAGTTCGGAGTTGAACAAGATAAATGTTTAGAGTCGAACATTATAAGAGTTTGGAGTCAAACTAAATAAGATTTTGAAGTCCCACTACTTAAGAATTCAGAGTCAAACTACATAAGAGTTCACAGTCGAACTTTATAAGAGTTCGTAGTCGAACTAATTAAGAGTTCAGAGTCAAACTACTTAAGAGTTCGGAGTCTAACTCATGAAATTTCTTATCCATAATTCGGAGTGGAACATCATTATAGTTCACAACCAGAATTCAGATCCTAGAAACAGAATACTCCAATACTTGTCAATATATGATTCTGGGATTTTGGTTATGAATCCAATTTTTGTACTTAAGAATAATATTTCTATGTATAAGAAAATTATGGTTAGGGTAAATTTCTTTAAAGAATTAAATTTTCCTTATGGAGGTAAAACATTCATTTTCTTAAGTATAAGGTGTTTGTGATTTTCAAAACAAGAAGGAATGGAAAAGTCATAAGGAAAACCTTATTGACTCAACAATCTCCCTCTTTTTGGAAATCACAAACATCCTTTCGAAAAATCATATAAGGATTTTGAAAAATATCATTAGACCTTGAAATTAAAACTTATCTCCCTTTGTTCATGAATGAAAGTGAATACAACTAACTCCCCCTTAGGAATTGAAACTCTATGGATTGTATTCTGAATTTTCGGAGTGGAGTTCTCATTATCACGGGAATGTAAAACTTTGAAGTGAGAAACTCCCCCTTACTTTAAGAATATTTCACATAGAAATTTTTCTTTCTCCTCCTTAGGAGTAGTTATTTTTTCCTTCTCCCCATTAGTGATTTTCAAAAATAATTAAAGGGTATGGAAAAGAAAATATGGTACCTGAAACATTAGTATTTTACAAGATACAACGAACCGAATAATATTTCATTAGAGTTGGGAAGAACATTACAAAGAATGACAACTACAACAAAACATCGGAGTGGGTTCATTTGTCTTCCTTTTCCGTTGGGTTTATCTTATTTAACAGGGTTTTGAGCTTCTTTAGGTCTCTTTGGTCTTCCTCAACTTGCCTCTCCAAGGATTTTATCTTTTCTTCTTGGACATTTAACGCTTCTCCCTGAGCTTATACCTGAGCCTCCATGGCTTCTTTCTACAACATTATTATTTCATCTTGCTGAACGACTCTTTTCTCAAGATCAATCTAGAGATTTATATCATTTATAATATTTTGAGCCAGAGAATTTTCCTTTTCATTTAGTTCCTTCACTTGTTTACTCGGGGAACTCTTCTCAACAATCTGCTCATCTTGAAGATTCTTAATCTTTTTATCTGCTGTGTCAAAGGCATTTTGAACATTATCCTGAAAACATTCAAACTAAACTAAATCTTCATCAACTCTCTTATACCACTTAGTTACCTTACTGCATGACCTTATATGCACATCATTATCAATAAGAAAACTCTTTAGTTCATCTTCAAGCATCACTAACTTATCCATGACTATGGATAAGGAATCCGATTTCTGATTCATAATTTGTTGCAGCAACTGGAATCTGGAATCTATTGTTGGAAAAATTGGAATGGTGTCCACCAATTTTCTTAGAGATTGAACCACAAAATCATGCCCATGAGATGATGATTCCGAATTAGATACATCTCTTTGAGATTGGTCTTCTCCAACTTGCACTAGTTTCCTTCTAAAGGTACCACCAAACTCTTTCCTCCTGATGACATCTTTTATAGGAGTATCCATGAGAACATGTTTCCCCTTATCAAATTTCAGAATGAGTTCCTCATTAGGAGATACTTCTTCGGTTTCAGAAACTTGAATAATCTGGTCTTCATCGGGTTTATGTTTTTCTTGTCCTTCCTCAAGAAAATTCCTCTGATAGGATTCTTCCTCATCATATAAGACATTTTCTTGTTCTTATTCTTTATATTGTTTGATAGCTTCCTCATATCCCTTTCCCGGAGTTACTGACTTTGGGGATTCAGCCTTATCTTTATAGTCTTGTACTTTCTTGATCAGGGTATCCAAATCTTCACATCCCTCATCTTCTTATTCTTATTATTATTATTCTTCTTCTTCTTCTTGCTCTACCTCTTCAGCAACTTATTTTTAAGCTTCTTCATCTACTTGTTTACCCTTGTCTTTTTTCGGAGTGATATTGTTCTTGGATGGAGTTTCTGGTAAAGAAGGATCTGTTAGGAAAGATTTCGGAACTCGAATCAACTCAGATTCTAACTCTTTAGCTCTCAGCAACGATTGCACCACTTCAGCTTCAGACACTTTCTTTTTCATTTTCTTCTCTTTCTCCTACTTCTCTAACTCTCCTGCAGCTCTTTCTTTTAAGGCCTTAGCCTCTGTAGGGTCCAATCCGAATTGTGGATCCCCTTCCTTCCTCTTCTATTTGTCTTCCCTCCACTTAGCTTCCACTTCATCTGTATAAGTTTTCTGCTTTGTCACCTTGGGGGGAGCAGATTGAGTTTCCTTAGCCTTAGGATTTTCTTCATCAGTAACCACTTCCTTAACCTTTCTCTTCTTCCTTTGCTTTTTGGATGGTTCCATAGTGTGTGTTTCTTTTTGAGCTGCTTCAACATCTTCCACATATAGAGGGTAAAAGTTCCGGATTCACTGGAAAAACCCATCTTCATCCTCTTCAAGGTATCATCACTAACCAGCATAAGCTTTCAATTCCGAACTTTTGATTTGCATGCAACCATGAAGGATTCTAAGCGCCGAACTATCAGCTTAGATAGTAAGGTAGGGAACATTATTATATGAGCTCTCAAATTTCCTTCTTTGATGTTCTTTATCGTAACCAAGACATGCCTCATCAGATTTATCTTTCTTATATTTACCAAGAAATCTAATACATAGATATCACTTTTCTTCAAATTTTCTTTATCACCTCTTCTTGGAACAAGAAATCCTTGTACCCAAAGTGAAGGATTCTATTGTTCGGAGTGAGACGAGAAATATTAATGGTTGAATCATCCTTAAGTCCAAGACACTTCAGTGCCTTCTCATTGTTGAAACTTCCTTGCACATCGGAAAGTTTTTCTGAGTAGAATTCAGCTTCTCTTTAATTGGATAAACCAAATATGCTCGCGGCCTTGGTGTAAGATAGCTTATAATTCATCCCATAAGACTTCAAATAAAACCACTCTCTACCATCTTCCATCTGGAAGGAAACAGACTCGTAGAACTCGACCAACAAATCAGAATAAACGGGATCCTGTTTATCTGACTTTGCTACGTAGACATCTTCCCATCCATTCAGTCGAATAATCATTGAAATATTGGAATCATGCTTATAGATATCCAGATGAACTAACCTTTCCCTGAAGACTAACCACTTAGAGATTGGTTTCATAGTTGACATATCCTGAGGTGTTTCTTCAGCAGACATTCGGAGTGTAGAATTGTGAAAGATTCGGAACGTCTTTGGAATGTTTGGAACTGGTCTTAAGAAGAGAAGCAGGGCTTCAAGACGCGAAAGCTTTCAAAACCAATGTGGGACAAGTATTTGGGGACCCCTTTATATATGCGATGGATGTGACCGTTTGTCTTCCAAAAGCCATCTAATGGTTGAAAAATATTTGATCTGATCTGACAGTCGAAAACACTCCCGCAAGGAAAAACATGACTCCGATCTTTTGAGGTTTTAAAGAAAACATTTGGATTTGAATAAAACTAGTATCCGAACTTTTAAAAACTCAGGAAAATACCAGAAATAAAAAATATGATTATGAAACTATAAGTAAGGAAATCATAGCTATCATATTTGCTAGAAATACTGTTCGTAATTGGTAATATTCTTCTTGAAGAAATAAATTTAAAAACAAACTCATTACAAAAATTCCAGTATGAAAATATCATTATGAAAACTCTAGTACGAAAATCTCCATTCCTAAGGTTCTTAGTATGAAAATCTCCATTCCTGAAGTTTTCAGTACAAAAATCTCCATTCCGGAATTTTTCATTCCCGGAATATTAATCCTGAAAATCTCAGTTCCGAAAATTTCAATTCTAGAAATTTTAGTTTCAAAAATTTCCATTCCGGAAACTTTAGTTCCAAAAAGTTTGAAAAACTAACTACGAAAATTTTAGTTACACTATGTTTGAAAAACAGATTATGAAAAAACTTTAGTTACACTAACAATCAAATGTACTCCCCCTATGAAAAGCAGTTTATTACTGTTAGGAGATTTGTTCAACAAGAAGTTAATAAACAATGATTACCTTACGGTTATCATTTCTAACTTTTGTTTAATTTATACATATCTATCAGAGGGTAATGATTTTTTGAAAATATCAGCAAGTTGATCTTGTGTTCTAATAAACTAAAAAATGATATCTCCTTTAAGTGTGTGATTCCTAAGAATGTAATCACTAATATCTATGTGTTTTGAATGACAGTGATGTGTAGGGTTCTTACTTAGGGAAATGGCACTTGTGTTATCACACAAAATTTTAGTCTTAGTAAAACTCAGGCCATAATCTGTGAGTGTGTGTTGCATCCACAACACTTGAGCACAACAACTTCCAGCTGCTACATATTCAGCTTCAGCAGTGGAAAGTGCTACAGAAAGTTGCTTCTTGCAGGACCAAGAAACTAAAGAATCTCCTAAGAAATCAGAAGTCATGGATGTACTTTTTCTATCAATTCTACATCCACCAAAGTCAGAATCATAAAATCTTTTTAGAACAAAATCATTTCCAGAAGTATAAAATAATCCTAGATCCATGGTTCTTTTAAGGTAGTGAAAAATTCTTTTTACTGCGTTTGAGTGAGATTCCTTAGGATTGGATTGATATCTTGCACATAAGCATACTGAGAACATTAAGACTGGTTGACTAGCTATTAAGTAAAGTAAAATTCCTATCATACCTCTAAAATATTCTTGATATACTGGTTTCCCAGCTTCATCAAGATCTAAGGTGTTTGAGGTACTGATGGGAGTACTTATACTCTTAGCGTTGTCATAACCATACATTTTGAGAAGATATTTAATATACTTATATTGAGATATATAGGTTCCTTCTGGTTTTTGAGAAATTTGAAAACCAAGGAAAATGTTTAACTCACCCATCATACTCATTTCAAACTCATATTTCATTAGACTTACAAAATAATCAGTTAAAGATTGCTGAGTTGAACCAAATATGATTTCATCAACATAAATTTGAACAATCAAAACATTTTTCTTTTCTTTCTTTATAAAAAGGGTTGGATCTGCATTTCCCTTAACATAGTTATTTTGAAGCAAAAATCTTGTGAGTCTATCATACCAGGATCATGGGGCTTGTTTAAGACTATACAAAGCTTTGGTATGTCTAAAAATATGATCAGGATGTTTTGTATCTTCAAATCCAGGAGGTTGTTCAACAAAAACTTCCTCTTGAACATAACCGTTATGAAAAGAAAATTTCACATCCATTTGAAAATGTTTAAAATTTGATGAAAGCTTAAAAGGAATGTAGAATATGAATAGATTCAAGTCTAGATACTGGAGCATACGTTTCTTCATAGTCTATTCCCTCTTGCTGGTTATAGCCTTTAACAACGAGTCTATCATTATTTCGTACTATGACACCATTTTCATCACACATATTTATAAAGACCCATTTTAATCCAATGACAGAAGTTTCCTTTGGTCTTTCAACCAAGGTCTGGACTTTAATCCTCTCAAATTCATTTAGTTCATCTTGCATGGATTTGATCCAATCATCATCACCTAAAGCCTCATCATTGATTTTTTATTATAATTGGGAAAGAAATGCTATATGTTCTACTTCATTTCTTAATGATCTTCTAGTCCTTACAGGTTTATTTACATCACCAATGATGCTATCACTGGGATGATTCTTAAGAAACACATGATTTGAGTTTTGTAAAGCCTGTTCATCAACATATGGAAGAATGTCTTCTGGGGTAAATGTTTCAAAAGTATATTCTTGAAAATTTTCTTTATTAGAAGGATATTCTATCAAAGGTTGACAATCAGTTTTTGAAAACACATCTGAGGATGTAGGTTGGGATTATTAAAAAAAGTATCGGACTCATCAAATTTTACATGCACTATTTCTTCAATAGTATAAGTATTTTTATTGAAAACTCAATAAGCCTTAGAAGTTGTGGAGTAGCCTAAGAAAATTCCTTCATTGGATTTTGGTGTGAATTTATGTAAATTATTTTTAGTATTCAGAATGAATACTTTGCAACCAAAAACCTTGAAGTAGGAAAGTCTTGGTTTTCTACCATTCCATAACTCATAAGGAGTTTTATTAAGAAAAGGTCTAATCAAAACTCAATTTATAGTATAACAAGAAGTACTTACAGCCTCAGCCCAAAAATGTCTAGCTATAGAATATTCACTCAACATGGTTCTAGTTTTATCTTGATGAATTCTATTTCTTATTTCAACTACACCATTTTCCTAAGGAGTTCTAGGTGCTGAAAAATTGCGAGTAATAACTTTTCTACTACAAAAAGTTTCAAAATCAGAATTTTGAAATTCTCCTCCATGATCAATATGAATAGTTTTTAGTGGAAGCTTTTTCTCATTTTTAACTTGTTCTCTAAAACTTTTGAAATAAGAAAAATCTTTAGACTTCTTTGCTAGAAAATAGACCCAAGTAAATCTGGTGTAATCATCAACTAGAAAAAACACAAAGTATTTGCATCCAATACATCCAGTTTGTATTGGACCAAAAAGATCCATGTGCACTAACTGTAATGCATCAGTTGTTGAGACTGTACCGATTGATTTAAAACTAGATTTATGTTTCTTTCCATATTGACAAGGATCACACACTTTAGAAGAATCAAATATATGCTCAGGTAGATCCTTAACTAGTTTCTTCTTATAAATTTTACATAAGTTTCTAAGGTTACAGTGACCTAGTCTTCTATGCCATAACCAGGAATGGTCTTCCATTGCAAATTTTCAAGGTAGGTCTTGGATCCTGAGCTCTTCTAGGTTCAAAGTGTAAACATTATCATGCCTATTTGTTGAGAGAATAAATTTTTCCTTGGAATTATGAACTAAGCATTTATCATTCCTAAAATTCACAAGGTATCCTTCATCACATAAATGAATTATTCTAATGAGGTTGTTCTTAAGACCATTAACAAATAAAACATTAGAAATCAAAGTTTTACCAAGAAGAACAATATTACATATACCAACAATTTCTCCCTGATAATTATCTTCTAAAGTTACCTTTCTTCCTTTTGTTTTGATAATATTTTCAAAATTGCTTTTGTTACCAGTCATGTGTCAGGAATATCCACTATCCATGTACCATGAATTGTTGTTGGTACCCTTTTTTTTGTCTTGAAATCAAGAAAATTGTTAGACTTTCGGAATCCAAACTTGTTTGGATCTGATATTTCCAGACAATAAAATTTTAGGCACCCACATCTTCTTTTAAAAATATGCCTTATGAAAACCTAAAGATTGTGTTTTGTTTAAAGAACAATTCTTTGCCCAGTGACCACCACATTGACACTTGGTACAAAATGGGGCACTTTGAGGAACAAAGTAGTTGTTACTAAAAGTTGGTTTTGCATGGGTATAACCAAATGCAGATTTATTTCTTAAAGGTCAAATTTGTGAATACATTTTATCAAAATTTCTTTACCATGGGTAAATTTTGATAAAAACTTCTTTAGGGAAAAAAAATTCAAACTTGAGTTTTATAACCAATTTTTTATCTTCAAAATCATTATATTTAGAACTAGAGCTTGGCTCGAAGACACTTTTCTTAGAAATTACTTTTTCTAACTCTTTAAAATGTTTGTTCTTCTCAGAACTTACTTCCTCAAGATTTTTTGAAATATTTATAAAATCAGCATTTTTCCTATCAAGATATTTAGAAAGATATGATATTTCTTTTATAAGAATATAATTCCTAGAGTTTTCCTTATGAAGTTATTTATTGGGTTTGCAATTCTCAATTTCAAAAAGTTCATCAAACCTATAAAACTCTTCATAGGTAGGTAAAGTATTTTCTTCATCAGAAGAGGATTCTTAATTAGAAGAGCTATAATATTCTCTATCATTCGAATTTAAAGAAAAATTGGTCAATGATTCTGTATTTCGTACCTTATCTATAAAACAATGATTGTTAATAGGTAATCTGGCTATAAGACCATGATTCTTCTGTCTTGAAGATTCGTAATCAGAAGATTCATCTGAAGAGTCACCTTCACTGGAACTCAAGGTTTCATTTTCTTTTAGAACATTCTTAGCATTGGTTTTATAGTACTTCTATTTTTCCTTTCATAATTCCCTTCTTTCCTTTCTTTCTTTTTGAGAAAATGGAAATCTAGTCTAATATGTCCAGATCTCTTGCATTCAAACAAGCAACTTCTCCATCTCTCTTATCTTTCCTTTACTTTTTCTTATACTTGGATTGGAAATTTCTCTGGACAGCTATCTTTTTCATCCTTCGAGCAAGATTTTCTAATTCATTTTCTGAGATTTCACTTTTACTAGATTCTGATTGAATAACAAATTTCTTAGACTTGGATCTGGTTACTCTCTCGGGAGTCTTATCTTTCATATGATTTGATGTTGTTGTAAAAGCAACAGTTCCATTCCCATTCTTCTTTTTGATGTTGTCAGCATCTCTCTTCATTCTTGTTTCATGTTGGAGAAGAGTTCCAAATAGCTCATCAAGAGAAATTTTAGTGACCTTCCTATTCTCATCAATAGTTGTTCTTTTGGATTCCCACACATTGGGAATAATATCAATTATTTTATCCACAATAGATTCATCATCTAGTCCTTTCTCTCCCATAGACTGAAGACTATTCACTATGGTCATAAATCTCTGTTTCACTTTACATATCGGTTCTCCATAAGGAAAATTGAATTCATGGTATTCAGCTCTAAGCATAGCTCTCCTAGTTTCAACCACTTTAGAAGTACCAAAGTCTGTAACTTCTAACTTCTTCCGGATACAATTAGCTTCTTCACAAGAAGAAATTTGGCTATATATATTTATAGTCATTTAACATAGTAATGTATTCTGTACCTTATAATTGAGTTGATACTCTTGCTTTTCCTGGTAAGTGAATGTTTTGACTTCCTTATCCGGAATTTTATAATCACCAGTAGGAATTATGAAATTATCCACACCATTATTGATAAAAAAAGTCATCATTCAATCTCTCCATTACTCGTAGTAATTACCATCAAAGATTGGTGGTCTTGTAGGATTTAGATTGTTAATAGAACCAACATTTAAGCCTGACATTCTTAAAATAATCTTGGAAACCAAACTAGTTAGTAGAAAAAGTTCGTAGCCACAAAGTTCAGAATGACAATTTGGAATGACATTTTGGAATGACAATGTCTGGAATAAAAAAATGTTCTAAGAAAAGAAGAAGAACAATGAAAAAGTGAGCAAAAAAAACTTATATGTGAGTATAAGTATTTTAGAGACCTCCTCTGAAACCAATTGTTGGATCAAAATAACGAGTTGATCGATCTAGTGACCACACGCTGTTAAGGTGATTTCTTGAGAGAGAATATTTTCATGCCTTGTGCATACTAAACTGCTCATTCAGATTGCTTCGTGCGACTTAAAATTTTGGTGATTACATTCGAGGACTTCCAGGGATAGGAAGACAGAGGTGCCGACTACCTTGAAGTTCGAGGTCTTCCTTGCTGAGGAAGACAGAGGTTCCAACTACCTTGAAGTTGAGGGCTTGCGGGGATAGCAAGAAAGAGATTGAGATCTTAGTATCGAGGGCTTACCCTGGTGTGGGTAAGAAAGACATTCTTGAAAGTATAAATCAAGGGACCTTTATCCAAGTTTTTTTGATACCCTTCCCTTTGGGTTAAAAGACTTATATCTTGTTACTAGTAGTTTTACTACTTGTTTGTTTCCGCTGCATATTGTATTGTAAGGAAAGTATAAAATTATTATATTTCTTTACACTTGTAATCTGATAAGTTTAGATTCTATACACTTTAAGGTTTAATCTCATATTGTAAACCTCATTTCCAATTCTCCAATTGGTGTTAGAGGTGTTGTGAATCTGCTTAGATTAACTTTGTTAAACATAGAACTTTACTTGTCTAAGGAAAACATAGTTATCCATAACCAACTTTAAAGGTTCCAAAGGAATATTTAAAGTGTACAATTCACCCCCTATTTTATATTGATCATCTACATCATTATTTCTATCCTATAACTCCATGCTTACAACCCTTACTCGGGATTTGTAGCTCACTACTCAACCCATAAGAAGATTCTGTAACCAAAGCTCAAATAAATATTAACAATAAACAATAACTATATAAAAACCCAAAAAAGTTTTCTAAAATGCCAAAATAATTATACAATCATAATCTACAAGGAAAAATTCTTGGAAGTTACTACTCACAAGTCCCATTCTGATAATAGGGGAAAAATAGAAAAAATAGGCCAAAATAGGAAAACACATGGTGTCTACTTTGAGTTCATAGTATGTAATCCAAAAGGCCCCCATATTCCTTATGCCTAAGGACACTCATGATGTGAATTAATATATTACACATCACTTAATCTAGGAACATATATCCCACCCCCACATGGGTACATATTCATATTCATCATCTCCACTCAACATATAAAATGTGAAATTACACATCATTTACCGCACCATAGATGGAATGTAACCCCACCTGGTGTACATTCCTTTGTATCTAGTTATGTACTCCTCCTATGTAAGTATTCATAAACTATATTCACCCTAAAAGGGGAATAATTGTGTACACCACATATCTATTGATCCTAACATGAGTTGTTTAGGAAAGTACCCAGCTACACATTAGAAGCCCACGTCACATTTTATACCAAATTGTACATGGAATGTATTCACCATACATAATATTCATCAAATACAAATAACAAATGTTGTGTGTTCATAAAACTACTTGTCGTGTAAATGAGTTTCACGGAATAGAAAGTCATTGAAATTGCCTGAAATAGACGAATTCTACATAAAAACATATATCAACCCATTAGCGGTCCTTAATAACATATATAAGGCTTTACAAGACAAAATAAATTTAAATATAAGTATTACTAGTGAAAAAACTAAAATGTTTTTTCCTATAAGAGGAAACCATTATTTATTTGATCTGATTTATGATCAGTAGTTATCGCATGATGATCCAACATGACCTGAGAACCATAATGGGGCCTTCGCCACACCATTTTTGTATAGTCTCTCTATATCCATATATTATAAGAAGATCATAAATGGTAATCCACCATGAGAGTTTTCATAAATCTAATGGATAAATGGATGATGATATAAGGAACAATAATATTGGTGAAAAAATAGAAAATAAAAATAATAGAAAAGGGTCCCAACCATAACTCTAGTGTCCAACACAATGTTAAACCTAGGCTAGTAGAATTATATTTTTATAGATTTAATGGAAAATATTGAATCTCAAAAAGATGATGCATTTAAATTATATTATAGAAAACAATATTGAAAAAAATAATATTAAATTCTCTAAATGAAATTTATTCTATGAAACTGAATGGATAATATTCCTACTGAACTCATGTCCTATAGTGACCACCATATTTTTGGGATAGTGGAGTGGTCAAAAAATTAACCAGGTTCATCTAAAAGTGAATTTTAAATTTTCTCATGAACATTGCTAGTAGAAAACCCATGCTTATGTGAGAAATCACAAACATCCCACCAAAAGTTCTTCCCACCACCCTGAATCTTCTAAGGATAGCCAACTTCGATCACTCAATAATGAATGTGACCAACCAAAAATATCTCATCCATCTAATGATAAGTATTACATAATCCCTAATTCTATACCAACATGAGAGACACTCAAACATGACTGATCTAATTCTCCCCACCATAGTATTAGCATTATCCTCACCTTGTTTCCAAATAGAAATCCACCAAGACTATGTTATGTCTATCAAGGAACCCAATGGATAGACATATCAATCCTTCTCAAGCTTCTATACCATCACTAAATGCATGAACTTTGTGCTAAAAATAATTATTTGTATGATTTTATGAATGTCGAACATCCTATTTTACACTCCCCAATATAAGGAATTTCAAAATTCACTCTCAATGAGAAAGAATCCAGACCGTATAACTTTTCAGGTCCTAATGATATATTTCTAGCAGGCTTGATACCACTAACCATACACCTCATATAAGAAATATCTATAAATTTGAATCACCCTCAACACTCCTATTAAACAATATTGAATCTACATTATTACATGATCGTCCAGACAACCACCCTCTATATGATTGTTGATCCAAATCTACAAGCATCCAACTTCATTCTCAATGTGTTACCCAAGGTAGAAAATAGATGAGAAAGGCTAGGTAACTAACCAAACCTACCTTTTTCAAGATATTGATTAGTTATGAAGACCTTATAATCCTATACATCTGAAAAAACTATGGATCCTCACATCAAACCACATCCTAGAAAAATAGTACCTCAATATCCCCACCTAGAAAAAACCGCCACACCGACTGAATTTATTGAAATTAGACGACACAAGGGACCCAAACCTAGAATTATAAGATCACACTTGGAAATAATATCTCCTACATAATGAAAAATATTCTAGGACCTCTAGGGATCCAATACATTAGGTGAACTTGATAAAAATGAAATCTCCCTCGGGAATCTTTACCTTTATCACGAAACCAACCAGGCACTTAAAACCCATTACCAAACCACTAGGGTTTCCATGTATCCCTAAATAGAGGGACTAAATTTCAGCCACCCAAAGACCTCTTCCACATTATACACAAGGATTGTTATCAGAAATATATATATATATATATATATGCATATATGATAAAACACCATATAAGAAGATGTTGAAACTTAAAACAACTAAAACTACATTATCATTAAAAAAGATTAGAATATGTCATGTGAATCATATGTTCCTAGAACAAATAAAGAAAACTATCCTATTTTCCAAGGTCCAAGATCCAAATTCATATTAAATCATAAATCAACAAACTCTTCTTCATCACAATAAGTGAAATAAAAAATCAATAAGAAGGGAACCCAATAATAGTAATCTCATTCCAAGGAAACATATAACTATTACTCGAAACATTTTTCATGGAACCATAGTGTGAAATCATGAAAAGTTCGGATAATTTCCTAGACCATCTCTTTACCAACTTCCTAAATCATAAAACCAAAATCATTGATACCATTTTTAATGAACCAACCCGGGTCGACTTGACATTTCACCTGATCTAGCTCACCGCAAGGCCTAAAGTGAATCACCCCAAACACCAAAGGATTCCAACCAATGATGAGGGTCTTAAAGGTGTAGTGGTAAGACTGTAGTCTCTAGTTAGAAAAAAATGCCGAAAAAATTAACCAAACATAGACACAAATATGAACATTATATTATAAAAAATATGGAATTTAAAATGATGCATGATGAAATAAATGAAGTTTGATAATAAAATTAACGACTCTACCATGTAGATCATATTACAGTCAACCATCCACTAGGCTAACCATAAACACAAAATAAACAAACTAAAAGTGCATATATAAGGAACTAATACAAACAATGAGCCAAACCAACTATGTATTCTCCACGATTCTCACACTACACCAGCCTCATATTGAGACTCTATATTAGTAGCTTCTCCCAATCAATAAAAACTAGACCTCACCTCAATCCATCACATAACCTATGATCCATCCGAAAATTAATCACCAGGTCATCATTTACACTAAGGATCACAAAAGGGTGGTGAGAAAGTAATCCTAGTATACCACCACTAACTGTGAACTTATAGATCTATTTTGATAAAATGGGAATACATACATTATATGACCATTTTAGTCGAAGACTAATAATGGATTTCATAAAATAAAAAACCATGTAAAAGTGGCATATGAACACAATTTAAATGTCCAAACATGGGTTATATCTTGACAACTGAGGTGGTTCTACCCCCACCCCCACCCCCACTTGGGGATTTGTAGTATGTGTCTCACCCATCCACATCAGAACCGAGGTTTCTTCCAAATCTATACTTGATATTAAATATATCTAAAAAAAGAGCAATGAAATGAAAGAACGTTGGTCATAACCATTGTAATCGACCTAGAAAATCGCATCTAATGTGCTCTAAGACTCTAAAAGCATGATTTTATGTAGAGATGAGAACATCTAGGTCAACAGAACATGAGAAAAATTCATTACAAATAGTCATGAAGAAAAAATCTAGCACCAACTATATATTGAAAAAGAAGGGATTAATAAATATATAATCTCAATGGTGTAGATAATCCATGGTAAAAGAGTATTTCAGCATCCTTGACATAATTGAACCCACTACATGTGTCCCTCGACACATCATAATCCAAAAATTATAGTATCCATGGTGTAAGAAAAAACTAGACAATGGTGGCCCTCAACTAAATCATCAATTTTCTCCCTAAACCCATTTAACCACAACAATGTAATTGAGAGATAACAAAATCTCATCTGAAGTCCAAATCCTTATCATATAAATATCAAGGGAATCATCCTCAAATGGAATTCCTGAAACCAAACTAGCTCATACATTAGAGACAAAAACTAACCAAATGTGGGATAATCCAACTTCAAACCCACTTTGAACAGTACTGAACAATTAAAACCTATCAATTGTCATCAAACAAAAATGGATTCTATCTCATCACCCTATATCTCAGCATCCATACTAAATAACCAACATGGGCTCTCTATGACCAACCTCTAGGTGAAACCAACTCATGGCTCTCAGGGTTTGCGGGATTATATTTTAAATTTATTTTCTCCAAGGGGATTCAATGCTACACCCAATATCTTGATCCAAATATGTATAAAAATCCCCAAATTTCCTAATATGCACATCAAGATTAATAGACACTAAAAGGGTTTCCACTAGATCATCAAAAGTCACTAAAAATCTCTATTGGATAATTATCTAAAATGACCTTGAGTAGATTAAATCTATATATCGATCCAAAATGCACCCAAAGGTCATCTAATTTCAAAATCTCGCTAATATTTTTATTAGACAATGATCATATAGTCCGCCTAGAAGATGGACCCCACAAAAGGCCCCCTCAACATAATGAAGACTCAATCAAAGACCACATATGATTAACCTTAATATACCTTTCTAAAAATAATTTAACCATGGACACTCAATTTCGTAGAAGGGAATCCATAAGGGACCATCAGATTCATCAAAATGGTTCAATGAAAACAAATAATAACAATGTTCCCATGAGGATAACCCAAACTAGTGTCTCTAATAGCTATGGTCCCCAAACCTAGAATCTAAACCTCAAATTCTCAAACATCAAGAAACTAATCATAATACATAGGAGGAATCCAAGATACCCTCAAAGATACCACATGATCCCATATTATGGAATGTATCCAAATAACCTCAAACTAATTTTCATGGAATAATCATGACAGACCAATCATCAGAATCTCAACCCTCTATTTGGCCTCACCACTTAAAACCCAACCACTAGTAGGATTATATAACCACAAATCCATGATATGTTCTTACTAAACACCCATATCTTAAAAAAAATACCTAATATACCGCTAAATTCTTAAATCATTCAATCATCATTATTTACACGGACCATAATGGACTACTCACAAGTCTATTTCTAACACTACGAAAATAGGGGAAATGGGCCACGGTAGGATAGTACACATCAAGTAATTGGGGAACATGACATATAACTCCATAGATCCTTCTAAATAATGTGACATAGGCAACTCGAGAAGAACATTCCCAAATTACAATGTGTATAATCCATTTACATGTTGGGTACCCATGAACGGTTACATTCATGTGTTCCTCTGCCCCACTCATCATGTAAAAAGTCTATATATAAGATATGTACTACCCCATAAATGGTGTGTACCACCTCCTAAACAACATCTAAACAGAAACGGGGTACCTAACCATGTACCAAATATTATAATCCACCTATTATGGTGCACCTTTAAACTATTCACCCAACATGGGTACTGGCCCTAAACTCCACACGACCAAATACCCCAACCTGGGGTGTTTGATTGAGTATTTGATAACACCCAAGAATCCCAATATATAGAATACACCCACTGTTACAAATCATAACGTACCATAAATTAATCTTATCCATATAGGAATTACATATTGTATCTGTTCATAAAACTAAATACTTTGTCTACTATTTCCCCTAAATAAAATTCCATCAAAATAAACTGAGAGGCTATATTTCTAGGAAAGAAACCATAGATCAACGTACTAGGGGTCCTCAATAACCAATAAAAGGAATTAAAACATAGAAAACATATAATATTATGAATAAATTTTGAAAAAATAAAATTTTCCTACCTCTAGGTTAAATATATTGATGATTCAATCAAATATATGATATATAGTTGCCACAAAATGATGTTGCATGACCAGATCTCAGTGGTGGACATCTTTATCTCCCTCTCCATCCCTTATATCCCTAACCCTATCAAAAAAGAATACCCTAATGACAAAAAATAGTAATATGCAATATTCCAAGGGATAAAATAAATATGAAAAAAGGAGAAATAAAATGAAATAAAAAATAAAATGAAAAATGCATGTAAAGATGCGTATGCCTTTCCCCGGTGTATGACATAAGGTTATGAATCACAAAAGAGAAAAAAACCATTCAATAAATAAACATGAATAAAAAATCTCAATTAAAGTGTCTATTTTGATGATAAATCAATATGAACATGCAAGAATAAATTAATATTTTATTAATTAACAATTTAATATTCCATGAAAATAAAAATAGCTTGGGTCCTATAAAACTCTTGACATATGGTAGAAAACCTATTCTAAAAAAAAGTTTTGGATAGAAAAATTATAAAATATCCTATTATAATATAATTTTAAAATATATTTTCTAGAACACACACATGAATAAAAAAGTCCATACTTCCTTTGATTTTAAAAACCCAAGAAGACACAGTTTATCAAAACATGCATTATTAGAGTAAAAAAAGTCAATATGATCATTTCCATGTGTTTTAGAACTCTAAATTATATTTCTATTTTATTAACCATTGGTTAATTATGAAGGTTACTATTTTAGTTATTTTATTGGTGATTCAATACTTTCAATACATGGTTAATTTTTTATTTTCTTGGTGATAATATATTATTCTTAGATTAAATAATCATTTTATTTTTGAAGATTACATTTTTCTTCAATTAATTTATTATATTTTATTTCATGTTTATTTTATAATCAATCAAGATGATTATATCCATTTTCATGTTTATTTGATGAATATTTCAACTCTCTGTGATTTTGGTGACTAATGTAATGTGAACAAAAATATATGAGGAAAAGAATGATGATAATATGAGGATCCATAAATAATAACAATAGTATTAACATGATGTATTCATAAACATGTTTGATGTGGCACATCAATATTTTTGTATCATAACATGCATGATGAGGTAATGTTTATTTAATTGTAACATTCACTACACATAGAGACATTAGTATTATTTTTAAATTTATTTTTTTTCATTGAGAATTTTCTTTTAGTTGGGGAACTCTAGTTCAATGTGAACATTACTTTTACATTCATAGCATGTTGCCTCTGGTTTTAACTTTTGATTTCAATTTTTGGATTATATTTTGATTTTTTTATCTTGGAAGTAGTTGAACATGTTCTTGGGATGGAATGAATATTCTAGAGAATCACATTCTGATTGTTCATCATTGGTAGCATTGAAGGTGATGGATTTATTTACTAGTTGGAATTTATTGGAATTTTTTCATTCTTTTAAATTCAATATGATTTTTTCTTAGATTAAGGATCTTATGAGTTCCTTTACCACTATATTTTATATATCATTGTATTATTTGATCATCGACACATTAGGATCCCATGAGATTTGGTAATACCAATACCATTTTTTATCATCATTTTTGTAGATAATTCATCAAAAAATAAAATTATACAATTATGTATGAAATAAAATATCCTAAACATTATTATAATAGATTCATAATCATTTATAGTAATACATTTTTTAATCTAGAAAAAAATTAAAAATATATACTTTGACTAGTTTTCCCTTTTTGTGTTAATTCTAACAATTTCCAAATCTCATAAGAAAATTTTCAAATAGAAAAATGATTAAAATATTTTTTATCAAGACCATAATGCATGATATTCATATATTTGTTAATGAGACAATTAATCTTAATATCTTTTGGAGTATATTTTTCTTCAAATTCTATAGTTGGGAGATACTCATGAGTTACAATATTTCATATATGATAAAAAATACAAATAAAGAAATCTAACATTTGATTATTCCGATAAGATTAATTACATCCTTTAAAAATTGTATCATTTCAATTGTAATTTGATTCCAAAATATAAATATTGTTTTGAAATTAATTAATTATTTAAAAAATATAATTATAAATAAACACCACTTTGAAAATTGAAAAAACACTATTTCGATTCAAACTATTGTTTATGTATTTTGACAAGAGGGGGTGAATATTATATTTATGAAATTAATGATGAATAAAATATTTATTTTTAAATTAATTGAATTTTATGTGATGAATAATAAAATTGAAAACATGATTGATGATAGAATAAATTTTTTTATATTAAGATAAAATGAAATTAATTAAAGTGAGGAAATTATTGAATAAAAATAATTAATTTATGTGATATGATTTTTAATAATGAAATCTAGAAAATTAAAATATTATTAACATAATTTATAAGGAGTTAGGTTTATGATAAATGTGAGATACAACGTCTCTACCCCATTATTTGAGAGTTTAATGATATAAAATCATTAGGCTTAATGGTGGACAAGAACCCATCCCTCATAATTATAGATTATTAGAACCCTCTTGAATTCCATATTTCATCATGTAATCCATACCATAATTTTGTGGTGTTTCAACCATTTTTAATTGATATTGAAGAAAAAGTTTTTTTATTTCGATAAAACTCTTACAATGTAGCTCAAAAACATCCTAGTGGAAGGAAGTAAAAGAGAGAAAGAGATATTTGATGAACAATTTTAGAGATAATCTAATGAATTTATAAGATTGATGTTTTTTGTCACATAGTCTTAATGGATATTATAATTTTTATTTCTATTTGAATCAAAATGTTGTTTAGGAGAATGGAAGTTCATTTAAGGATCCTAGGCTATCATTTTATAGGTACTAAAATGACTGAGAAACTTCTGGAAACACAATGTACATCAAATCTAGAATGGGAGTCAATAATATTCTCTTTAAAAGTAATAGTTGTTACCACATTGGACACTACCTTGTACTACTATGTCACCAATATTAACTATTGGGTAGTCTGTGGACTACATGGAGATGGAAAAAGAAGGATGACCTCTACTAGCTAGCCACTACGTACTATTAGTTAACATATTTCTCGAGGAATATGTCCTATATAACTACTAGACCTATCATATAGGTGGCTCTCCTCTAACAAGTAGTTTTTGGTATTGTTATAAGTTAGTGTTTCTTCCACCCGTTCATTAGGTAGTTAGTGCAACCTATTTAACATAATATTGAACCAGAGGCTCCTCCACTTGAATCCAGCACCATATATAGTTATTAGATGATAATTCGAAATATTTAAAATATGGGTATAGAATAGACTGATACTAAATCATGGATTTAAATGAACATGAATATTACATGTAATTTACCTCATAATGTTTAATATATATACATAAGCTCACTTAAAATAATGTGATGGAGAGATAGAAGAGTTTTTCTAATAATGAAAACATTATGATAAAGATAAGTACAAAAGTCTAATGATTTATTGGACAAGAATATTTTTTAAAATATCATATAAATTCTATTTTGTAGCATTATTCTAATAATATATCAGTTGTTCATCTAATAAGTTCCAGATTTAATAGAAATGTGGACAATGTGTTTCTTCCTTGCAGGAACCAGTAGATTATGTGTCTATTGAATCACGCATTGACTATAAATGTAATGTATTCCACCCTCCTAGAATATTATATGTTCCTTCAGAAATATTATTAACCAAATAAATTCTTCCCTACATCTATAACTTCTAGATATTCTTCATCCATTGTAGAAAAAGTAACCACTAGTTGCATATGATACATCAATGAGACTATTACCCAACTGTAGGTAAACATGAATCATGTTGTTGTCCTCTGTGTATTCGAATAATTCGAAATTTATATGTTGAAAACCCTTTTTAATAAATCATCTTCACCAAATAAAAAAAATTATATCTTCTTATTCATTTATGTACTAGAGGATCCATTTCGTAGCCTCTGATTATAACCTTTCAATCTTTGACATGAAATAGTTGACTACTCCTACTATTGAGGAAATATATGATCAAATACATGTCATCCCATACATAAAAAATCCAAAAGAGGATGAAATAATTCATTATACTTGTATAATAGAAAATATTTAATTTTGGACTCTTATTCCTAGGACAATATTAAGTGACCTTCCAATGGAGTTGAGATGTGATTACATACAGATATCCCAAATCTCTCAATTATCTTCTTGATGTTGTCCCTCTAAGATAGAACTAATGTTTAGTGTTTTATATCTCCCTCAAATCAAATTTATAAAATCATGTTGGCCTATATAAGATTACTATTCTCAATATTTTTAGAAAGAATTCATTTTATTCTTTAATTAATCATATCTTCCAAACCATCTAGATAAATTTCAGGTATATAGAGTTGAAAAGTAATGTAACTTATGTCATCCCAAATATTCTGATAGAGATAATGTTTTGTGTTACCCCACATGAATACTTTTTCATCCTTGAATCCATCAAACATATAGTTTCATTATCTAGGGTACTTATTTAATTGATTAATCATATTCCTAAATCTATAGAAAATACCACCATTTCAATGATCCTTGAAACGATTATATTGCTACATATATTTCATTTCCTCCATGTTTGCATGGAGGATTAATTTTACTACTTCTATCTATGTAAGGTATTGATCCATAAAAGAAAAAATATTTAGAATCATCTGCAAGTAAAAGTGATTAACTATTAGGGAAAAAATTTATATGAAATAAATTCCTTTTTATTCATGAAACCCTTTATCACTAATAATAACTTATATTCATTCCTTACATAATATTCTTACTCCAAAAAAGACACATTTGTTTTCAATATCTATTTTCTACAATGTTAACTCCAGAAAATACTATTTGTTTTGGACATTAAGGGATTAATATTTTCTTTTATCACTAAATCCCATATTTATAGTCATATAGTGATTATGATTATATCAATAATTCATGTTCTAATTTATCTATTTTATGAAAAAAAACATCTATTTCAGTCCTTGACAACTGGATGGTATTCCTAACCCTAGAATGTCTATAATACGGATTTTTTCCATTTTCGTTCTACTAAATAATTTATAGGAACCCCAAATTCCATAGAACCTCATTTTGAGGACCCCAAATTTGGTGTTTTCTCCTGATATATAATGGATTTTGAGAATTATGGAATTTCTTTCACTTTTCACATATCTATAAAATATGTATTTTCATTTAAAATCACCATTACGCTCTCTCCTACTATCCCTTTTAAAATAATATTTATCTTCAAAGTCATATTTCCTACCTTCAACATTATAATATAATAAATTCTCGTCTGTCTATATTAATTTTTCATTGATGATAATGTATCATTTTACAATGAACATCTATTAAATATAATACCATAATAGAAATTTGAAGTCTTCATTGTCCTAGCCCTCACAGAAAAAATATTTGGACTTCACCTCCCTCTTTTATCTATCCCTTTCCTCATTAAGTGCATAGGTAGGAATGCTTATGATTTTGAAGTGGCCAAATTCATGTCTTTAATCGGTCCATAGCTATTTATAAAGCTCTAGAATAACTATCGATTGAGGAATTTTGATGATGAGATAAGCTAGAATTTTATATATGAGGGAAAACATTTTGGCATCCCTAAGTGAAACCACATAGCCTAATCATTATTTATAGAGGTATGATACATCATTTCTAAAGATCAATTTTTAGTGTTGTTTTAAGAACATCCTCCTCTATTGTAATCCCTTTATTCTGATAGAATTTATAGATTTTCATTCTACTGCACTAACCTACATTATAGGATATGATATATTTTAACTCTTTATCAGGCCCCTTTCATCAATTGATTTCAATTGATAAAAGGTTTTCAAAATACATAATTTAGATTTATTGATGAAAACTGGAACCATATATATAGCATCGTCAACAAATTCAATGATGTAAACAGAACCATTGTGGGATTGAACAAGGTAATGACCTCATGCATTAGATTAAACCATATCTTACATTCAAATCTTGGGATTCTAACAACTCATGTTGAAGGAAACCCTCTTCTGATTTCCCAGAACACATCTCTTACAGTTATCGATGTCAATCTGATCCAACATTAACCTTATTTTTCCTAATAGAAGATTTATATTTGATTTAGTGAGATGAACAAGGTAAATATTTTATAAACATGAACCTTTAAATGTTATTTTTCTACAAAACAAGGATTTAGTTTACGATTTATTCATAATAATATTCACATTAATTATTCTTTATAAATTCACCATAAACCCTCAGGTCACATTATAAACTCACTTGGTTAAGATTTTCATTTATCCTACCTCAGCACAATAACCACTATAAATTAGTTTCAAACATATTTATTGGATTTATCTAACATCTTTCAGTCACATGAAACATATATTCAGTATCTGGATATTGAAAAATCATTTTCCCCCAATTTAAAGTGCTTCATAATTCCCTATGTTTACCTTGTCATACATTCAAGATATCTAATTTTTTATGCACCCATACTCTAGTACGAAGTATAATAATTCATTGAAATAAACAGCCCATAATTTCATTGAAATTTTGTAACTCATTAGAAGGATGTTACATCCCATAGATGAACTTGTAAGATGTATTATTTTGGAAGATATTCTTTCAATAAAATATTTTATAATTATCTAATAATTTTTCATATTCCCATGTTTCCCAAGAATTGAGTAAATTGGACTAGTACTATCTAAATTACATGGTTTTTCGTCATGAGATATATCTTCACATTTCTTCTTCTAACATCCCCTATGAGGTGAACACCACCTTCCTTCAGTATTCAAGGCATTGTTGAAGGGGTATTAAACCACCATCTTCTAATGTTGTTCATTTATGATTATGTTCTAGACATCATAAAATACTAATTTAGTTTTTTCCTAATAATTTAACACTTCCCTTACCATTTAATATATTGATATTTATAGTCATTAGAAAAATATAGTTTCCAAAACATAATTTTGGCGAGTTACATTCACTAATTCCAAGTGGTTTTGGATCATGTTGAGTTATTTGACATTATATTATAGTAGTCTTCCTCTAGATAGAATCATGTCAATTAATCACCACATTATGAACATATTATTAGGTTTCATATGTTTCTTGTAGATATTAAATATGGATTCCAATAAAAATATCATAGATTCCATATCATAGATGTTAATGTCCCTATTATTTTACGGTGACATCCTCCCTAAACCATGATCAATAATGTCCAACATTTTATATTAATATTTTAATACAAATTCTATATTTACTCTAGTCAATGGATGTTTTGGTCCCATAAGAATGTGATATTATCTCATTATATCCACCATAATACAATTTTTATTCTTTTGAGCTTATCATAATGTCTCTTACCTTGTTCTGATTTTATTCCTTTGGTTAATAGTATTTTCTTGCTAGAATAATAAAAAATATAAATCCATTAGTGTGACGATTATCGAGGGATGATTCGGTCCATGTTGAGAGTGACTGAGAAAAATAATAATTGATACCACATTTTGTGATAATGGAACCATTCAAACCATGTTACAATTATTCTCCTCTAAACATAGTGTATCATTATATGAGAAGCCTTTAAACCCTACTCACAATAGAAAGTAAAACTTGACACACAATCCATTAAAAATTTAAAATCATACATATCATTCATACCAAGTAATGACAATCATGAAGAAATCTACAAAAAAAGGTTTTACCTGGTTCATACATAAGTCATACATCCATGAAATAAATATACAATACTTTTATTAATTTGATGATACAGAGATTTTTATTTTTTATAAAAAATTTAAAAAATAAGAATAGTAAGATCTAAGTTACGGTCTAATTGTGCATGTGATCCCTCCACAGTTTTATAATGGTCCACCACAATTCTTATGTTAATATTAACCACTAAATTTCATAAGCATCCATCCATTATTGAAAAACTATTTCTTTTCTCGTCATGAGAATTACTAATAATTATATAACTTAATTTGCTTCCAATACAACAAGTCATGTTACCTTAAACCCAACATAATTTATTAAAGGACCTCCTACAGTGAACTATATGATATAACATTAAGAAATTACCTTGTACATATAAACCATGAAAAGTCATAAAATTAGGACCATCATTCCATTACAACGGATTATCATGTTACTATTACACAAAATCCCAATACATTTCTATCTTTCTATTATAAAATCCTACTAATTAAAATGAATAAAAAATGAAAACACGATACAAATTTCCAATCAAATTATAAGTGAGGGTCTAAGGTGGACTAGTGGGGAGGAAATACCCTCATATCAGATAGGTATAGTGGATATAATAAATAATAAGGCAATAGCTAAAGTATTCTAGAATATATAAAAACATAAAAAATTATAATAATATATTATAGAAGGAAAAAACCATGAACTAATAAAAATCAACAAATTCCATAGGATAATTCATATACATGATAATGTAATGGAATGATTATATAAAAAATGGAAATAAGGGATTAAAGGGTTAATAATATACAATATTTTATACAAAAATACCAAAAAACAAAAAGACGACTCCAATAGTATCATGAGAATATGCTCAGTCCTCTCCTCCCATGTTACAAGATTTAAATATAACAACCCTTCTTTTAATTACAATACTAAACCTGATTTATTACATAAACATGAACATAAGAAAACATCAAGGATCAAGATTTATAGTGTATTGGGATGTTATGAACATTACATAACAACTTAAAAAATGAAATACAACATTTTATTTCAATCATATTTGACATGAACAACTCATTCCTTTATACTTAACACTTCATGGGATAACCTGAGGACATACATAAGAAAGGAATCATATATGAAATCCAGTAAAGGTGTCAAAACGATAAAATTTGAAGAATAAAACCCATGTGAGGCAGTAGGAATATAAATGGAGATTAAGAGAAACATGAAAATAAAGTCATGATATAACAAGGTTGTCATAATATGGAAATGTGGGAACGAAAAACAACATGATATTAACAAGGGATAAGGACCATTGACAATATATTATCTTGATTAAACCCTCATTGAACATGAATTATCATGAGTAAACCATAAATGCACATGTTTTATCCTGATACTAAACATTACCCAATGCATTGGAGTGTTATCAGCGTGAACCCTATGAAATAATTTCAATGTCATGATTATTTGTTCCATATAGATCAAATAATAGAAATTCATTCAACATAATCATTTATTCCATGGTAAATAAATGAGGAATAAATACAAGAAATTATATAATAAATAAGTAAATGTGCATAAATGTGAATACCCTTGATAGAGAAATGGGCATGGTTTTCACTACATGATGATTTGTTCAAGGAAAATCACGGTGCAAATTTGGCAGCCTGACAGCATGACATTAAAATTCAAAAAAATGGTTGATGAGAGAGAAAGGGGTCTCTGATCATATATTAATGAAATGAAAAGTAATTTTTTCATATAAATAAATTTCCCAACACATGTAATTTTGAAATAGAAGGAAAAACATAATAGAGAAACTTGAAGAAAGGGGTGAAATGGAATGACTCTTACGAAATTTCGACATTGTAATAGGTGTACATAAGAAGGATTAATTAGAGAGAAAGTGGTATCACATTATACAAAAATAATAATGGAAGGATCTGAGAGGTTTAAAATCATACCACATCCTTTATAATTGAAAATAAAATGGACTAACGATATTAAGAATGTTGGATAAAAATGAGAAAGGAAGGAAACCCATACTTGAGTGGATGACTTCCAATGCTTGAATATGGGATTCTTGAGAGATTGGGGAACCATGGAAGGATTATAGAGTTGGGAGGGAATATTAGGTACGTGTTCAAAGTATTTTTAGTAAATATATTTTGGATCATTGGTGTATTTATATAGGTAATAAGAGGGGAATTATTTAACATTTCACAATCATAGTGTTTTTAATCTATATAATTAAATATTCAAAAACACAAAACATCCCGTGGTTTTTTCACATGGTTTTTTACAAAGAATAGTGAAAAATAATTTTTTTATAAGGTAAATTTCTGAATCTATTAAAATATATCCCTTTCTTATGTTGAGGCGAGTCAAACATATAAGGAAATGATTTTAAACTCTCAAAATATTGTATATGTCTTAGAGGATTCACTATGGGTTTATAAAATAAATAAAACTAATCCAAAATAAAACTATATTAATAGAAACACATATATTGGGACTATAATACCCATTATATTATTTTTTACACCATTTTTTTGGTCATTATGATGTAATAAAACACACATTTTATTTATACAGTGTTTAATTTTTTCCCAAAAAATCGACTGTCTCAGAAAATATGAAAATTTTAACATTGTATAATTTGGAAATATTTATTCCAAAAATAATATTTATTTTATCTAAATAATTTTATAAATATAATAATTTTCAATTTTAAAATGAAAACAAATATTTACTGAAAATTCACGTTTTTTGACAAAAATAGTTTTCAAACATTAATAAAAATGACATTTAATATCATAAAAATTATATACTAATTTATTATAAATAAAATTAATTTGATAATAATATTTTATTAAAAAATTATTTATTTCAAAAATTCATTAATTCTTTAAAATAAATTCTTAAAAAAATTAATTTCTATTTTATCATATAGAAAATATAACTCTTTTCAAACTGATTACCGAATCATTAACATATAAGTAATTGGTATAATCCTCATTTATAAGAAATGTTTTTAAAGTGTTATTAACAAAAACCAGAGTGTTATATAATAATTTATATATTTTTCAAATATACCATTTTTACCCAAATAATCAATTTATCAAATTCAGTAATTTTTTTTAAAAAACACTCTTCTCATAGAGGAATTTATGGAATAAGACTTTTAATTATTAAACTTTATTACACATTAAGTAACTAATACCCTTCTAAATAACTCCGTATAACTGCATCATAATTCCTATGGGTATGGTGTGTCATGGTGACAGACTCTTGGGGAATCTCGTATAACATCGCCCAGGTGGTAATCTCTATTAACATGAACTTCTCCTGTAGGCGATTCCATTAAAGAATAACGTATTGAATCTTATCTTGGGTTTCATCAAGAGAGAATCCCACAAATGATACCTCCATTTGGATCTTTGAAAAATGAGCTTCAAACAAACATGGTCTACTATATGAGGTTATCCTCTCCTTTTCCGATGTCAAAATGAAAATTTTTAAAACATTCAATTTATATCAGTCATATGATAAATTTTCAATAGATATATTATCAACGGTAATAATACAAAACAGTTATTTAAACAAAATAAAAATATATTACATGGGTTTTTGATTAGTCACTGAAAGTGGATAATATTAATTGTTAATATCTTAATATTCATGTGTTTCAAATATCATAAACATCCATTTTAGTCCAATTTAGAAATTGAACATCATTTCCCATCACTGTGCAATTCATGGTTAAAGTGTGAATTTGGGCCCACTCAATAAATTGCTTTGGAAAAATACATTGTTCATCATTTAAATTTGATATTTTGGTATATTATTCATCACTCTATTTGGAACATTTTATCTTTTAGGTCTGATGGATGAATCTCAAGGGAAGATGGAGATTTTTGCGCCTGAATATAGAGATTTTGAGGAGAAAGCATAATGGGCCTAAGGCACATCAAACAAAAGTGGGGACCACAAACTGATCCAAATGAATCTAAACTTTTTACAGTAGAAAGATAAAAATATGAGAATCATTATATTCAACTCTGGATGGAGAAAATTCTGAATTTTTCATGATGATAAAGGGATCTAAAGTTGATATTTAAATGGTGGGCCCAATATTAATGCACATAAATTCATCCCACCATTTACACCATAACATACAAACGACGACACCATATTTCATGAAAATATTCTTCATAATATTGGAAACATGGACGAGCTTATTTCCCTTCTACAACCCCTCTGTATTTGGCTTCTATAAATTAAAAATGCACACGTCCAAACGGTGGATGAATCTGTATAAATTTCTAGTTCAACTTCGAAACATCAAATTCCCATGAATTTCTCGCTCTCCTTTAAAATCTAACAATTAATGGAGTTGTCATTTATTTTTGGGGGGTGTATCTAAGATTAAAAATATTCCTATATAAGGATCTTATCTTGAAGGGAATGGGGATCTAATATTTTTGTTTGGAATGGAAGTTTTTATTTTCTTTCAATTGGTTTGTCATGCTTTCATTTTTTAATCGGTTGTCAATTTCTCCCAAGTTAGTTTTTCATTCACCTTAATTTAATTAATAAAATATCATCACATTTTTCTTCTTCTTAATTTATTATTTCTTTTTCCAAATAATTTTGATACCATTTCCTTAGAGAGTGTGGTTATTCACATTATATTTTGTGAAACTCTTCACACAATGGTGGAGTGATTGTTTTTTTCTTCTTCTCCAATTCTACCATCATAAGTCTAATACCCTCTTTCATTGATAGATTATAATAAATGGAGGGATAATCCTATAATCGGTTGATCCAAGGTATTAGCAATGGGTGAATTGGATGTTATTTCTTAATTTAATAATTCTTAATCAATTCTATTTTTGATATTTTAATTCAATGATTTCCGTTATCCTTTAAACTCACCAATTTTAAGGATACACATCCCAAGTGCTAAAACGATCCTCTACCTTGGAGTGCTTATCAATATGACCCTCAAAGGGCATAGGTGATTTGCCTTAGGATAGTGAAAACTCAAAATTGGTGAGTTATTTGGGATGATTGTATTTCGTTATAGGAAACACTCGAATTTAAGAAGTTGAAATAATTTAAAAGGAAATTCATCCAATAAAACTCATGTGCTAACCAAGGATCAACTCATGATTTTAAATTGAATTAAGTCTTTAAAATATCAAATAATAAAATCAATTCAAACAAATGTTGGCCACTACATAACCAAATAAACACCATCAAATCACTTTCTTAGAATACATGTTTCATAGAGTATGTGGGTGAGCCCAATCCAAGTGGTTACAAACAATGCAGGAATCATAGTAATAACCATTAAGGATGGAGAGATTCTTCCAACTAGGGTGAGTAGAGGATGGAGGGTCTTCATAGACTATATAATGCTAAACTCAATCACTATGAAAGCCCATTTCCCCTTAACATTCATTGATAAAGTAATTGAGAGGGTGGAAGTTCATGAGTTATATTGTTTCTTCGATGGGTACACAAGGTACAATCATATTGAGGTCTCCCTAGAGGATTAAGGGAAGACTACATTCTCATATCTATTCGACACATTTTCCTTCAAACGCATGCCGTTCGAGTTATGCAATGCCCCCAGAACCTTCTAGCGGTGCATGATGGGAATCTTCTCAGATATGGTAGGGGATTTTCTTTAGGTCTTCATGGATTACTTCTCTGTCTTTGGGGATAAATTTGAGGGATGTATTCGTAATGTAGATAGATTTATGTCTAGATGTAAGGATAAAAATCTCATCCTAAACTGGGAAAAATTCCATTTCATGGTAAGGAATGACATGTTCTAGGACATCTAATATCATGTAGGGGGGTTGAAGTTGATAAAGAAAAGGTTGAAATCACTCATCACTATCCATCACTTGTAACTGTTATGAAAATGAGGTCATTCTTAGTGCATTCTGGTTTATATAAAAGATTCATCATGGACTTTAGTTCAATCTCATGTCCCCTTTGTGCTATCCTAGTAAAGGATGCTCCATTAGTTTGGGAACAAAGTTGTGAGGGTTCATTATCAACCCTCAAATTTTCTCTCGCCTCTCCTCCCATTATGAAGTCTCCAATTTGGAACCTTCCATTCAAACTCATGTGTGATGCGAGTGACATCGTTGTAGGTGCATTCCTAGGAAAATGATGTGAGAAAACTCATTATGTCATTCCTTATACAATAAAATTGTTAAATGATTCCCAAATTAACTACAGCACCACTGAGAAGGAGTTACTTGCAGTTGTGTTTTCCTTATATAAGTTTAGGTACTACCTCTTAGGATCCCCCATCAATGTGTTCACTGACCATTCTGCGTTGAAATACCTATTACAGAAACAAGATTCTAAGGCTAGACTGGGTAGGTGGGTCACTCTCTTATAAATATTTGACAACACAATAAAGGGAAAAATAGTGTTTCAAATTTTATAGCTGACCATATCTCTAGGATAGAATTTAATTAAAACTCATCTCACCTTGATGTGTCTGATTCATTCCCCGATGAACACTTATACTCTGTGAGTGACTGCCCTTTGTATGCCAAAATAACCAACTTCTTAGTTACAAGCGTCTTTCCAAAATTAATAGGGACTCAAGCAAGAAATAAATTCCTTTCTGATGTCAGGCACTATGTTTTTGATGATCCATACCTCTATAAGTTCTTCCCTGACCAAGTCAATAGGATGTGTGTCCCTGAATCTGAACAAGAGTCCATCCTTAAATTCTATCATAGTGAAGCATGTTGATGTCAGTTTCATTCTAAGAAAACTTCTACTAATTTTCTTCAGCGTGTTCTCTTCTAGCCCACCCTACCAAGGGAATCCTACTCATTTTTTCAAAGATGTCCTTGGTGTCAACAAGTAGGGTCCATCAGAAAAAGGAATCAAATGTCACTCACTCCCATCGTAGTGATTGAAATTTTTGATTGCTGGGGAATCAATTTCTTGGGACCCTTCCCAAACTTTAGTGGATATCTCTACATCTTCTTAGCTATTGATAATGTTTTAAAATTGGTGGAGTCCATTCCCACCAAGACTAATGATCATCAAGTTGATCTGATTCCTAAAAGAGGATTTCTTTTCAATATTTGGAATTCCGATGTCTATAATCATCTATCATGGATACAATTTCTTCAATTTCCCATTCTCTTCACTCATATATAAGTATGGTATTTCTCATAAAGTTTACACTACAAACCATCCTCCAACCAACGATCAAGCTAAGTTGGAAAATAGGGAAATTAAGAAAATTATTGAAAAAAATATCAATCCCTCTATGAATGATTGGTCCGAGAAACTCATATATTCTCTTTTGGTATATTGAACGACTTTTAAAACTATCATAGGCATGTCATAGTATATATTCGTTTAGGGAAAAGCATGTCAATTACCTATTTAAATTGAGCAAAATCCATTTTGGGAAATAAAAAAAAGAACATTGACATTTCACTGGCTGAAACAAAAAGGAAACTAGATCTCAATGAACTTGAGGAACATAGGATGGAAGATTATGAAAATTAAAGGATCCATAATATAAAGTTCAATCCTACAAATCTAGGAATCTCAAAGTCAAGCACTTTGAAATGGGAAAATTCTTTCTCTTGTATAGTTCAAAACATCATCTACACCTGGAAAACCTAATGTCGAGATGGTCCGGTCCATATCTAGTGCATCATGTGTACCCCCATGGGGGTGTATAAATTCAAGATCCCACCAATGGTAAAACATATAAAGTTAATGGTCATATATTCAAACCATTCATTAAACCATTAAAAAACAAAAATTTGCGGAAGACTTGTGTGAACTATCCTTCAATGAGAAAAAAACATAAACAATGAAGTGTCCAATTTGAGCTAACAATGTTAATCAAAATCACTGCATGGGAGGAAACCTAGGGTTTTTATATTTCCAATCATTACGAATCATTTAAAAAAATTACCATAGGTTGTTGAATTGTTCTTTTTTTTTGAGTAAGGATGGGTATGAAAGGGGAGAACAGTATTCATCCATGTCATGCGATGTGATCCCTGAGTAATACCTTACCCAAAAATTTAAAAGAATTCAATGTATCATCAGTTTATTATTTTATTTATAATTTTGTAGGTTAAAATTTTTTTAGAGTGTTAAAATTTTATTCTTTTATGAGTATGGATGGGTATGAAATGGGAGAACCGTATTCATCCATGTCACACAGTGTGATCCCTATGTACTAAATTACCTAGAAATTTAAAAGAAGAAAATGTATCATTAGTCTGATTTAAAAAACCAAAAAAATAGAGAAGACCATAAAAATGATTATAATTGGAATTCAATAAATCATTCTATTGTTTTTTTTGTCTGGTTTGTTCTTCTATGAATGGTTTATGGACTATTTTGGGGTGATACATGTTAAATCAAGGAGGTGCCTACATGCCCCAAGAGATCAAAGGAGTAATCTAGAGCATCACGAACATCAACTTCAAATACCAGGTGAATTTGTTCCATGTTTAACATTTTCAATTTCCTCTTTGAACTCCTCTACTACCCCCTTCTAAATTTTCTTTTCTTTAAAAACTGGTCACAATGTTATTCTATGTTATGGGGAGATGAAATAAAAATTTTAATCTTGTGTGAAATAAAAATGGGTCAACGGAAAAAATCGATTAAACATGAACATGATAACAAACATTGCAAACTCTGAAATTGGATATCGAAAAATTTGGATGCCTTGATTCTGATTTTAATGCATTTTTAAGTTCATGAGCATAGATTTTGGAATCTGTAGTTCTCTGATGTGATTTTTTAATCTTTACATTTTATCCTCTTAATAAAAATGCCACAATGCACGTCTACTAGATTTTGGGTAAAAATTGAGTTCTTGTGTCCCTTTCATATTAGCATACGGTTCTTGGGTCACTTTTAGTTTAATTTATGTATAAAAAACAAAAACAAATCAAAAAAATTGAAAACAATAATGACCACATAGAGAAATGAAATGTCCAAATGCATGGGGTCCGACACTTGGTGATGATGACTCCATAGTTGTCTTTCCCATAGTTAGGCTTTATATCTCAATTATAGAACATGGAATTGACAATATGTGTGGTGTCCATCACTGGGGGATTGTGACTCCATAGTTTTCTTGCGCATATTTAGTCTTTTAATATCTATTATGGTTAAAAATTAAAAATTAAAAATAAAAAAATTGGATATTCATCTTAAGGTTTAATGTGATTCCCACCTGGAGCTTCCATTTTTCCCCTTGAACAAAAAAAGTTTCCCCATATCTTTTGTGATGTACAACACTTTATCATGCTTAATTTAAATTGGATGAAATGTGGCAATGAATTTGAAAATATTAATGGGCTTGGGCTTGGTATATACTTATGGACCTAGATTGATTTAAATTATTTTGATGCGTTTCATAATTTTTTTTTGGTATGAGGTCTTTGGGTGAGCAATGTTTATTAAAATGTTTTTGGAAAATAGGATTCTAATTTCCTATTTGTAATATATTTTGTTCTAGACTAGCAAAAAACATGTTGGAGGGTGTGATTAGTCACTTAAAGTAGCTAATATTCATTGTTAAAATCTTAATATTAATGTGTTTCAAAGTACATAAACATCAATTTTAGTCCAATTCAGAAATTGAACTTCATTTCCCATCATTGTGAAATTCATTCTTAAAGAGTCAATTTGGTCCCACTCAATTTTTTTTTGTGAAAAATACACTGTTCATCATTTTAACTTTATATTTTTGTATATTATTCATCACTTCATTTGTAACATTTTATATTTTCGGTCTGATGGATTAATCCCAAGGGAAGATGTATATTTTTGCGCCTGAATGCAGAGATTTTCTGGAGAAAGCATAATGGGACTAAGGACCATCAATCAAAAGTGGGGCCCACAAACCAAGCCCAATGAAGCTCAATGTTTTACAGTAGAAAGATAAAAATATTATGATCATTTTATTCAACTGTGTCCTGAAATAATTCTGAAGTTTTCAAGATGATAATTGGATTTGATGTTTTGATTTAAATGGTGGGCCCTATAAAAATTCACATAAAGTCATCCCACCATTTACACCATAACGTCCAAACTGATACACTAAATTTATAGAATGTTTTACAGCTAATAGATGAATGATGGAATAAAATATTTCCTTTCTACCACCCCTTCGTATTCGGCCTACATCAACTAAATATTCACACATCAAAAAGGTGGATGATTCTGGATGAATTTCCGGGTCAACATCGAAACGTCAAATTCCCTTGATTTTCTCACTCTCCTTTTAACTCTCCCAATTAATAGAGATGTAAATTTTTTTTGGGGTTGTATATAAGTCACAAAATATTCCTATATAAGGAGATTATTCTAAAGGGAATGGGGATCAAATATTTTTGTTTGTAATGGAAGTTTTTATTTTCATTCAACTGTATTATAATTCTTTCTTTTTGTAATCGCATGTCAATTTCTCCCAAGTAAGTTTTTCATTCACCTTAATTTAATTAATAAAATATCATTATCATCTTCTTATTCTTAATTTATTATTTCTTTTTTCCATATCATGTAGATAATGTTTCCTTAGAGGGTGAGCTTATTCACATTATCTTTTGGAAACTCTTCACAGAACAGTGGAGTGATTGTTTTTTCTTCTTCTCCAATTCTACCATCATTAGTCTAATTCCCACATTCATTCATAGAATAGCATCAATGTAAGTATAATCCGATAATGGGTTGATCCAATGGATTAGAGAGGGGTGAATTGTTTTTTATTTCTTAATTTAATAATTATTAATAAATTCTATTTTTGAGATTTTAATTCAATGATTTTCATTATCCTTTAAACTCACCAATTTTAAGGATACACATCCCGATTGCTAAAACGATCCTCTACCTTGGAGTTCTCATCAATATGATCCTCCAAGTGTATAGTTTATTAGCCTTAGGATAGTAAAAACTCAGAATTGGTGAGTGATTTTGGATGGTTGTATTTTGTTAAGAGAAACACTCAAATTTAAGACATTGAAATAATTTAAAACGAAATTATTCCAATACACCTCATGCAATAACCAAGGATCAACTCATGATTATAACTTTAATTCACATAAGTCTTTAAAATATAAAATAATCCAATAAATTCAAACCAAGTTTGGCCACTTCATATCCAAATCAACTCCATCAAATCACCTTCTTAGAATGCATCCTTTTTAGGTTTAATCTTCGGTCCCTTTGGATTCGATAACTCAATATCGACTACAAGGACTGTTCTACCTTCATCTATGGGGTAAATTTGAGAGTGAATCAGTTTTATATATCCATAATTCATTAATAGAAAGGTAATTTTATTAATAAATTATTGGTTCGTTACATAATTACACCCTTAAGAAAATTTTCCATTGTAATTTCCTTCTCCCATACTAATATGGATGAGGGTAACTCTACCTCATCACATCCTTTGGTTCCCACATTACTTCTTCAAACTTGTGGTTTCTCCACAACACCATGATGAGGGGTATCATCATATTTAATATACATTATTCTCTACGATATATGATCTTCACTGGATTCTCTTTAGAAGATATGTCATTCTCTAATGGTACCACCCTCAGATTGAGTACATGTGATGGGTCGGGTATAAACATCCTCAACATTTATACAAGGAATACAACGTTTTCTTGAGATATGTTTGGTGGGAATTCTTGTTGATAGGACAATTCATTCATTAGATGAAGGATCTCAAAAGGGAATTTGTAACTTGGACAAGGATTTCCCTTTTTCCCAAATATCGTCACTCTCTTCAATGGAGATATGCAGAGGACAAACTCATCTCCAACAAAAAACTATAGCTCTCTCTGATGGTTTTCAACATATCACTCTTGATGACTTTGAAAAGATTTGGTGTGTTGCTGTTTGTTCTTAAAATTCTTTGCCATTCTACAACCATTTCTTGACCTAGAATTTGTCGCTCCCCAACTGCATCACATCATGACAGTGTTCTACGCCACTTCCCATAAGGAGATTCTTTAGGATCCATTTGTATGCTTTAGTGCAAAATGTTTTTGTAAGAGAACTCCACCAAGGAAAGATGTTTGGACCATCCACCATTGACGTCCACTGAGAAAGCTCTCTACAAGACCTCATTTTTCTATACAGTTTGTTCGTATTGGATATCAGTTTGAGGATGATGAGATGTATTGAAGTCAAACATAGTATTCAGAGTGTGCTGGATACTTTTTTAGAATATAGAAGTGATTCATAGATCTCGATTTGATTCAATTGATAGTAGTACTCCATGTAGGATTACCTTTATGTGATTCATATTTCATCCTGTTGATCCCATTATAAATACTATCCAATAGAAATTAATAGTCCATTCATTGTGAGATGATCCACAACAAACTAGTGATCATTTCATCTTTTGGATTTCTCTATAAGTCTATGGAAAATGGCCATGGTGATGTTCTCCCATTTCCATGTTTTTATGTGTAAAGGTTTCATCATCCCCTTAGACTTCTGCCTCTTATCCTTCACTTGCTGATATAAGAGGCACTTTGATTTGTACTTAACGATCTCCTTCATCATGTTATCCCAACAATAATTCTCATAGAGCTCTCAATACATCTTTGTGTTTCCTGGGTGAATGGAGAAATTTGAACAGTGTGCATCATCCAAAAAATCATTCATTAACTCTAGATTTGATGGAACACATAGTTTTTAACCAAGTATCACAATTCCTTCTTTATTAACATTGAACTCTAAGGATTTCCCTTTTCTAATAGTTTCAACATTATTCTAAATGCCCACAACATCCGTTTTAGCGTCCTTTAACCTTTCCAAAATATAATGATGAGAGATCATTTGTGAAAGGATTGATGATGTTCCCTTATTTATGATTCCCATGTCCATCTTCATCATATCAAATAAGATTGAATCCTTTTTAATTCTCATCATTGATATAATATCTATGTCTTTTCTACATAAATAATCTTACACCTTGTTTTCTTTCCCATGGTTTTAATGGATTGATCATTAAATGTCTTTGATAACCTCTAACCATCTTCTTTTTCTCAAAGTCAACTGTTTATGTGTCAATATATTTTAGAGCATTTTTTATCCTTATATATATCACACATATCCCCAATGAGGTAATGTTTCTAAATTTTTATAGAAAGGATTAATAGATCCAAATCTATATCAAGTGTTGGATAGTTCTCGTCAAGAACATTCAATTTCCTTGAATCATAGGCAATGGCCTTGTCATTTCACATCAACACATAGGAAATTACCTAATTCAAAACATCAACTAAAACCATGAAGAGTTCTCAACTTTCTGTTAGTGTGAGAACATGTGGAGTGATAATACTCCATTTCAACTTCATGATACTCTGTATACATTCATCATTCCATGGAAACTTGAATCCCTTAAAAGTTATCTTAGTAAGAGGGTTTGAAATTCATAATAAATTTGTCAAAAATTGATGATAATATCCATATAACCCATGGAAGCTACATATATCCATCATAAATGTTGTCATTTTCCAGCCCTCATTTTCATTTTTCATGGAAGTATCCATAGACATCACATTCTTTATGATGATATGTCCCGAGAATTCAACATCCTTCAAACCGAACTCACACTTTTTTTACTTTTCATAGAGCTTCTCGTTTGGTAAGGTCTCTAGTACAGTGCATAGAAGATCCTCATGATACTCCTTGGTTTTGAAGTATATTAGAATATAGTGTGTAAATAATACAACAAATGTGTAGAGGTAATATCTAAATACTCTATTCCTCATGTCTGTGTCAATTTCTGGAGCATTAGGGATTCTGAAAGGCATTAATGTGAATTCATAGTGCCATACCTTATATGAAATGTTATCATGGATATATCCACCTTCTTCACCCTTACATGGTTATATCTTGACCGAAGACCCACCTTAGAGAATTATTGTGCTCCACATAGCTTATCAAATGAGTCATAAATTTTTTCCAAAGGATATTAGTTCATTATCATGATTTTGTTGATATCACAATAATCAATGCAAAGGTTCGTTGACACGTCCTTCTTCTTGAGGAAGTGGAATAGTGAACCCCTTGGTGAAGATCTTGGGAATATAAAAACATTATCTAGATTCTCAAGTAGTTATTTATTTATATTTTAAACCTCCACAAAAATGATTCAATACCGAGTCATGGATATTTGAATTTTCCATGTATGAGATCAATCGAGACTTCAACATCTCTTATAGGAGGAAGACTAGGAAATTCTTTAGGAAACACATTAGTGAATTCCCCCATAATATGCATGTCTTCAGGATGGTTCCTTCCATATAATCAATAATATTATCAAGATACACATTCTAATAGGGTAGTACTATATACTCTTGAGATGATTGTTATAAGAAAGATTCATCCTCCTCTTTCACTTGTACAGAACCGGGGGTCGATTATCCATATAGAGACTGATTTCCCTCGCACGAGAATTTATGTTGTCTCCATTGAGGGAAATCTAAACCATGGAATGAATTTAATCAAAATCTACTAGAGGGGGTATGACATGGTTTTCTGGGATTTTCAAGCGAAAAATTGTGACAGGGGAAGAGTTATTTTCCTAGGATCCAATAATTTCTCTATTTATCGTTATCACCTACATCTCTACTTATATGATTAGTGTTAGTGCTTGGATAGTTCTAATAAACATTTTAGGTATAAAATAATGCATAGAACTATGGAAGATAACCCTAACATTAACACTCGGAATCTCATTCTAGATTATCCGATATAGAATTATATTTGAGTAGTTCTAAACTATTATTCATATAAAGGTGAATCCACTGAAAAAAGGGATATCTTGTAAATTACATTTATTTCCTTTACATATGAATTTATAGGCATCATTATATGTTATCCATGATCTATATTCTGTTGTATATTCTTATGAAATTTTGAATTACTCTATTAATTATTTTTCATACTATGCTTATGAATTTATCAAAGAATATCCCTAAGGAGTGTTGAACAAGGAATTCATAAAGGCCCATTGTCATGCACCAATTCTCATTCGAGTCTAGCTCAAAGCAGTGTTTTTAGGTTTTAACCCTAGATACATATATTCCAGAGCCACCTCTACTTATTCGTATCTAGAAAGAAATGTATTTTCTTAATAAACCACTTACTCTATACCGACCAGTATTTAGATATTATTTTTATATACTCAGTCTTATCCCTAATGAATTCAGTACAGTTTTAAAACAATAATACCAAAAAAACTTATCATATCCTTTGATACTGACTATAACAACCATGTTCATTATTATACACTTATATGTTATTTATTACATAAACATTAACTTAATGAAAATATAAGGATCAAGAGTACATGTGTCTTGGGAAATTAGGAACATTATATAACAACTTAAAATATGAAATATAACATCATTATTTTAATCTTCTCAGACATGACCAAATCATTCCTTCATAGTAAACACTGAATGGGATAACCTGAGGATAATCATAAAAATGGGGTGAGATATAACGCCCATGAAGGGATGAAAAAAAGGTAATGAATGAAGAATACAATACATGTATAGAAATAAAAATATAAATGGATCATAATAGAAACATAAATATGAAGGCATGGTATAGCATGATAATCATAACTTGAGAATGGGAAACAACATACAACATGACATTAGCATGAGACAAGGATCATTGCACATTGATTAGAATGAGTAACGCCATATTACACATGAATTAGAAAGATTAAAAACTCATTGAACATGGTATATCGGGACACTAATCATTACCCAATGCATTGGAGTTCTCTTAGGGCGTACCCTTCATAATCATTTTAATCTCATGATTAAGTGTCCCTCATAGATCATATGACATAGATTCATTCAACATAATAATTTATTAAATTAGAAAGGAATGTGGAATAAAAAAATGAAATTCTATAATCAGTAAGTATATGTGCATAAATTTGAATACCCTTGATGGAGAGATGGTCATGTTATTGACTACATGATGATTCTATCATGGAATATCACGGTGGAATTTTGGCAGCATAAAGACGTGATGTAAAATTCAAAAAAAAAATTCAACAGAGAGAAAGTGTTCTATCCTAATATATACATGAAGTGGAATGTGAGGGGGTCATAAAAATACAAGTACAAACCCAATGAATTTGGAAATATATTATGTAACATTAGAGAGAAACATGAAGAATGTTGAGAAATGTAATAACTATTATGAAACTTCAACGTGGTAATGGGTGTGAATGGGATGGATTAATAAGAGAGAAATAGGTATCTCAACATAAAAATATAATAAGGGTAGTATGTGGGTGGTTTTAAAACATACCACATCATTTTTAATTTTAAATAAAATAGTGTAATAATAAAAAGAAACTTGGATAAAAATTTGAAAGGAAAGAAACCATTACTTAAGTGTGTGACATCAAATGCATGAAGAGGGTCTTATTGAGAGCATGGGGTGCCTTGGGAGGGTTATAGAGAAGGAATGGAAGTTTAGGGATGTTATCCAAATTTTTATAGTGAATGTAAGATGTATCATGGGTGGGTTTATATAAAGAATTTGAGGGGAATTATTTAATATTTCACAAACATAGGTTTTTGAATCTATTTAATTAAAAAATTCAAAACCAGAAAACATCACATGGTTTTTACAATGTTTTTTACAAAGAGTAGGGGAAAAATATTTAAATGGACAAGAACCTAAGATATTAAAATATTTCCCTTTTGTATTTGTAGGTGAGTTAGACTTTCAAGGAAATGATTTTAAAATATTAAAATAATGTATATGTCTTGTAGGATTAACTAATGATTTATAAAATAAATAAATTAAATTTAAAATTAAATTATTTTAATGGATAAACATATCTTGGGATGATAATAACCATTATAGTATTTATTATATCATTTTGGTGTAATTATGATGTCATAAAACACATATTTTATTTATTCTGTATTTAATTTTTACAAAAAAAATCGGCTATTTGAAAAAAATTCTGAAAAATTCACAATTTTATAATTTCGAAATCATAATTCGTAAAATAATATTCATTTTATCTAAATACTTTTTTAAATGTTTGAATTTTTACATTTTAATTGTAAACTGATATTTATTGAAAAATCACGTGTTTTGACAAAAATAGTTTTCAATCCTTTATAAATATTACATTTGACGTACTAAAAATCATATACTCATTTATTATTCATAAAAGTAATTTGATAACAATATTTTTTTAAAATATTAATTTTTTCAAAAATTCCTTAATTCCATAAAAAAATCCGTTAATAATTCTCATTTGTTTTTATCGTATAAAAAATATATATTTTTATCAAACTGATTGCATAATCATTTATAGATAAAAAATTGATAAATTCATCATCTACTAGAATTCATTATTCCATTTTTAATGAAAACCATAGTTTAATATATTAATTTATATATTTCTAAAAATTATCATTTTTTCCCAAAGAATAGATTTGTCAAATTCATAATTTTTTTCAGAAACACTCTTCTTGTAATATAATCAATAGAATATGACTTTTATTTATAAAACGGGATTACACAATAAGTAACTAATACCTTATTACATAACCCCTAATAACAATCACATAAGACCTAATGGTATGGTGAGCGATAGTGAAAAACTCTTAGGTGGATCAGATAACATCGCCATGGTGGTAGTCTTTATTTAATATAATTTCTCCCATATGTGATTACATTCATGAATAAAATACTGAAGCTTTTCTTGGGTATGGTCAAAATAGAATACCAGTGACGCTACATCCTTTACAAGCTCTAGAAAATGAGCTTCTTGTGGCCCAAGTATACTGGATGAGGCTATCCTCTCTGTTGTCTGTGTCAAAAGTATTTCTTTTAAAGAATATATTTATATCAGCAATGTAATCACTATTCAACTTCTATATTATGAATAGTAATGATGAATAATAGTTATTTTAATCCAATAATAAAAAAAGAGTGAATGTGTTTTTGGTATCCACAATACATTAAAATAAAGGGAATTTTATTCATAAAATATCGGGTCATTACAAAAAATATGAAAATTAAACATCCCTGATATGAATATTTCTGATATCCATACTTATAGTCATAAGTTCTACTCATGTACAATAGGAAGCCTGAGTAGGGTGTCAGATAAAATCAATATACCACAACCAATGTGTCTTAAATAATCTATCTCACATATATTACATATAAATGTAAAGGTAAAATACATAATAATCAATGGTTGATAAATATGTACTAGTCAAATTTGGTTATAGATGGACAGTTGACTACCTATACCTACATTGACATGGTCCATAATATTACTGATTAGTAACAACATGTATCAATATGTAAAAAAAATCTAAGTAATCATATATAATATCTATACATTAAAATTGACCATATACATAATGATATAGGTAGGCATATACCTGGATACTAATTGATAGATGGACTTGAGGCATAAATCAGTCATCCATAAGTATAATAATGAGTTACAAAATCTATAATAGGGAACAAGAACCTAATCTGATATTAATGTGAGGTATCTTTCCAATCCCTCGATTTCATGTGGTGAAACATCATGCCTAACGCCTAATGATAATGAATGTGGAGTGTTATATCCATCATCCGAACAAAATTATAATGGTGTTCGACTTCATGAACATCATCCATCATATGGGATCATGAAATATCATGATTATCATGTCCCCTAATGATTTTTAACTAGCCAGTATCAGTGGAATATTCATAATAACAATAATCAACCTAATGGATGAACTCTAACTGATTTATACTCATTTAGTACAATTTAAGGAAGGGTGAAAAATTAATATACTTCAAAATCATTAATATAGAATATGAGAGACTTATACTCTGATCAATTATACACATTGGGTACTCTAAAATGGATGTATCCACCTCTACCACAACCATATTTGGATATAAAATATGAGTTGGGTATGGATAATACAGATTAATCTGAGATACATTAATGTCACCATGAATAGATCTATATCTCTTGGTATTTTCGATCTCATAAGACATTGGTCTGATTCTCTCTATGATCTTAAATGGTTAGACAAGTTGAGTAAAATAATATATTTTTTAAAAATCTATTGATGGACCAACCCTGGATAAATCTAGATGAAAACCCAATCTTCATCCTAAAAACATAATGGACATTAGCGTTATTTGTAATAAGACTTCAGTCTTTATTGATCTATCAACATCTGATTTCTAATCAACTAGGCATGCTATGTAGTCTCCCAAATAATACAGTGTCTATAAAAAGTTACATCCTATGCTTCTATATAGAATAATGGTGATTTGAATGGCCAAACATATAAGTTTGTGTAAGGATCCAACTGAATGGTATCCTGAAACTATTATTGTATGAAAACTCCACATGTGGAATGTCATTCTTACAAGTACTCTCAATGTCAATGAAATATTATAAGAGCATGACCTCTAACACCTGAATCTAGTGATATTTCTAACAGTCGGTGTGAGGGTTATAGGACTTTCTTAGAAGCAACTATACACCAAAGGCGTTCTACAACCCCATTGAGAACCGTGATGTGAATCAAGAATCTAGGTCTAATAAAATATATTGAGAATCTCTTTGATGATATTCGACCACCCTGATGTACAACCTTTCTTGTTCATCTATCGATAATGTATCTCACACATGTAAGAAGTGTTCCACATTTTTAATAGAATGATGACTACCCCAACTATGTCATTTACCCAAGGTCATCTAGGAAAACCTATTATAATGTCTATAAAGACATCATCCCACTCCCACATAGGAATGAAAAACAGCTATAAAATTCATGTATGTCCCTGCTGATCTTCCTTCACCTAATGAATTATTGACATTGAGTGATAAATATGGCTATCTCCCATTTAATCACATACCTCAAATACAAGAGATTTAAGTCCCAATAAATCTTGGTGACACTAGGATTCATTACCCAAATAGATGTGTGAGATTCCCATATTAGTTCTTCAAAAATTCCCACCGGGACCCAACACACCCATTTATGCGTACATTCTCATGCTCTTCCATTGTATGACAAGAAGATAAATCATCATATGGGATACTCTCCCTTTTTTTGAGGACCTTATGACATGAATGAATACTCATTATAACAACATTTATATGGGTATAGGTTTCTTATAAAGTTGAGAGGACATTTTAACTTTGATAGTCATGATGCTCAAAATGCATAACTAAAAGTAAGGCCAATATCTACCACTAACCACTAGCCTCTTAAACTTTTTTCTTCTGAGTCAATTGTTTCAAAGCATCGTCTATTACGTTTCATCTTCTAGGTTTATAGGAAAGATAAAAATCAATTGAATATAGTTACTCAACATATCAATTCTCTATGAGATTTATATCACAGTTTATTAACAAGTAATTGGGGATTTTGTGATCATTGAATACAGAAAATTGATCACTAATAAAATAGTACCACCAACAGTGATATTCTATGACAACCATAGCTAACATGAGGTCATGCTTTATGTTATTCTTCTTGTTAGTCCCCAAATGATGAGACTTGTAAGATACCGCTAAATCATCCTACATCAGAATTGTTCTCAATCTGACACATGATGCATCATAATAAATAGTGTAGATCCATCATGGGTCTAGAAGAATCAAAATTACTAGATAAGTAAACATATATTTTTACTCATGAAATTCTCCTCCAAAAGATTATTACCATTAATAATTCTACACCCATCTTATTGAAGCCCGTAATATGTTCTTTAATGTATGAAAAAACCTATATAATGTGTAAATAATACTAAACTATCCCCAATAAACAATGTAACTGAATAAAATTTTTATGATACTTTCAAGAATCTTCATCTATAAGATTTAGTCAGTTTACTACTACTCCTAACTCTGAGATTATGCGACCCATGATGTTGAGTTTTTTTATAAAAATAATTGAAAATTATGATCTTATCATAAAGTTGGTGAACTCTCGGTGTATTCAGCACAATCTCAATATACATTTCATATTCATACAGAGAGTTACTATACACTAATATTTCATCCACAAAGAGTACCCTAAAAGAATCTAGTTATGGGTGGAAAAAACAACTAATCACATCCATAAAATTGAGTCTCTCATTCATGACACCAAAAGGCATAACAAGGTACTCATTATGGAAACACATATCTACAAAAATATGTGATGTAAGTATGAAGACATGATGTGAACCTAGTTCTCATTCATCTTCAAATTAATATTTGAGAACACCCTCACTCTTCGGAGCTGATCAAAGAGTTCATTTATTTTAGGAATTGGATACTAATTCTTTACGATGAGATAGTTTAATCATTAAAAATACATTAAAATCCTATGGTTATCATCCACCATCATGGAATAAAGGAATGATAAAATCCAATGGGAGGGGCTAGGTCAGATAAAAACAATAACTTTAAGATCCTATCACTTCTTATTATTCTTTAGAAGATCCATTGGTTCCATACAATAAGTTTTAATGGAAAATATCTCCATTATAATAACTATTTCAATGGGGAATTATACCTCTATCATTTGAGGTATCTTAGAATAATCATTAGGTAATATTTCCTTAAAAGAATCCAACATAGGAGGGAAAACAGTGGGTAATAACCCCTAGTTATCCATGAATTGACTTGCGATAAGGGATGTCACTTTACCACAACCCCAATGCTTAGTTCATGCTCGAGTTGCATGGATATTCTTTTAGCCATTGTAAATTTTGATAATACCCCTTGTGTTGTAAGTGTCACCCTTTGGTGATAATAATCAATATGGGATCAATAGGGAACCCACCAATCCATCCAATGAATTACTTCAAACCATAACATGTTGTAAAGAAAAAAATTCCATATTAAGTGATACCCACCTATCTCTAGGGGTGAATCATTACATTAGAAAACACTCTATGACTATATACCCAAAGGGGTATCAAGAGTCAACTAACCACTATAATATTCTATATTGGGACCCAAACACTCTATGATTTACTCCAATATAAAATACTATAATGTGCATATTTCATATAAAGGATAGACTAATATTGAGGGAAAAAAATAGTACCTCAACCTGTAAATGGTTTGGAGCTATTATCCTTCGAAATAGGCTACACTATATGTAGTTTGACTGTACCATGGCCCTGATTCACAACTTGACTACCCTACATAGGCCCATTCTGTTGGTGCTAAAAGTCCTGAGTTTGATTACCTCTTCCTCAACCACCACTTCATCCGAAGTTTCTAGTGGTATTTCAACTACCTTATTATAGAGATGCAACCAATCCTATTCCAGAAAACGAGTTTAGTGTGTATCCTCTATCTATATATAATGGTGATATAATGAAATAGAGTCAAATATGTGGTCCATCCTATTATATCCTCCATAATGAATTGGATCTGGAATATACTAGGGTTTTTTGAATCATGGCTTCCAATACTGGTGAAAACTAGGGAAACAATCTGTACCATTGACATGTTTGACTACTACTACCCCTATTAGTAACATCAAAAGTGATTCTTTCACCCACTAGAAGAACCACAACATTGTTTGGGTTAAAGACCACTATTTATTCTACTATTTTCTATAGCCAATGTTTTCTCTATAATGAGGGCCAAGTTCACTATCTCCAAAATAGTGTTCAACTATAAAACATTTACCTACCACATGATGGAATATTCCATCCCATTCCCAAATCTACCAATAGTCATTAGATCATCACTAGATAAAGAAAATGTGAATCTCTAAAAATCTGTAAAATGAGAATAATACTTCACAAATGACATGTAGATCTATTTCATGTATAGGATATCTCAATCAAATTCATCCCCCATTGTCTGTGGGATAATGTAATTGTTGAAGAGCATCTGTAAATCCATATTTATCATGTGGTGATGTCAGTCTTCTTGGGTAATGACATACCACCATCCCTTGGAAGAACCACAAATAATATTACAAGAAATATTGATCCTCATCCTTGAAGGATCCTATGTATGCTTGAATATATAAAACAATGCCTGTAGACCTAACTCAGCATCACATGATCCACCATACCCCATGAATGTGGGGGGATGTCGTTACTTGGAAACTTGAGTGAAAACTTCTATGTTCAAGGATGGTTAAGAAACACCTTAAATGGACTAAATCATGTGAAATAAACCTTATAAAATAATGTGTATAAGCCCCTAGATCTGGAATGTTGGGTGGTTAGTTAGGTGGAACTACTAGAGGTGATATGCATTTCTTATGACCCACTACATTTGCAGTGTAGTTGTTATATCCTTCAAGACATCTAACTATAGGTCATGGTGTTGGCATGATTTTAATATACCAAATACATGATTCATAAGGGACTAGTAGTTGAAATATTGGAGAAATTTTTTTGGAAGAATACATATCCTTCCTATGAAATGATCACACCTCTATGCCTGCTTTTAAATCCATAAATAGGTATTTAACAAAAAAACATACAATAAATATAATTGTAAGAGACTCCAATAAATTCCAACTACTATGTTTGGTATTGGTCTCAGGTGTCATATCAAAAATTAATAGTCTGATATATATGGGCTATCAATGGAATTTTTTATGGGGAAATAACCTTTACTTTGTAGTTTGGATCCCCATATAGGAAAAACCATTTCCATTTTTTTTTAAATTTCATTTTTTTAAATTAAATTTTATTCTTACTCCCTTATATATATATATATATTCATATCATGGTCTTTTTAGATGTGTAACCGCGTCCAATTTATATAAATCTTACTCATTATAAAATGAAATTGATGTGTCATTTAACTAAAACTGGGCCCTATCTTCTTGAATAATAATCTAATTGGTTCTATATAATTATTTGAATACCTAATTCACTATTTAATATTTATATAACTACATGATAAATAAATGAACATTGGAATTCATTTAATCTAATCCATTAATGTTTGTGTAGTATATAAAGCCCATTGGTCTTGAACCCATAACATCGTATGATTAGACAAATAAGTTTTCAAATTAAATAAAAGTGAGAAAATTCTATTTAAAATAATTTATACACTTTACCTAATATAAATATATTATGCCTACAAGAAATGTTAAAAAATTTATGTATTTAAAAATCAAGGCACTACACTATATGTAGTAGGAACACACACACTGAAGGTAGATGTGGCATGAAAAAATGCATGACATATTAGTCTTAATGATCCTATAATGATGCATGGGACATAATTATACTGCCTTAATAGTTCAAGGATAAAATCAGAAATTATTACATAAATTAAAATAACATTACACATCATGTGAATCTCCCAATAGTGAAATCATATCAACTGTAATATGTGTAATCCAATGACTGTAATTACCCATCCCATGTATTTTTGGTTTCCCTAGTACATAGGTTAGTTACTCCGATGAACATTCCCATTACAAAATTCCATTTTTTTCTAGCCTCATATCAAGTACCAAAATAATAATTCAAAGGAAATATAAAATTTATTTCATTCCAAATTTTAACTTCCCGAACCGAGATCCACTAAAACGGTTCCCTAGGTTGGTGGGTCTCATTTCCTCATGCATGAATTCCCATATGTAATAGGATTTCATGTAGAATTGAGGGTCCAAGATGGTATTGTAAAGATAATATAACCTCTTATTAGACTAACTCATCAAATATAATAAATAAAAATGAAATATAGGAAGCATAATATAATAGATGAAAAGTGGAAACAAGTATAATAATCATTGGTGGGATCATAAACAGCCAAGAAATATTAATAGTTACCAAAACCCATAAGTTGAGTCATATACATGAAAATTTCATTGCATACAAATATATTAAAATGGAAACAGATGATATAGGGGAAATGAATATATAACATGCTATATAAAAATCCCAAATGATTAAAAGATTGATCCTCTAGAATCATGAGCATATTCTCATACCCCTAATCATAGGATCCAATATATAAATAAAAAAATTCAACATCTCAAATAGGAATATTTCTCTTATACATACCTCTGTTCATAATGTCTACTTATGTACCAAAGATGTCCAGAGTATGGAGTGAGATAAAAATAGTACGCCACAGACAATGGTTACTAGAGTAACCTCGTGAGTGTACATAGCATAATAGTGTGAGGTAAATTGATTAATATAAATTTTAGATAAATAAGTTCAATTCAAATTAGGTATAGGAGGGACACCTGGAAGATTCTACCTACATCAGCATAAGATGGAATATTTCTTATCCATAACCATGTGTATACAAAGATATACATATATAAGTAATCATATATAATATGTATACATCTATTTTTAGTAGATACATGTGGAAATATGTAGTCATATACATGGATACTAGGTGCTAGGAGGACATTGGGTGTTACTTAGGTGTCCAAAACTATTCTAATGAGAAATAGTTTTTAGATATAGGTTAAATCCATGAATCTCATATGAATATGAGAAATCATTCCCCTCACTAAATATGGTGGGGGTAAGTCATTATGCCCAACACCTAATGCTAATGAACATGGTTCACAATTCACATCATACTGATAAAAAGTATCAAGATGATAGGAATAATTTCCACCATACATCCTAAGTGAGCATGAAATGTTATGCTCAAAAATTCCCTTAATCCATTGTTCACTAACCAATGCCAATGGAATATTCAGAATAATAATAATAAACTTGATGGATTTCCACTAATGAATTTATAATCATTTAACACAATTTTAAAAAAATGATTATAATTTATATAAATTACATTCATGAATATAAAATATGGTATATGGGATTTACACCCAATTCCAATCATTTTAATTAAGAACATTTATTTCCATAGTAGGGAATTTCCAATTTCATGTTATGATATAAACATATATAGTGTTCAGTCAATTAATAATTTCTCTAAAATAGGAGAATTCAATTGAGCACACACTATGGTGTGGAAATAAATGTGGTTATCGTCCTTGATATATTCAACAGATTCTATGGTATTTTCTAAGAATTATTAAATTAATTAATGATGGGAAAACATATTTTAAGGTATTCCATGAAAATTTTAGTCACGTGGAACAATAATAATGCTATGAAAAAAAATGAAAACATTTATGAATTTTTTTAGATAAAAAACCTTTGTTTTGATGATGATCACTCTTATAGTGTCATCCTCTGACACGAATTATAATTGAAAAAATCACTAAAATTAAAAAAATTTCTAAAAAGGGAAAATTATTTCAGACTATAATTATACAAGATTTGGGAATATAAACTCAGAAAACAAGACAACAAATTTAGATATCAAATCAAGAGGAATCTAACATATATAATAGATATGGAATCAAATTCCAGATGCGGGAGTCCTCAAAATACCTAACATGAGAGAAGGGAGAGATTTTAATGTGAGAGGGATGGTATCCCACAAGATAAGAAATTAGGGTGAAATGATATTTTTTTTAATAAAATCATTTCAGGGGAAATTATAAAATCACCAACACATTTTCTGTTTCTTAGTTTGGCTACATGGTTGGCCAAACCGTGTGCCAACCATGAGCCCTCGACCATTAAATGAGATCCCTCACATAGCATAGGCACACAGTTTGGATAACTGTGTGTATTCCCAGTGAATATTCTCTATCATAAAAATATGTGACTCTTTACATGCATGAATCCTAGCTCAAGTGGATGTAGTAAAACCATGTGGCATCCTCTTTTCATTGGGTAACTTGTGTGGTTGAGTCGCATGGCGAGAAATCACCATATGCTAACTTTGAAACCCATTCTTCCTATACAATTTTCAAATATCTAGGCTCCAAAAAGGACTTAGATGCTCCTCAAGATCATCCATATACTATAGAGAACATTTACTAAGAGAGAGAAAAATATTTCAAACTAAAATTATTTGGATTCATTCCGTAATTAAACATAGGGTCATTACAATGCCCCATCAGTTAATATCACTGGTCTATAATAGTCCAACACTCACCCCATTCCACACCCATGCCTAACCCAACCAATATCATAAAAAACTATAGTCTCACGATTTAGACTATATATATTAAATAGTCATAGAATCATTGTGATATTTGACATGTTTCTCATGAGCATTGATATTTCCAAAGACCTAGTCAAACTACTAACTTGTTTCATGAAATACACTACCGGTCATTAAATCTGATCATCATTCCACATCTAGTGGCTATTATTTACCGAACATACTCAGTTCATATTCTAATTTATAAACTCCTATATCATTATATTCTAGATTTTTCAAACCTATATCAAACACATTTATCCAATTTACATCATAACAAAATATCTCCATCTTGGGTATTTTTACATTTTACTCCCAATATCTACCAAAAACTAGTCATGTAAAAATCACATGCCTAGAAAATTCATGGAGTTCTCCCCACCACCAAATTTCTATCATTTATATTTCATGAGCGTAATATTTTTGGAAATCGACTTCTATGTGAATGTTAAAACACATGAGTGATGCTCGATTTTCTAAAACTTTATTTCAATGATGCCATGAAATCCCATGAAATCTAGATATTATCAACCTACTCTATCAATCACTGTAAACTCTCCTAATGAATATAATTCACATTCAAATACTTTTTTCACTATCAAATGAATCTAAAATTATTTTCCACCATGGCTCAATCCATTCACTATAATAATTCAAAATCATGTTAGTTACAAAATCATCATTATTAAGGAACTCCCTTGAGTCGTTATTCATCACATCGAGCCACTCATAAACTAATTGATTTAAAAGTCTCAAAAAACATGATACCATATTAATCATTCCATAAAATATCACAGATCATTTTTCATATAGACTAACCATATTAACATATTCAAAATCCTTATGATGACATGGTTATTTCACTATTACATTGAAATGTCATTATATCATTCAACAGTAATTTCATGATTCACCGGTTCCAACTAGTAAATTTCATATAAATAATTTCCCTAGAGAGTCATCTTATTTATATATAATATTTCATCACTGATAAGGTAACCAAACTTGTTTTATTTTTCGATAAAACATAACAAGGTGTCTCACACAATTCAAAACCTTGTTATACCTGATCATTATCCATGTGTTATCATTCATCAATCCCGCTAACAATCATTATCCAAACTCTACACAGTCAAGATAAAAAAAAATTCCACAAACCTATAATAACATATTGAAACCTCTTAGAGGAATACACCCCATATAAATTTCATGGGACTTAACTTGTACATACATAAATGTCCAATACAAAAACTAGGATGACATCAAATGCAAGCACCATGTCTGTCCAACCATCTTTGTGACATCACCATAGGAGTGAGGTAATATAAACATTCCAATATAAATATCTTATATATTTCCAAAAATTCAATAATTGAAATTATCTACATTTCATCCAAGCCAATATTTCTTAATAAATCAAAATTATTTCCTATCTTATGCTTATTTTAGGTCAATCCAATCCACCTACCATGTTTGGTAAATAAAATCTCACTCACTTATACCCTAACAAAAAGGTCTCCATAAAACCAATCTCATAGTAGTTCTTAGTAGACCCTATTTATAAACCAAAATATATCCAATATGTGCAAACGATGTTGTTTCCCTGTCATATCATTCGATTTATTTCATTTCAATTTAGATCCCATATGTCTCAGTTTTTTCAGCCTAATCCACTAACTAACAATGAAATATACATGTTTTTTATAGTTAATTTGAATATCACTAGCCTATTTAACTATATAACCAATCCTTCTAGGAATTTAAGATAAATCACAATATAACAACTTCCTATGATTTTATATTCACAATAATTAGGGAATAACTATTTATTTAATGTAATTATTTATTCTTACTCACAAGAATCAATTTCAAACACAAATTACCCACCCATGATTCATATATATAATTACACTCAAAAGCATACGATAACCCCTCCCTCAGGTTACCCCCATTTTTCACAACTCATCTCTAATACTAATAGGAATGTGGCCTTCTACTTTATTATATAACTCAACTCACCACTATCTCTATTTTCATATCAATATCACTATACCCAATCACATTTCCCATTACTCATATCCTATATAGTTACAACTCATAAAGAAACATTTATATTAAAATATCAAATAACATAAGGAAACTCACATGATAATATACCAATTTTATGTTTCTCTATCTGTCTCACCTAGACACACACACACACCCCACAATATCAGGATTCTGATAATAAATTCAAGAACCCACTATATTGAATTAATACACAATGAGCATCCATGTACCAAACTATCACATGAGGATCAATATCACATCCAAATTCTTGTGAAAACCACTCCCTATGATGATTCATATTAATTAAATCATAGATATAAAGTTAGCATAAGTTTTATTTGACTAATAAGTTATTTTTTAAAATACCAAATAACATAATTATTACACTTTAAATAACAAAATATATGTTTTCTTAAAACAGTTTCACAATCACACATAGAAATTTACATGTCTTCTGAACCTATATTCTCGATATGATGTAAGAAAAAAATCCTCTTACCACAGTGAGTTAGTAGAAAAACAATCAATAACAAACTCACCAAATTAATAAATAATCAAATAAATTGGAAAAATTAAAATTTGGTACATTAATATTGAATCATCAGAATCATATAATTAAACATGTGTTGGTATTGTCCAAGAAAACCATACACCATCAATTCCAAATTTTGACAAGTCAGATATCTCATATACCTTGTCGATAACAATAATAAAATTAAAATAAGACCTTGATGTCCATTTATAACATATTTTAATGGTTCAATATATAATAATTGGATTGAATCCCCACAAGACCTAATGTGAAAAAAATTGTATGATAGTACTTTCTGACTAATAGTGAGGGACTACGGTAATACTATGGGATACTATACCATCATATAAAAGGTAGTACAAAAAGTGAAATTATAATTCAATCAATACTCAACATATCTAGAAGAATAAAAAAACACCTAAAAGAAACCAATAGATGTAAATAATAATACTCAATCTGTACCAATATTAATGATCCATATGTCAAAAAAACTACAAAAATATAACTGAGATGCCTTGTGGGAGGAATGTATAAATCAATATCGAAAAACCCTAAAAAAATAAAAGCAAAATGACAAGAAATCCTAAATATTATCTTGAATCCTAGCATAATCCCATATATCCCTTCAACTCATGCTATATAGCTAAAATATCCAATAATGGTTTTTTCCATAACTATTGATGTGATATAGTTTTCTTCATAGATATCAATGTTCTGGGGAATTCTAAGAATGTTGTGATTATAATTCAATCGACCAACACAAACGGAGTCCCTAAGATAACTAGTATATGTAGTGCATGAATTATGTAATATGTTGAGAATAATAAACATATAGATAAATTCAATAACATAATTCATTTTACGTCCTTAGTTTCTATGTTTAAACTTATGTTTCATTATGACACTAAGCATTGAAGGACTTTGAACAAGTCAAATATCAGAACTAGGGTTCAGAAATAGAACCCACCCATAATAGAATTATATAGAATCATATACCTCAGGAAATCACACCCTAACCAAGAAGTTGTTCATAATGTCACCCTATGGGAACAAATTCCTAGACAAGAATAATTTTCTAAACTATTAAAATGGGGGAACCACACCCTTAGAAAAATCCGTTATTTAATATAGTATCAAGGGGAACCACATCCATCAACAGATCTAACTTATAATATCATTTCTCAAGGACCACATCCCACAATATAACATCCACATGATTATAATTAGCCCATGGTTCACATATCACCCCATATAATTGACAATATTGTTATTACTCACATGGGTACGTGTCCCACTACAAAATAATTTAAAATTTATTTTTAGATGAGGGACTACATTCTATCATAGAATATTTATGTTATTATCATTTCCGTAGAGGCTGAATCTCTCCCCAAATTTTTCATATATCATACACTCTAGGGAAAACCTTCCCCAAAATATCATTTATCACATATCATTTAGTATATAATTATATTCTCTATTTACCCTAAAAAATTATATACACTTGGGTAGGTTACCTGCCCAAGCCTAGTAAACAACTCTTAGTTTGACCTCTCAAGATACAAACTTATTCTAATCTCATAAATCATGCAAGGACACAATCAAATTTACCTCGATAATTTTATAAATAGTTGGAGACAAGGGCTTCAAAACCTTAAGATTTCCGAAAATATTTCACCATAAAAAATTTAATTTTTTCAATACATTGTGTAGCACACATTATAGAGTCTAAATAAATCACGATATACACCATTAATATTATAGTATAATTTTAAAATTTTAACCTAGTAATCAAATTGGTTGGTATGAATATGGCTAACTAAATTAGAAAAACTATATGGTTTACACATGGATAAATAATTTCATTTATTATCACTTGATTAGAAATGGGAATAACAATCATTTGAAAGTAAAAGATTTTTTTTATGAAAAACGTTTTTTAGTGCATAATGTGATTCAATATTTTGTAATGAAAAATAATGAATGATTTTAAAAATATTTTGTATATTATATATTAACTAAAATTTTATATCATTAATATAATTTTTTTACCAGAATGGGATATGATAAAATATAATTTTATATATAAAAATTGTATTTTTATAAAAAGTGGTTTTGTCATGATCTTATTTTAAAATTATTGTTTTCTATATAGGGAACATTTTTTTAAAAAATTAACTCCATATTTTAAATAAAAACGTCAATATTATCTTTAGGGTAATTTTTTAGATTTTTCTAAAAGGATTAATTTCTTATGAATAGTAAAAAATAGTGATTTTTGTTAAATATTACATTTCTTATTAAAGAATTTACAAAGCTAAAAAGTTAGTAAAAGTTCATCAAAATAAAAAATAGTGAAATTATTTTTTATTAATAAAATTTAGTTGATTATAATAAATTTAATCATTGAAATTAATATTAATACTTTTGGTACTAAGGGATACAATTTCTTTGGAAAATCAAATTTTCATCACTCTTATGGGGTTAATTAAAAAAATGTAAGCCACTTCTATTAATTTAATTTGTAATAAAAACATTAAATTTTTGGAATCATCATATTTTATTTTATTTATAACATTAAAAATAATTTGTTGTTATAATTAATAATAAAAATAGTAAAAAATAATTACTTCGATTAATGTAAAACTAGTTTTTTAATGTTACATGTTCATGTGTGAAAAAACATTTCACACATGTCAAATATATTTTATAAATTGGATTTACTATTTTAAATCCATGGGTATATGTTATATAATAGGCCTCATTTAGTATATATCATTAAGAATAAATTACCTAGGTATATAACAAAATAAAATATTTACCATGGTGGAAACTAAAATGTAAAATTTACATAAACAAAGAGGTTATGTAAAAAAGGATTACAACATATGTTATTTTTCAGATGTTTTCAAAAACACATATTATAAAAAAACTATCACTTTTTAGGTACATTTATTTAGATTAACTTCCCATTATTTATTAGTTTTGGATGTAAACAAAAATGTTCCTTTTTTCTCAATTATAAAAGGGTAAAAACTCCCCTCATTTATTCCCAAATAATAAGACATCTTCTTTTTATATAAAATACAATAATATCTCCCCCACATCCTTATACATCATTATATATTCTTTTCTTCTTAAAATACCAATTATATGGTTCTTATTTAAATATCCAAAGGAGGTTATTCTAAGGGAATGTAATGTTCTCCAAAAAGCTCTTCTTTTATATTATCAACATAATTCATGTCTTAATTATTGAAATATAATAATATATATATATATAGCATATAATATTATTTTTTATGTTAATTTTATAATAAATATCAATCTCGTCTTCTATAAAATGGGAAACTAAATGGATGGTCATGTGTTTGACTGACTACCGCATTTTGAACCGATGTTTGTAGTTTTCTATCACCACCTATCAAGACCAGATATAATGATGGATTTAATATATGTATATAATAATTTTTAAATAATTATACTTATATAAATATTATATCAAAAAAAAACTTCTTACATTCGAATTAATTGGAAAATGATAATGTCTCTCATGAAAACATATGGATTACCGCCTCCATGAAGTAATGTGACTCTTTTTTATTTTATTTTATCAATGATGGTAATAAGGATGTATTTGATAATTATATATTTTTATATAATATAAAAGTGTTTTTTAATGCTTAATTATTACTTAGATATTTGTTTTTCCATCTATCAAAAAAATGAAAACATCGTTCATGTGTTCATGCTGCTCACCTTATCCATGAATAGTGTATCTCATTTTGTTATCCCTAAATTTAACATGCTATTATAAATATTTATATAATGACTTTTTATTATATATATATGTATATAATTGTTATAATTTTATATATAATAAAAGCATGATCACTTTAGAAATACTGGATTTATATATCCAAAATATATATGAAAAAGAAAGTACTGATCACCAGAATAGTGATTTAAAAAATAATTGTTATAAATAAGAGATATAGGGTTATAAGTAAGATATATATTGTATGATATACATGATTATCATAATGGAATATATTTATAAAATATTGATAATAATTATATAGGAGCATCAAACATGTACGAAGGATGTCATACCAATGGTAATGAAGTTTTATTGTATCTATTATTTTTGTGAGACATATCACATATTCACCACGTGTTTATTTTGTCTAATATATATACTAACCATATGAAATTTTATATAATGAATATGAATATCTTCTTTATATTTATATTTTCATTTAATGTTATTATTTTATGGGTCTTAGGATTGAAATGTTTCTAATGTTTTAAGGGTTTTTTTGTCTCACTTGTACTTCTATGATACATATTCTATATTCCCAAATTTTTTTGTATATAGTGGATATACTACCAATTTTAAATTTTATATAATTAACATATATATTGAATGATATTTGAATTTTCATTAGAATTTTTTCATTCATGGTTTTTACAAATAAAACACTATTACTGTGGTAACAGTTTTATGTTCATTATCATTGTTTATGTCAATTATGTATATGTATATTTTAGATAATGAAATATTATGATCTATCTATCAAAAAAATATTGAATTTCATTCTCATCTTGTTATTTTATTAAAATAAATATTTTACTTTCATTTTCCTTTCGTTATGTTCTGAAGAATTCAAAATAATGTTTTTCATGGAAAACAATATTTATTTCTCGTTTTGGAAGAAAATCATTTTTATATATATATATGATTTATTAAAATAATTCCATGAATGTTTCTAATATTATTATATTTTTGTTTACTTTTGTTTTTAATCTTATTATTTTTTTAAAAATGGTTTAGAATTAATATTCTTTTCATTTTATAAATGATTTTCTTTTTACTTTTTACTCATACAATACAAATAGTGATTGTTTTGCATGAATGTAATGTAATGTATTTACCACCATCATAAAAAATCAATGATTTATGAATTAAATTATATGTATACAATTTTATTTTTAATGAAACATTTTTTTTATATTTCATTATTTTTTATATTTTAAATAAGTTATTTCAATGTGAATAGTGTATTTTTCTCAAAAAAGGTTTTCAATTGTCCTTTAATGGTATTTATATTCATCAACATTAACAAAACCTAACCCTAATCATGAAATACTATGGATATGATCTAATTAAATCATCCTTATTCTTTCTTAGGTTGGTTTATAATTATGATGAAATTAATTCTATGATAAATGATTCTTTTCCATGTGTTATTATTGATAAGTTGAAGAAATATTCCTGAAACCCATTAATTTTCCACATGTTACGAATTGATGAATGATTTTTGAAACACATTTACTTTTCATAGGATATGATATGATGAATGATTATTGGAGACACAAATATATTATTTTCATTATGGGGAAAGTGTCCATCGAAATTTATATCATCCAATGCAATGGGAAGATATGGATAACTAATGCGTAATTATATTATTCTAGAAACTGATTTAATGATCATGATTTCATACATAGACAGGTTTTCAAGTCCATAAGATTGTATTTAGTCATGTAGTTATTTTCTATATATTTATGTGAGTAATTTATTTAATTTCCATTACATAATGGGTGGAACCAATTATTATTTATAGATGTTCTAATTGTTATATTATTGCATTTTTTAAACCTTGGGAAATGTTTCAAAGTAAGGGAAAATGTTTTCTATGAGGAATATAAGGAATATAGAAAAAAATTAGTATGGTTTTAAATGTCTTATGTTTTGAGAACATGAGAATAATTCATGTCAATTACCTAATCTATTTGTTAACTTCTAGGGAAGGGGAGAACCTATTCTATGATAATCATTGAGAATGATGAATTGAAGTTTCTATGCATTGGGGCTTGATAATTATTTTTTATAAGTGTTATATAATGATATTTTCATAATAATAATTTTGAAACATCTAATATTTCTTCCAATTTAGATTTCATTACGAATTTTAAATCATATTTTTAATTCTACTAATTTCCTAGAAAATTGATTTAAGGGTGAGGTAATATTTTATTGAAAACACATGATTTTGGGAAAGATGACCATTTGTAAGTTCCTAATATTGATGTAATCATGTTTTATTACAGTAAAAATATGATAATAATTGATAAAATAAATCAAATAGTATTGGTGTCCTTGAAAATGAATTGTGATTTGGGAGAAACGTAATGTATAATAGAGTTCACTACATTTTCAGATTCATCGAGTATATTTGGCAATATAAGATTTTATTTAAAGAATAAGGATATAGTTTAGTTTGGACGTAGTTTTTTTGGTTTTATGGTGATTTATGTTATTATATTGTTTCAAAAGAATATATGATCATGTTATTCACATGTTTGGTATGTGAAAATATGAGAAAAATTATATTGTGTAGGGATAAGTGTTAATGTATATATTAAAAAGTGTTACATTATTTTTAGTTTTTGGGATTTAGAATTTAGTCACAAATATTTTTGACGATTATTATGGATAACTACTTATCAAATGGATTATGTTGATCTTTGGGTTTAATTATTTAGGGTTAGAAATTAATGTACTATATTAGATAAATTGTGCTATCATTTTGGTTTTAGTAAATATTTTGAGATATGTGGAAGAAATATTCAATATTTTATCGACATTGTGATATTATAAAAGTAAATTGTTTTTCATCAGATATAAGAAATCATATTGGATATTCATTTCATATAGTAAGAGATGAAGTGGAAAATTATAAAAGTATAACCAAAGGATAAGATTGTTCTTTTGAGAAAAAAAGATTTCCAGTAAGTATATTTTATGGTGTTCTCTATCTGACAGTAAAATAATCCCTCAACATTTTTAAAAGGATATTGAAATTAAAATATAATCTTATTACTATTATTTTTTTATAAATCAATAGTTTTTTGATGCATAAAATATTTATGGATTTTTTTACCATTCCCCTTATCATATTCCCTATTACTATCTATTAGTACTTGGGTGTCAGTTTTCTCATCAATTTAGATATTCCTAAGTATTTTATTTTTTTTATTATATTTTTTTCACAATAACCATCATATTTAACATTCCCACATTTAAGATGAAATTTCATCAACAATTTTACTAAGTGGGTTTCACATGAAGGTATTTTATAATTTCAAACCCATCATGACTGAGATCATGTTCATATTGTTGGGGTAAATTTTTTTTGAATGGTATAATGTAACACCCAATGTTTTTATAATATATATCTCATTAAATAAATTTACTTTAATTAATAGATTGAGTTACAATATACACCGTGTTTAAAGAAACTCTAATATACTAGTTATAAATTATTATTTAATGTTATTATTATAAAATAGTATTAAAATTTATGGGTATGAATAAGTAATACCATAGTTTAAAAATTATATGGTTTACAGATGTAAAAATATATTCAATGGTTGTCAATTGATTTGAAATTAGAGTATATGCAATTTTTATGTAAAGTAAATTGTTTTTTTAACCCATTTTATCGATGGGTTATGGATTTATATTAATTAATACATATTGGTGAATTATTTTAATAAATGTTCTACAGTATATATGTAATATAATTTTTTATCATTCATCTAATATTTTATGTAATAGTGGGATAATGATAAGTCCATTTTTATGTATAGGAATTATATGTTTCTAAAAAGAGGTTTTGGAACAAAATTATATAAAAATTACCTTTTGAAAATTTAAAAAAATTATTTGAAAAAAATATCTATTTATGTATGAAATAAAATACCAAAAATTATCTTAGGGTGATGTTTTAATTATTTTCTAAAAATATTAAAATTTTTTATGAATAGTAAAACAATATTGACTTTTATTAGAAACTACATTTTTCAATTAAATAAATAATGATTTTCAGTAATGTTTTATAATTATTTAAGCATAAAATTATATCAAATTTATTTACCGAAATAAATTTCATATTAATAAATTATATGAAAAGGTTTTATACATATGAAAACATTTTGTTTTTCAGAAAACCAAATTTTTATTGAGTATGTAGTTTGAATTTTAAATTAAATTCGTCCACTTATATTTATTGAATTTGGAAAAATACATTCCATATATGGAATTATAATAATTAATAATATAAAAAAAGGTAAAATTAATTTTATTTTATAATTAATAATAATATCAATGGAAATTAATTACAATAGTTATGGATAAAATAAGGTTTTCCACATTACATTTTCCTATGGTAAAATTAATTTCCCAAAAACTTAATAATTTTTATTATATAAATTGAATTTTATATTAATATTTTAGTGGGTGAATATTATCAAATAATTCGCATTTGTTTTTAGTCATAAAATAAAATATTCCTATGTAAATAAATAAAACATAGTTATCAAGGTGGAAACTAAAATACTAAAAGCAAGTAAAATAGAGGTTTAAGAACAACATGTTTAAAACATGTATTTTTTATTTTCTGTTTGGATCAACCACATATTTTCTATAATCTATTAACTATAAATTTTTTAAACTCATCGGTTCAGATTGAAATCCCATATCTTTCTACAACACTTATTCACAACTTATAAGCAATTTATTCTCAAAATCCCCTAAAACTATCACTACATAACATATATATCAATTTTTTAGATATTAGGTTCTTCATAAAAGGCCAAACCTATATTAATTTATAATATATCCAAATTATATTTTTCTAAGTGAAGGTAAATGTGTTCACTGAGATCTTTCTTCTTTTTACTTTTGTCTCTTATAGCCTTCATACAAGTCATAATAAAAAAATATAATAAAAAATATCTACCTTATACTGAGATTTTATTATGACCAATATCTATCCCACCGCCCATCAAATGGGAAATAAAATTATTAATCATTTGTTTGGAAGATTACCGCCTCATGAACAAACTATTTTATTTTCCATTACCTCCTCTTAAGTTCAAATATAGTGATAGATTTAATGTATTCATATTATATTTAGGACATAAATATATTTCATTGAATATAATATCACAGGCACATTATAAAATTAAAATCCATTAAAAATGATAATTTTCTTCATGAATAAATGTGTATTACCACCTCCAGGAAGCGATGTTAATAGTTCTCCATATAACTTTTACATGGATGGTAAGAAGGTTGGATTTCAAAAAAATATATAAGAATATATGACATAATTATTAGTTTTTACGGTTAATTTTTATTTTAAATTTCTTCTAATTAATCAAAAAATGATAAATGTGTTCATTTGTATAATGTATATTTATATATATATATATGAGTAAGTATATGGAATATATTTATAATAAATCAATTGATATTATATAGGATGGTTGAACACGTTTGATGGAATTTAGACCTAATATAACAGATTTTATTCTAAATATTATATTTAGGAGACGAATCCCATATTCACCACTAAATTATTATTTTATAATGTATACACTTCCCCTTTTAAAAGTTAAATAGTGGATATTATATTTTTTTATACATAATGTTTAATTTTATATGATTATTTAATTAGTCTTACAATTTAAATGTTACAAAAGTGGTGAGGAATTATTTGTCTCACTTTTACTTCATGTGAAATATATCGTATTCACAACACATTTATTTTATGTAGTATATATATATATCTCTCTGATTTGACATGTTATATTTTGAAAATATGTATTTTATTATATTAATTTATCATTTAAATTTATTCTTTTATGGGTCTTTTTATTCAAAAGCTATGAATGTGGACAAGGTTTTAAGTTTAAAAATTATTGTTTATAATGATTATTTATGATAAAGTTTCTAATAATAAAATATTATAATAGATAAATAATAGATTTTATTATTCTAATATTATTTTACGAAAACAATTGTATCCCTTTCATTTTAATGTTTTTATATATCCAATAATCCATATGAATTAGTTTTAATAAAAACAGATTTTTTTCTCTCTTTGTTTGAATGTCCATATATTCATTAACATGGTTTCAGAAAAATTGAATATTTTTTAATAATTATATGTTATTTTGTAAATTTATTTTTACACTTTTTTTACTCTCTAAAAATTGTTTTTGAATAAATCATCTTTCCATTTTATGAATGAGGAAGTTTTTACTATTTACGGAAAATGTTTATTGAATCATTGTTTTATTGTTTCTAACATGAATGGTAATTCCGACCATCATGACCGCTCAATTATTTAATCATTCATTTAAATGATTAAAATTTTATTTTAAAATAACTATTTTCATCAACATTTAATTTTTTTATATTTTAAATAATTGATTTAAAATTAAAAATTTTATTTTCCTCGTGAATATTTTTAATGAAATTTAATAATATTTATTTTCATAAATGGGAAAACATTTAAAAATAATTATGATCTTCTAGAGATATGATTCAATTACACTACCCTTATTCTTTATCATCATTTTTTACGATTATGAAGGCAAAATTTTTATGAAAACCATTTCTTTTCCAGGGGTTATTCTATTATGAACTAATAAAAAGTTCAAGAGTCTTGTTTCATTTCCATGGGTTCTGTGATGATGAAATTTTTGTGAAACCCATTTGTTTTTCATGGTTATGATATGATGAATTATTTGGTTTGGAACTTATATGTATGAGATCAATTATGTAATTTTTTAACATGGAACTATATATCTCTAAATTGTATTGGTTGTAGATAGATACCTTATGAGTGAATATTTTATTCCTAGAACTACCTTCATGTTTAAAATCTCACGTGTGGTCCTAGTTTTAATATCCATATGATTATGAATGGTCTTTGATTTCAAGACCATAATATTTTCTGCATGTCTAATTTCATATCCTTAACATAATATGTAAATTTTTTATATTTATACTTGTTCTAATTGTTATAATCACATTATTTTTCCATATTTTTATGCCTACGTTATGCTCGTATATATTATGATCAGGGAATTAATTTATGTTTTTTTCTTATGAAGTACCATTATTTATTCCATGATGTAGGATTATAAAATATGTTATACAGGGAATTAAATTAGAATGTTTAGATAATTTTAGAATACCCTTATTCTCAGGTTAGGACTTAAAGATTATTAATATGTCCCTTATTTACCCTTATTGGGAATCTGAGCTCACCCTTTATTTTGTTTCCATTCCTTATGTTTTAAATAATGTTTTTATGTATGGTATGTCTTTGAAGAGTACCAAATAGGGAGATCTTTGAGTAAAACATTGATTTCCTTTTATGAAATCCGAATATTGTGTATCTTGTCTCCAAATATGCTAAATTTATATGGTCCTTAGGTATTTATTTTTGAAATGTATCTAATATTCCTAAAAAAGTAATATCTACATAAAAACTCCTAGATCATTATAAAGGAACCCATTGTATCCCTCTAAAAAATATATTAGTCCTGAATTCCCATGAAGGTTCACTTATCTCATTTCCTTATTTAGGTAAAAATCCCAACACACAAATGGATTGGTGTCTCTAAGAAAATCCAAGATAGTGTCTTGTCCTAATCATCAATATAGGATGTACAAAATAGGAACAACACATAAGTAATGAAGTATCAACCATATCACTTCCAATTCCTATCTTTTTTAGTATCCACATGCCAAAAAACATATACATATTACTAGTGGTGTAACTACTCAAATTTATTCAGACAAGTTATAAATTCATACTCTATCCTCCTTCTAATCATATAGTCTAAGGCTATATAGTAACTCTTTTTTTAATGTGTCCAACATTGTAGCCAACCATTCCCAATCCATTATACATACCTACTCAGAGGGACCTATGGGAGCCTATATCATGGTACATTATGTTTTATCAATTGATTTCATTACCCTCTAAGGTGTCTATATCAAAAATCACATACATAAGTTCAATCCCACCATCATCAGTGACCATGGAACCAAGCTAGTGTTCATGTGTCTATAGTGGTCTAAGATACATCCATTACTATAATAAATGTTTAATACATATAATTAATTTATTTTCAAAATATATTGAACATAATTATTGAGTTCACATATCACAAACCACGTAAATGATGATCATAAACTGTAAAGAGGTGTTTTGAGACCTACTACTTCACTCATAGTTATTGACTTTATGTTTGATTGAAAATATTTATATAAGATCATCTAAGACCAACCATCCTTATCCCATCAATGATAGTCTCTTTCTCTATATATAATCATTCCATTTATTTATATAATAATTACAATTAATTTATAAATTGAAACAATTTTAATTTCCCTAATTGATAGGTGGTTTATAATTCATGAATTTCACATTTGGTGATCTACCATGATTTTCTATTTGATAAAAGGTGTGTGAACCACCCTCGATATCAACCCAAGCCTCTACTATATAAACTCCCCAATTTATAATCTAAATGTTTCCATTAATTTCCTAAAAATTGATGGAAAATTTCAAATAAGACAAAGTAGTTGAATATCTCAATAAAAATAAGAACAACTGATTTAAAACGTCCTCTCATTATCTCTTTTATAATACAAACAACATGCCCCACAAACTGGGATGATTAAACTATGATCTAGTGGAATAATATCTCAAAACCCCTAATTGGGTGAACCACAATAAAAAAGTGGTTATGATATAGGAATACATGATGAGAGATCTCACCTTCAATCCAAGAAATGAAACCCTCTTGAACAATTATGGATTTATGGTTAAAAATGGGGAATGAAAGGGAAAGTGGATCTCATAATTCTTCTCGAAAATCACAAAAATTGGAGATCCTTTAGTGGTTTCCAAATTCAAATCCCCAAAAAGTAAAATCCTTCCATTTTTTGAAAAAACCTTGTAGTTGGTCACAACATGACCATAATAGTCATAAAATGATGATCCAAAACCACGAAACATCAAAGCATGAACCCTCTTGGTCAAAGAGTGACTACCCATAGGTAGGGGAAAACCCCTATAGTAGGTCACTATCAATAAAACCCATTTGGTCATGAAATGGTTCCCTACCAACAAGAAAACTAGTTCTATATTAGTTAAGACATCAAAATGTTCATATCGATTCATGAAGAAACTTTAAACATGGTTTCAACATTAACAAAATAACTCTTAAGGACACCCCAAGGAATGGAACTACTTCTTCATAGTTCTATGTTGCATCACTATAAAATTTCAATAACGTAAATATATAAGAGTTTATAAATCCATATTTAATTATTATCAGTATGACATTATTGGCACCCATGATGTTGTGACCATATATAAGGTTCATTAACATTTAAACAATTCAAGAATGTAATGGCCATTAGGTAATAACCTCTTTTGTATGATATTACCATCATAGATATAGAAATTATTTTATCAAAGAAAACCCACACAAAAAAAGCAACACCTTAACACCCACTGGTAACTGTATGACATGCTGCAATCACACCATGGTTTTTTTCCTTATATATGGAATGAAAACTCAAGCGACTATTTTTTAAATAATTAAATTCACCATTCATGATATCATAAAGAATAAAAATTGTAATTCATTGTATGACCACATCGAACCTCCTCAAATATTCACCTAGGAACATTAGACACCTTTTGGACCCCCAATCACATCCCAAAATACCTTAGAGATATGTTATAACTCTTGTATTCTGGATAAATATTCCAAATCTAAAAGAATACCTTAATTTAGGTTTATAAATTAAAATATCATCAAAATTTAACTCCCTATTATATAATAGGACATTATATAAAGATTTTTCAATTAAATAATGGATACAAGATCTTATGATCCATGTGAATTGAATGTGGGGGTTATGAAATAGATTATAAGAAACTAAAAATTTGGGGATAATGGTAATGTTTGAAAAGATCCACCAATATGTCCTTCGAAAATAAATATATAATGAAAAATTCGTTTCATTACGTTTTATAATCTCAACAAATTGGAACGATTATACTTTAGGATCATAATTTATTTTTCTATGAAATAATAGGGAGGCATGTCGATCCATTAGGAAGACTATATGATAACATAAAATTTGATAGTTTAGTGAAAAATTATTATTTCTTAAATAAACATTCATAAAGAAAAGTAATAATTTAGGGAACTAATTGGATTCATTATCCCCATTATTTAAAGCAAATCTAAGTGAAGTGTGATCATAGATTGTTGAATAATTACATCAATAATCCAAACTATCTTTCAAACTATTTTATATTACAACACACTATAACCACCCATTTAATTTTTTATTTAAATCCATAAAAGAAAATATATACCCTAGAATATCCATATTATAAAATAACATGGTTTTTAAAATAAAATTGTGCTATAATTATTTTTTTTGTTTTATAGGGAAACAATTAACCACATTTTGGAACCATTTTTTTAAATATGTGATGATTCATACTTGTTTTTTGTATCAAAAAAACCAAAAACTATAAAAACTAAAATTATAAATTATAAAATGTTTAGAAATATAAAAAATATCATAATAGAATTAACAAAAATATTATTTTCTTGAAATATCTGTGAAATTCGTATATATTGTATTACTTGTTATCTCTTATTTGTTATAATTTATCCAAGATATATGTTTCAATTGTACATATTTTTTTGTTAATAAGAATCTCCATGTAGATATATTAATATTTTTTAATTTTATATCATTTTCGTATATCCTGGATGGAAATTTTGGTGCTCTAAGGGACCCATAGATTGGTAGCTCTCACTACCAAATGATAATCCAAATGAAGTTTGGTCCAATGTGTAATATATAATTATTTATTAAAATTTTGATATATGAGAGGAATCAGGAAGGATATATTTATAACTATATAACTGTGTTACCATTAAATAGGATAAAATAAATAAATTTGTTTTTTATTTTAAGTTACTAGTGTATGAATATCCATGAAAACAACATTCTTGAGGCACAAAAAATGAATGGAAAGATCCAATCAATGAGGATGAGACTATATTTTAAGAGGGTCCCATTGAAATGAATATCCAAAATAGAGATTAAAAATAATTAAAGAAATACAATAATTTTGTATGTGGTTGTGCACGTCATGGAAATCATTAGAAATAAAATCCACAAACAATTTTTTCTCAAAGAAAACACTTTTAAACTCTTTTTTAATAATTATAAATCATTCATTGTAATGTACTCTAGATCTAAAATTGGATTCCATATTCTCATTAATGGTGATTCACATGTTAAAATGTTTGGCTAATACAAATTACAAAAAAAATTCATTTAATAGCTATTAAGTTCCAATATATATTCCTCAAATATATTTTAATATAATTACATCCTTTAAATAATTGTTAACATTAAAATAAAAATCTCTGGGAGATTTATTAAACAAATCATCTTCAAATCGTGAACATAATTCATCATATGATTAATACATTATGGATTTATAAATATACATTTCACTTTGATTACCTTCGTGTTGTAGCGTTTTCAATTTTACTTTTTTTTCTTCAATAATAACTTAGAATCTTTATTTTTCATGTTTCTCAATGTCTTGGATGAGACATAAAAATATATTATCATAGGAGAATAAGTATAATTATCTATATAAGGATATTCATGTCATAATTAAAATATGAAATTCATATATTTTAATTGAAACACCATGGAATGAATAGATTAATTCTATTAGAGGGAACCTTTTGCTCAATACCAATTAAAATTAACATGGGATTTGTTCATATACACCTAGGTGGTTAGTCATGTTTGGATAAATATTTATCCAAATTCCAAAATTAATGCTATAATCCTTTTACACACATTATTAATTAAACATATACCACTTTTTAATATGTAAATAGATTTTATTAATCTGAACATAATCTCATACACCACAAGAAATTATAGAAAATATGATATGTTTAGAACATGACATTTCAATTGGGTATTCCCATGAGGCGAGAAAACTACTTCATGATTTGTTTGGGATTTCCAAGTCAATGATTATCCATTGAAATATTATCAGAAACTATAAATAGGTTTCATTAGGTATAAAACTGAATCAATTCTCACAATATTACCTAAGTGAGTGTTCATCATCTTACAATGATGCTATAATAATTCTCCTACAGATTCTTTATCCAAGGTTCCACCGTATCACCACATATTCTAGTTTATTAATCACATATTTTGTTATATGAATATGTTACTCTATCAATATAAAAATATCTATTTCCTAATACATAGTCTCTCTAAATTATTATAAATCTTCATTAAAAATAAAATACGACATGTTCTAGGAAAAATTAAAAGCATCTAATGTTTTTTGTAATATATTCATTAGGCTTCTCTCACACATTTTTTCTAGGTTAGTGAATTTTAGTAGATAATCAATGTAACATCAAACATGTTGGCCTTCCTCAACTCTTGTTCTTTCTTTAAATTCTCACTTATGCGGTGAATAATATCATAAAAACATTTAAAAAACGTTTTTCTTCTTATTTTCTTATTTTTCTCATTTATTCTTATTTGGTACCCAATTTTTCCCTTTTTGGAAGGGTATCATATAATTTTATATATATGAACATAAATAGGTTCGTTATAAAACTTCTAATCCAACTTTTATGATACATAATATGTTTTATTTTTTTCTCCTTAATGATTTATTATCTCAATTTTGATAAATATTTCTTTTTTAGTATCAATTTAATTTTATATATGAGAATAAAATTTTTCATTTAGGATTCAATTACCAATTTCAAAAAATAGGAAATATTTTTGGATCACAATCACTCACATATTATTCTCTCTATAATTTCATATGGGTATGTCTTCCATGACCTTTCGTAGGACATTAGAAAAATAACCTTTATCTTTTATTATCATTTTCTCTCAATCAAGTATATATCCATTCATTTAAATGGATCTGTAATTTTCATATTCTCAAGAATAATACATGAATATCCACATCAAAATATTCTCTAAGGGGTTATAAAAACATAATATCACAGTTTTAGAGTGACACCATCATTCATGGTGTGTGTTCTCTGGTAAAAAAATGAACATTTCAACATGAATCTATAATCTTAAGATAAAATAATAAATTATCATTTATCTTATCCTTCTTCTTGAATTACAATTTACTTCATGATATTTAAAACAATAAGCTATAGAATAACCATATTAAAATTTCATTTCCATATTTAAGTAATATGGGATTTATTAATTTCTAGGATATTTAAATTTCTCAAATTTAATCTTAAAATGATATTTATTTCCAAAGCAATGAAAATGAAATTGTTATTCATATTTATTGAATCACAAAATTTATGATAAATAATCACTTATTTACTACTTGATAATTGCTATATTTTTTCACAAATCCATCAATTACTAATAACCAATATTGATTTTCATATTTTCTCATCTGAAAATAAAAACTAAAGTGGAACGATGATCATCTCAACCTTAATCCCTTTAATGGTCTTCATATCAAGGATAGAATTAGTGATAGATATAGAATCATCATACTTTGAACAAAATTCATAGATTTAACATCATCAAATATCTATTTTGATATTTTATTAAATTTTACAAAAAAAAAATTTTATAATATAAATATATCAGAAATATTCTCTATGTGTAGTTCATTAAATATTTTAAATTATCTTTACATAGATACAAGGTTCCTTAAATTGATATAATCATCATTAGAAAATCTATATTGACTCTTTTATAGGTACAAAATAATATTTATAATGATGTAGATCATCTGTATGAATTATGAAATGGTACTTATGGTGATACAATTTCACAAATGATATCAACAATTAACCTTATACACTTATAGAATGATATTACGTAGTGGCTCACCATCTTTTGAAACACTTGGGATCATCCTTAAAAAGTTGGATATCATACCTACACTATTCCAAATGACCCTTATACCACTTAGTATAGTATCTATATGTAGTTTATAATGATCCTTAAAAATATAATATTGATAATAATATATTCTTAGATGATCATGATGATCTCAAAAAAAATTAATGTTTATGTGTTCTACAATGTTGAAATGAATATTTCATTGGAAATCACCCATACATAATTATCATTACATATCCATTTTTCAGTCACAACATCACAATTCAAAATTTATTTAAATAATATTAGATTCAGATAAATTCACTTCAACGCCGTCTCAATATCATGAAATATCAATATAAAAACATCATATAATTATCGTAATTATAGAAATAATTATAATCGATTTTATAATTTTTTGAATTTACATGTAAGTGTGTTTACAAAATTCAGTGTATTTCAATAAAAATCATGATTTTATCAGAACATATTTCAACATATATCATCTAGAAAATAATCTAAATTATCTACATCATTGATTTCATTATCCATTAGGAAAAATACACCACGGATAGTTTCTCCAATGTTCAATAAGATACAATCAAAACATTAATATTTTAAAAAAAATTAATCACACCAATACAAAATGAATATCACTAGTTCAGCAATCAAAATTACTATAATTATCTCCATTTATTGTAAATACATATAGATAATACATCTAGATGTAGAAAAAAAATTCATAAAAAGATCAGACAACAATCATTTTATTTTTTTGACATCCCACCATGAATCAACTTCAATATTATTGATTCCTTAACCAGTATAACAAGTAAAACATTATTATCATTTTCAATGGATTATTTAATCTCATTCACCCAATATATATATTGGGATGATTCAATTTATTTTTATCTTTCATATTCAAAAAAATATCCCATCACCAGCAATGAATTAACTGTTCTTTTAATAACTCCATTTAAAACTCTTTTGGAAAAAAATATTAAATAAGATATAAAATTGATTTTCATTCTTCAATTAAGGGTCCAAGATATGTAACCAACATGTAGTGGTTCCACATAACGTATATGTATTTTTCATCCTATTTTTGTTAGAGGTTTGAGGAGAACCTAACTAAAATTCTATAGTTGATCACTGATTAAGAGGATACCAAAAAAAATAAGGGATTTCCCTTTTTATCACATTCCATTTGTTATAGATTACATTACAATTGTATTTAGTTCATAAATAAATTCAATTTTTAATCCACCTATTTTCTATTAAACAACTATAACCTTAAATATTAAGAGCAGGATGCATCATACTATATCTATATGTGTAGTTAAATTTAGATAAGGGGATTTTATGTCTTTACATTTATATATTATTATACTTTCTTTTGTAAATTTAAATTTTACTATACATTTTTTAGCTACCTCACATAGATATATTATTTAAAAATATATTTTTTTCTATGTGTGAGGGGATATGAATTATTGGTAATGTAACACCCCAATCTTCCATGGTATGTTTCCCTTTGAATAATGCAATAGCTTGCATTGTATGAGACTTCGAGATTCTAACACACCACAACCAATCAAACTAGCTTTTATGAATAGTAATATCCACTTTTTTTTAAATTTTATATATTTTATCATTCAAAATGGACTTCATTTTTGGATTCGGAATAACAAAGTTAGCTTAGGGTGAATTTTTGGTACTTTTATGACAACTTTAATATTTTGATGAATAGTGAAAATAAATAAATTTTATTTAAAAACAAATTTTTTAATCGAAATAATTAATACTGATAAAATATTAATTTTAGTTGTTTAAAAGAATATTTAGAATATATTTTTACCATTTAATACAATTTTGGTCATTGGTTGTAATTTCACATTTAAACCGGACATAAACAAGTGTCAATTTTAGATAGTTATTATTTCTTAAAAACACGTTTTTTGTTTTGACATCAGGATTTAATTTTAAATTAATTTCTGCCAATTTTGTGTTTTGAATTGGGAAAAGAGGATTCCATATTTTTAATCAGGATGTTTAAATTGTGTAAATAGGTAACTCTTATTTTTAGACATTTTGAATAATTACTTCGGTAAATATTTTATTTACCTTGGTTAAAAGGTAAATCTGGTAAATATGGGTAAACAAATAATATTATAATAATATTAATTTACCCTAAAAATTTCCTAACACTATTGTTTGATACATTTTTGACCATGGGAATCTTTGGGTCAATTTTGGGACCCCATGGATCCACTTGTAAGTGATAATGACACTTTCTATTAATTAAGTTAAAGTAAATACAAAAATAACATAAGCATATATCTTTTAGAAAAACAATTTTTACATAGGGTTACATATATAATATTTTCGACTATAAATATTCATTATAAATCTAAAAAGGTTTCCTATATAATAGTATTTTATTTATAATTTTTAGACATTAAATAATTAAATATATTTATGACACAATAATGATGCAGTATTTTCTTTATCAATGAAAGAATCAAATAATTGGTATTATAAATGTTAAAATAAATATAATTTGAACGTTTTCATGACATCCAGGAATTTTATTGCTTAATAGGACAAGTTATTATTGCTAAAATTAATTTGTTTTGAATTAATAAAGCTATTAAGACTTTAAAAAAAATCAATTTTTGAATAGTGTCAAAATTGACATACATGAGTTTTTAAAAAATATATTATAATATTAATTCATATTCTATTCATAAAAATCTAAGGTTCAGAAAAATGACTTATATAATGATATTTTTATTATTAATGGACCACTTGGAGGTCTTTTGGAATTTTATAGTATGTGTATAAACCATAAAATACAAAAATACAAAGTGACATGGTTAATGTCAAACTAATTATGTAAGAGTTAAAAAAATATGATAAGGTTAATAAAGTGACCCAGACCTATATAAAACCGATTGGTTGATTTTTTTCGACCTATCCCCACCATAGACTTTAAATAATCCACTTTGGAGCCATTTTAAACTGAATATGAATTTATTATAAAATAATATTTCTTGCTTTTCCTAAGGTGCCCCTCACCCCTCTTATAAAAGGGAACTCTCCCTTCTCTCAAATTCATACCCTCAAAGCCTTTTGGTTCGGCAAAACCCTGCCCCAATATTCTCTAAAATTACCTCAATTCATCCTAGAGGCACTAATTTGGTCAGAAAGCCTACTTAAGAGCCCTTTATATCAAATCAAAAATAAGAACCCGAAGAAGAGGTAGTGTATTCACCAACCTCTTTCAAGTTCTTTTCTTCTTCAACTTCTTATTTCTTTGTTATTTCCATTATAAAATAGTAACTCCAGTATCTTATATATAATGTGAAGTTATTATAAATATGGTACAACCATATTCAGTATTCTATCCATCCTTTGAATGACATGTCACCAAACGTGCGTACGTACGGCCTACTATCTCCACGGTGTGGTGTAATTGTTATTCAATATATTATAATTTGGATGGGTATAATAATGATTTTTGAATCATGTAAATAAAAAACATGACATGATAATGATTCATTATATATGATATACCATTCAATTATATATTATTTTAATATCAAAAGAATTATATTGTCACTCGTGCGTACGTACGGATTACCGTCTCCACGAACGTGAGAAGATTAATTCCCCATTGTATCCATTAAAGCCTAAATTTCATTTGATTATTAAAAATAATTCTTAGGGACATTATATAATTCTGGATATGAATAAGATACATCTCATCCATAACAAAAATGGCTCACATAACAAATAATATAAAGGAAAACGAATCTGTTAACACATGAAACGACGATAATACTAAGATATTATTAACAAATAATATGATATATGATATCATATTATGTATATTATTCTTTTATAATAAAATAACAATTAGTTCAACATTATACATGAGTTCAACCTACCCTCGACCAAGGAAACAGTACAACGTAATGGGTTTCTTATCTCACTTTTAATTCCGTTTGATTTCCATTGCTCACCACTTATTTATTGCATGTAGTGTGTATAATACCCATGATTGTATTCAATGTGTAATATAATTTAATTTATGGATATTTACATCATCATTGTTTGATCCATCTTTCATGGTTGTATGTTTTGTATGTTACCAAAATAATAAGGGAATTTGAAACTTCAATTTCCACTCATCCGGCTTTACGCATACTTCATTGATTATCATACTCCATGATTTTGTGTGGAATCACTATTTATTTGATTATGTCAAAATTTACAATCCCATTTATGTGTATATACTTTTGATACACATAATCACTCCATTGATAAATTCTAATGTCATCGATATGAACTTGATAAGAGTAATTTTAACTAAATCTCCATTTATTGAGTTAAACATCCAATTCATTAGTGTTGTTTTTTTTACAAGAATATGTGTGAATGTCCTCTGTTTGATTTACACTTAATATCCAATCATATTTATCGTAATAATATTTTTCACACATAATTATTTCTTTTATTTATCCTTAACCTAATGATTCAGTCTTTATAAGATATTTAATCTCAATTTACATTCCATTGATACTTCTTTGTTTTTATACACTAAATCACTTTTATATGGTGTATATAATGTACTTTGACATAGTATATCACGAATCCATTTATTCTCATTATAGTATAAAGTTTTTATTACCTCAATTATTTGTATTCAAGTGTCTCTTTTTTTAGTAACTCTTACTAAAATATTATTTTAAATGTTTTAAATATTTGTTTTTCTAAATATTTCTCATTAATGTCCTTGTTTTAAAAATGGTTTTAAGGATTTATTTTTATGGACATTAATTTTTTAAAATTCAAATTACTTTAAAAAGTTTCAAAGTGGTATGGGACACTTTGATTCAAAAGTCTATTTTAAAATGGCTTCTTGACAAATATTGTTATTTTTAACTATTTTCATGAAAAGGGGAATATTTCACTCAAATATTTTTGATGACTATTTTCATCCATGTCAATATCCTTCATAATTCTCGATTGAGGTTAATTTGTTAAAATACAATCTTCTATATTGTATTGAATGAGTAATGTATGACTTTGGATTTTCTATTTCTATAACGTTCATGGTTTGTGTATAACGTATTGACACTTCGTATGATAGTTTTAATACGAATGTTTATTTTATGTTTCAAAATTGTCATATGAGGAATGCATTGGACTTAGTAATTGACAGGTGGAGCCCGCTATAGCTCCTCGATGTGTCGGTAGGTCTTATGAGACAAACTAGTGTCTTGGCACAAGTCCTTGACAAAATCTTATTTGTAGTCTTGGCACGAGGCCTTGACTATGTGGTTATGATAGTATGACATTATGAATTCCATAATTATGAAAGTGGTTATTGATATTGCATGTGATTATTCGACTAATATAATATCCATGTGAATAAGTAAATGGCATTATTTCATTTTCTTTTTGTCATATTATTCTGAAGTTCAAGTTTAAAAGGCTTTTGTTTTAGTTATACATTTCCTTAAATGTTTATGCTTATTTATGAAAGTTTCCGCTATATTGTTATCCTTACTAAGAATCTGAGCTCACCCATTTCTATGTTTAATTTTTCCCAGGATGTGAAGAAGTATTTTATGACTTACCTGTAGAGATAGTCTGAGGGGATATGAGGGTGGTATATGGAAACAATTTTGTTGTAGTTTTTCGTTTTATGATGTAATGTAATCTATATAAAAGTATCTAGTACTTCCATGGCTGCTAAACTAATCGATATTTAGAGACATGATCTTATGTGATCATGCCAATGTTATGTAATAATGCACCGACTCTGGGCTTTTGGGTTCGGGGAATTTTAGTTGGTATCAGAGGAAGTTTAGTACAAACCTTGGAAGCGTGATTTATATAAAATCTGATTAGAGCACATTGCCCTAAAAAGACATATAGGATTAGTATAGAAGAACTTTATAGAATTTTGGTATTATATAGATTTTGTGAGTTTTCCCAGCAATACATCCCTGTCTGGATACGAGCACGTAGAGATGACTCTGGCATAGATGTATCTAGGGGTAAAACCCGAAAACACCACTTTGAGCTAGACTGAAACAGAAACTGGTGCACGACAATGGGCCTTACTGTAATCTTGGTTACGACACTCTCGGGGATATTCTTAGGACAATTTACATTTTCCTTACAAACCGATTTTAAGTATTATGAGAGTAAATGACATTGGTTAATCCTAATGGGTTTCAAATTGAGAATATGGTAACATGATCTTCTCTAAATGATTTTATGACTACTGTTACTCACACAATGCTTTCTGATTTTAGTCAATGGCTAGATTCCAAGGAAGACATAGTGACTTTGAGAATGACGTACAAGGTGGGAACGTTGGTGACAAAGAGAAACAAAATGGAATGTTGATAGGAGTAAAATATATCGTCTTCATTGAAAATCATTTTTCCAAAAATATGATCAACAATATACATATTAACCAATTCTCGGATTCAACAATGAAAAGAAAAGTGAAAAATGATAAGATCTACAGTAGTGGAGACCATAGAGAAAATAATCCTAAATTTCCATCATGCATGAAATATGGAAGGAGACACCCAATAAAGTGTCTGAATGGAACAATGAAATGATTTACATGTAGGAAAGAAGGACATAATGTGAATAATTGCTGAAGAAAAATTAAGAGTACTATGGGAGAAAATAAAAATGGTCCAAAGAATCCATTTACAGTCATTTTTCATTATTGTAGGGGACCTGATCATTACCCCAGTAAATTCCCTATTCTATAGGATAAGCTCTTTGTCAAGGAAGAACCTGTGAAGAAATAAATGGATGGAAAAATGTTAAACGGTATTAGTGCTCTTTGTTGTTGAGAATATTTTTGGGGAATTTTTCCGTATTTATGTAACCGTGAAATTTATCATATGAGAATTATATTTGAGGAAGACTTTTCCTTTCTCTTGTAGATATAGTTATAAATAACCATTTGGTTTTATATGATCTTTCGGTTTTAGGAAATTACAAGTTATTATATTTTGTGATGAAACTTCATGGTATGATATAGCATTTGTGGTTAAATTATGTTATGGTTATTTTGAGGAATTTATCTCATTTTGGTAATGTTATAAAATACAGTTTTTGAAAAATTACAACACGCAGACCGTTTGACAACTCGTCGCGTCAGACAATGATATAGTAATCAAACCCACAACCAAAGTGTTATTTGGATTTATCGCCTACCAATGGACAATGTGAAGTCCCTGGTTAGTGTGACTAATTATTTTTAGTTAAATGATTTTATTGATCAATAATATGTTGATTAGGGATCTTATGTCTTATCAATTGAATATCCTTCGTATAGGAAAATGATGTGGTGATTAAGTGATAAATGTTATTTTGGAAGATGTTCGCTTTGTGGGGAACACTATACGACCACGAAAAATAGAATACTGTGGGATTTAATTTTATGAGTAATGGTGGATTTTTATTTATGTTTTTATTATGGATTTATAGTGACTTGGGTTATTTAGAGAAATGATTAACCTATAATAGAGAACATGTGATTATGTTAATTACATTTTAGTATGTGACTTTAAGAGTAGTTGATGTCATTTAGAGATACAATTTAAGGCAGAAGACTACATAACCAAATTCTTCTATGTTTTGGGTTTCAATATTGTTTTGGATTATATTGAAGGATTTTAAGGACAATTTTTTTAATGAATGGTATTTATTTATCGTTGGGGTATTGTTGGTTTAATTTTAGAAAAGTAAGATAAGTGTTTTTTTCTCTAATTGAATATCCTTTTTGGGTATCATCAGACCATATACTAAACATTTTTTTTGATTAATCTCTAAAGACAAGGTAAATATATAGTTTATCCTCTATAGATCATGTGATTCTATAGAAGTTTATTCTAGCTCTTCTAGTGTGACCAAGACTTCTTGAATACTCATCATTAATAAAATAGACTTAGTAGTAGAAATTTATTAAAGGATGTAACTCTACATAAAAAGTATGTATATCTTATTATGAGCTTAGAAAATTGTAAAAATAAATTCCTCGACATTATGAAAAGGAACTTAGAACAAAAACGTTGTCCTAGATGGTACCCTAGACAATCACAAAATTTATGGCTTTGTGATTGTTGGCCTTTTCATAGTCATGTTCTATACCACTCTCCATTTGACATTGATTGTTAGATTTCTCTTCCAAATCCATGTTTTCCTACATGGAACCCTAGTATCTTTTATTTTTAGTGTCCTTCATACTTACCACTCTTTATTTTAAATAGAGTCTTCATTAATCCATTTTTCGATGTAGGATTTCAACTAAGGTATTTTAAAATGTCAACCCCAACTTTCCAATACCAAGCTTAAATTATGAGGATGAAATTTATTGAATGAGGGGAGAATGTACCACCCCAAGCTTCCACGGTATGTTTCCATTTTAATAATTCAATAGCTTCTATTGTACGCGACTTCGAGATTCTAACACACCACAACCAATCAAACTAGCTGGTATGAATAGTAATACCCACTTTTTGAAATTTTTTACTTTTTATCATTCACAATAGACTTCATTTTTGGATTTGGAATATCAAAATTATCTCAGGGTAAATTTTTGGTACTTTTTTGATATCATACACATTTTGATGAATAGTGAAAATTACTAAATTTTATTTAAAAACAACTTTTTTAATAAAAATAATTAAAAGTGATAAATTATGAGTTTTAGTTTTTTATAAGTATATTTAGAATATATTTTTACCATTTAATACAATGTTGGTCATTGTATGTAATTTCACATTTAAACCGGACATAAACAATTATCAATCTTCTGATAGTTATTATTTCATAAAAACACACTTTTTTGTTTTGACAACAGCAATTAATTTTAAATTAATTTCTATCACTTCTGTGTTTTGAATTTGGAAAAATGGATTCCATATTTAGAATCAGGATGTTCAAATTGTACAAATATGTAACTCTTATTTTTAGACATTTTGAATAATTACTTCGGTAAATAGTTTATTTTCCATTGTTAAAGGGTCAATCTGGTAAATATGGGTAAAAAAATAATATTATAATCATATTAATTTACCCTAAAACGTGTCCTAATCCTATTGGTTGATACATATCCGATCATGGAAATCTTTGGGACGATATTGGGACACCATGGATCCACTTGTAAGTGATAATGACACTTTATATTAATTAAGTTAAAGTAAATACAAAAATGACATAAGCATATATCTTTTGGAAAAACAATTTTTTACATAGGGTTATATATGTTGTATTTTAGACTATAAATATTCATTAAAAACTAAAAAGTATTCATTTATAATGGTATTATATTTATAAATTTTAGGCATTTAATAACTAAATATATTTATGACACCATAATGATGCAGTATTTTCCTTATCAGTGAAAGAAACAAATAATTGGTATTATAAATGTTAAAATAAATTTAATTTATAAGTTTTGATGACATCCATGAATTTTAATGGTTAATATGACATGTTATAATTTCTTAAATTAATTTTATTTTAATTAATACAGTTTATAAGACTTCAACAAAAATCAATTATTGAATAGTCTCAAAATTGTCATAAATGAGTTTTTAAAACAAATATTATATTATTAATTTATATTATATTCCTAAAAATCTAACATTCGAACAAAGGACTTATATAATGATAGGTGTATTATTAATGGACCACTAAAAGGTATCTTGGATGTTTATAGTAAGTTTATTAACCATATAATATAAAAATACAACGTGACATGTTTAATGTAAAACTAATTAACCAATAGTTAAAACTAAAAGATAAGGTTAATAAAGTGACCCAAACCTATCTAAAACCTACTGGTTGAGTTTTTTTCGACCTATCCCTACCTTATACGTTACATAATTTAATTTGGATCCATTAGAAACCTAATATGAATTTATTATAAAATAATATTTCTATCTTTTCCTAAGGTGCCCCTCACACCTCTTATAAAAGGGCACTCGCCCTTCTCTCAAATTAATACCCTCAAAGCCTTTTGGTTCAGCCAAACCCAGCCCAAATATTCTCTCAACTTCCCTCAATTCATCCTAGAGGCCCTCATTTTTACATAAATCCAACATAAGGAGCCCTTTTGACCAAATCAAAAGGAAGAACCCGAAGAAGAGGTAATGTTTTCACCACCCTCTTTCAAGTTCCTTTCTTCTTCAACTTCTTATATCTCAGTTATTTCCATTATAAAATAATAACTACAGTATCTTCTATATATTTTTATGTTATTATAAATATGGTACAACCATATTCAGTATTCTATCCATCTTTTGAATGACATTTCACCATACATGCGTACGTACAACCTACCGTCTCAACGTCGTGGTGTAATTGTTATTCAATATATTATTATTTTGATGGTTATAATAATGATTCTTAATTCATGTAAATAATAAATATAAAATTATAATTATTCTGTATATATGATATACCATCCAATTATAAATTATTTTAATATCAAAAGAATGATATTGTTGTTCGTTCCTACGTATGGATTACCGTCTCCACAAACGCGATAAGATTCATTCCCCATCATATCCATTCAAGGATAAATTTTATTTTATCATTAAAAATAATGTTTAGAGACATTATTTAATTCTGGATACAAATAAGATACATCTCATCAATAACAAAAATGGCTCACATAACAAATAATATAAAGGAAAATGAATCCGTTAAGACGCGAAACGGCGATAATACTAAGATATTGTTAACAAATCAATGTTTAAATATCATATATGATATTATATTAATGTATATGATTTTATTATAATTCAATAAATAATTTTTAACCATTATAAAAAAGTTTAAACTACCCTCGACCAAGGAAAAAATACAAAGTATGGGGTTTCTTATCTCACTTTTAATTCCGTGATATTTCCATTGTTCACCACTTATTTATTGCATGTCATGTGTATACTTCTCATGATTGTATTCATTGTGTAATATAATTTAATTTATGAATATTTACATCATCATTGTGTGATACTTATCTCACGGTTGTATGTTTCGTAAGTTACCAAATCGATAAGGAAATTTGAAACATCAATTTCCACTAATTCGGCTTTACGCATACATCATTGGTTATTTTACTCCAATATTTTGTGTGGAATCACTGTTTATTTGACTATACAATAATATCCACTCCCATTTATGTGGATATAATTTTTATACATATAATCATTCCATTGATAAATTCTCAAGTCATCGATATGAACATGATAATAGTAATATTAACTCAATCTCCATTTATTGAATTAAACATTTAATTCATTGGTGTTGTTTTTTTACAAGAATATGTGTGAATGTACTTTGATTGATTTACACTAAATATCCAATCATATTGAGTGTATTTATATTTTTCAAACATAATTATTTCATTTATTTATCCTTAACATAAGGATGAATTCTTTATACGATATTTCATCTCAATTTACATTCCATTGAGACACATTTGTTATTATACACTAAATCACTTTTATATGGTGTATATAATGAACTTTGACATGTTATATCATGAATCCCTTTATTCTAATGATATTATAATGTTTTTATTACATCAATTATTTGTATTCAAGTGTCTCTATTTTGGTTAGGAACTCTTACTAAAATATTATTTTAAATGTTTTAAATATTTCTTATTCTAAATCATTCTCACTAATGTCCATGTTTTAAAAATGGTTTTAAGGATTTATTTTTATTGACATCAATGTTTTAAAATTAAAACTCATTTTAAAATTTTCAAAGTGGTATGGGACACTTTGATTAAAAAGTCTATTTTTAAACGGCTTCTTCACAAATAGTGTGATTTTTAAATGTTTTCAAGAAAAAGAGGGATATTTCTCTCAAATAGTTTTGATAACTATTTTCATCTATGTCAATATCCTTCATTATTATAGATTGAGGTAAATTTGTTACAATACAGTCTTCTATATTGTGTTGAATGAGTTATGTTAGACTATGGATGTGCTATTTTTATACCATTCATGGTTTGTGGACAAAGTATTAACATTTCGTATGCTAGTTTTAATACAAATGTGTTTGTTGTGTTTCAAACTTTTTATATGAGGAATGCATTGGACATAGTAACTGAAGGGTGGAGCCCGCTATAGCTCCTCGATGCATCAGTAGGTCTCATGAGACAAACTAGTGTCTTGGCATAGGGCCTTGACAAAATATTATTTGTAGTTTTGGCACGAGGCCTTTACTTCGTGGTTATGATAGACTGGAATTATGCATTCCATTATAATGAAAGTGGTTATTGATATTTCATGTGATTATTCGACTAGTATAATATCCATGTGAATTAGTAAATTTAATTCTTTCATTTTATGTTTTCCATATTATGCTGAAGTTCAAGTTTAAAAGGATTTTGTTTTAGTTATACATTACCTTAAATGTTTATTCTTATTTATGAATGTTTCTGATATATTGTTATCCTTACTGAGAATCGGAGCTCACCCATTTCTATGTTATATTTTTCCTAAGATGTGAAGAAATATTTTATGACTTTCCTGCAGGGATATTATGAGGGTATATGAGTGTGGTCGATAGAAACAATGTTGTTGTAGTTTTTCATTTTATTATATAATTTAAACCGTATAAATTTATCTAGTACTACCAAGGCTACTGAACTAGTCGGTCTTTCGAGACTTGATATTTTGTGATCATGCCAATGTTACGTAATAATGCACTGAATCTGGGCTTTTAGGGTCAGGTCATTACAGTTGGTATCAGAGGATGTTTAGTACAAACCTTGGAAGCTAGATTTAGATAAACCATGATCAGAGCACATAGGCCTAAGAAAGACATTGAGGATTAGTATTGATGAACTTTCGAGAATTTTGGTATTGTATAGATTTTGTGAGTTTTCCAAGCAATACATCCCTATCTGGATACGAGCAAGTAGAGGTGACACCGGCACTGATGTACATAGGGGTAAAACCCAAAAACACTGCTTTGAGCTAGACTCGAATGAGAACTAGTGAACGACAACGGGCCTTGCTGAACTCTTGGTTACGACAACAACGTGGGATATTCTTAGGATGATTTACATTTTCTTTACAAACCAATTTGAATTATTATTAGACTAAATGAAATTGGATCATCCTAATGTGTTTCAAATTGAGAATATGGTGACACGATATTCTCTAAATGATTTTATGACTACTATTACTCACACAATGCATTCTGGTTTTAGTCAATGGTTTGATTCCCAGGAAGTCATAGTGACTTTGAGAATGATGTACAAGGTGGGAACAATGGTGAAAGTGAGTAAAAAAATGGAATGTTGATAGGCGTAAAAGATATCGTCTTAATTCCAAATCAATTTTCCAAAAATATGATAAATAATATATATATTAACCAATTATCGGAATCAATAAAGAAGAGAAAGATGACGAATGATAAGAGCTATAGTAGTGGAGACCATGTAGAAAAGAATCCTAAATTTTTATCATGTAGGAAATGTGGAAGGAGTCACCCAGGAAAGTGTCTCAATGGAACAAATAAATTCATTACATGCGGGAAATACGGACATAAAGTGAATAATTGTCGAGGAAAAATGATGAGTACTGTGGAAGAAAATAAAAATTTTCCCAAGAATCCATTTAATGTCATTTTTCATAAATGTAGTTGACCAGACCATTACCCGAGTGAATTTCCTTATTCTAGAGGATAACCTCTTGGTCAAGGAAGAACATATAAGGAAATAAATGGATGGAAAATTCATTAAAGGTATTAGTCCTCTTTGTTGTTGAGATTACATTTAGTGAATTTTCTCTTATATGTGTAACCCTGAAATTTATCATGTGAGAATGATATTTGAGGAAGACATGTCCATTATCATGTGGATATATTTATAAATAACCATTTGGTTTTATATCATCATTGGGTTTGAGGAAATTACAAGTTATTTTTTTTTGTGATGAAAATTCAAGGTATGAGATAACATTTGTTGTTAAATTATGTTATGGTTATTTTGAGGAATTTATCTAACTTTGGTAATGTTATAAAATATTGTTTTTGATAAAGAAAAACACGTAGACTATGTGACCACCTGACACATCAGACAAAGCTATGGGAATCAAACCCACAAACAAAGTGTGATAGGGATTTATCACCTACCACTAGACTACGTGAAGTCCCTGGTTAGTGTGACTAATTATTTTTAGTTAAATGATTTTATTGATCAATAATAAGTTGATTTGGGATCTTATGTCGTATCAATGAATACCCTTAGTATAGGAAAATGATTTGGTGATTAAGTGATAAATGGTATTTTGGAATATGTTCGCTTTGTTGGGAACACTATATGGCTAAGGAAAATAGAATACTATGGGATTTCATTTGTGGAGTAATGCTGGATTTTTATCTATGTTTTTATTGTGGATTAATAGTGATTTGGGTTATTTATGGAAATGAATAACCTATAATAGAGAACATGTGATTAAGTTAATTAATTTTTAGTATGTGAATTTAATAGTAGTTGATCTCATTCGGAGATAATGTTTAACATGGAAGACTACATAACCAAATTCTTCTATGTTTTGTGTTACAATATTATTTTGGATTATATTGAAGGATTTTAAGGACAATTTTTTATTGAATGTTATTTATTTAACATTGGGGTATAATTGGTTTAATTTTAGAAATTAAGAAAAGTGTTTTTATCTCTAATGGAATATACTTTTGGGGGATCATCAGACCTTATACTAACCATTTTGGTTTTGATTAATCTCTAAAGACAAGGTAAATATATATTTTATCCTTTTTGGATCATGTGATTCTATAGAAGTTTATTCTAGCTCTTCTAGTGTGACTAAGCCTTCATGAATACTCATCATTTAAAAAAATGAGTTATTATTACAAATTTATTAAAGGATGAAACTATACTTAAAATGTAAGTATCTCTTCTTATGATCTTATCAAATCTAAAAAAAATTCCTCAAAATTAATAAAAGGAACTTATAACAAAAACATTGTCCAAGATGGTACCTTAGATCATCAAAAATTTATAGCTTTGTGTTTGATGGCCTTTTCATAGCCATGTTATCTACCACTCTCCATCTGATATTGATGGTTAGATTTCTCTTCCATATTCATTTTTTTCTACATGGAACACTAGTATGTGTTTATTTCAGTAACCTTCCTACTTACCACTCATTATTTTAAATAGAGGATTTATTAATCCATTTTTCGATGTGGGATTTCAACTAAGATATTTTTAAATGTCAACCCCAAGTTTCCATTACCTATCATAAATTGTGAGGACTCAATTTATTGAAGTAGGGGAGAATTTTACACCCTAAGGATCCATGGTATGTTTCCCTTTGAATAATGTAATAGATTGCATTGCACACGACTTCGAGATTCTAACACACCACAACCAATCAAACTAGCCGTTATGAATAGTAATACCAACTTTCTAAAATTTTATACATTTTATCTTTTAAAATGCACTTCATTGTTTGATTTGGAATATCAAAATTATATTAGGGTGAATTTTTCTTACTTTTCAGATAACATTCATATTTTGATGAATAGTGAAAATTATTATATATTATTTAAAAACAACTTTTTTATCGAAATAATTAATAGTGATAAATTATTAATTTTAGTTGTTTAAAAGTATATTTATAGTATATTATTACCATTTAATAAATTCTATGTTATTGGATGTAATTTCACATTTAAACCGGATATAAACAAGTGTCAATCTTTTGATAGTTATTATTTCTTAAAAACATACTTTTTGTTTTGACGACAGGAATTAATTTTAAATTAATTTCTGCCACTTCTATGTTTTAAATTTGGAAATATGGATTCCATATATGGAATCAGGATGTTCATATTGTGGAAATAGATAACAATTATTATTATACATTTTGAATAATTACTTCGGTAAATATTTTATTTACCATGGTTAAAAGGTAAATCCGGTAAATATGGGTAAACAAATAATACTATAATAATATTAATTTACCCTAAAACGTTTCCTAAAACTATTGGTTGATACATTTATGACCATGGGAATCTTTGGGTTGATTTTGGGACCCCATGGATCCACTTGTAAGTGATAATGACACTTTATATTAATATAGTTAAAGTAAATACAAAAATGACATAAACATATATCTTCTAGAAAAACAATTTTTACAGAGTTATATATGTTATATTTTTGACTATATATATTCATTAGAAATCTGAAAAGGTTTAATACATAATGGTATTTTATTTATAATTTTTAGACATCGAATTATTAAATATATTTATTACACAATAATGATGCAGTATTTTCTTTACCAATGAATGAATCAAATAATTGGTATTATAAATGTTAAAATAAATATAATTTGAATGTTTTGATGGCATAAACTAATTTTATTGGATAATATGACATTTTAATATTTCTTAACATAATTTATTTCTAATTAATAAAGTTGTTAAGACTTTAACAAAAATCAATTATTGAATAGTATCAAAATTGACATAAATGAGTTTTTAAACAAAATATTATATTATCAATTGATATTCTATTTATAAAAATCTAAGGATCGGAAAAAGGAATTATATAATGATAGGTGTATTATTAATGGACCACTTTTCGGTTTCCTAGAAGTTTATAGTCGGTTTATTAACCTTATAATATAAAAATACAAAGTGGCATGGTTAATGTCAAACTAATTAACTAAGAGTTAATACTAAAAGATAAGTTTAATAAAGTGGCCCAAACCTGCATAAAACCTATTGGATTAGTTTTTTTGACCTATAACCAACTTATAATTTATATAATCTTCTTTTGATCCATTATAAAATGAATATGAATTTATTATAAAATAATATTTCTAGGTTTTCTTAAGGTGCCCATCACCCCTCTTATAAAATGTCACTCCCCCTTCTCTCAAATTCATACCCTCAAAGCCTTTTGGATCTGACAAACCCTGCCCAAATATTCAGTCAACTTCCCTCACTTCATCCTAGAGGCTCTCCATAGGTCTTAAAGCCATCTTAAAGTTCCCTTTTGATCAAATCAAATGGAAGAACCCGAAGAAGAGGTAATGTTTTCACCACACTCTTTCAAGTTCCTTTCTTCTTCAACTTCTTATTTCTTTATTATTTCCATTCTAAAATAATAACTCCAATATATTATATATAATTTTATGTTATTATAAATATGGTACAACCATATTTACTATTATATCCATCCTTTTAATGACATGTCACCATATGTGTGTACGTACGGCCTACGGTCTCCACGTCGTGGTGTAATTGTTATTCAATATATTATTATTTGGATGGGTATAATAATGACGTCTAATTCATCTAAATAATAAATATAACATGATAATTATTATGTATATATGATATAACATCCAATTATATATTATTTTAATATCAAAATAATGATATTTTCACTCGTGCGTACGTACGGATTACCGTCTCAACGAACGCGATAAGATTCATTCCACATCGTATGTATTAAAGGATAAATTTCATTTGATGATTAAAAATAATTTTTAGAGAAATGATATAATTCTGGATATGAATAAGATACATCTCATCCATAACAAAAATGTCTCACATAACAATGAATATAATAAAAAAATGAATCCGTTAACACCCGAAATGACGATAATACTAAGTTATTATTAACAAATCATTGTTAAAATATCATATATGATATCATATTAAATAATATTATTCTTGTATAATTCAATAACAATTATTTAACCATTATATAGGAGGTTAAACTACCCCTAACCAAGGATGAATTACAAAGTAAGGGGTTTCGTATCTCACTTTAAATTCTGTGATATTTCCATTGTTCACCACTTATTTATTGCATGTGGTGTGTATACAGCCCATGATTGTATTCATTGTTTAATATAATTTAATTAATGTATATTTAAATCATCATTGTGTGATCATTATTTCATGGGTGTATGTTTCGTAAGTTACCAAATCGATAAAGGAATTTGAAACTTCAATTTCCACTCATTCGGGTTTACGCATACTTCATGGATTATTTTACTCCAAGATTTTTTATGGGATCACTATTTATTTGATTATGTCATAATTTAAACTCCCCTTTATGTGGATATACTTTTTATACACATAATGCCTCCATTGAAATGTTCTCAAGTCATCGATATGAACTTGATAAGAGTAATTTTAACTCAATATCTATTTATGTAGTTAAACATCCAATTCATTGGTGTTGTTTTTTGACAAGAATTTTGTTGAATGTACTTTGATTTATTTAAAATGAATATCTAATCATATTGAGTGTATATATATTTTTCACACATAATTATTTTTTTGATTTATCCTTAACCTAAGGATGCGATCTTTATAAGATATTTCATCTCCATTTACATTCCACTGAGACTTCATTGTTGTTATACACTAAATCCCTTTTATATGGTGTATATAATGTACATTGACATAGTATATCATGATTCCCTTTATTCCCATGATATTATAATGTTTTTATTTCCTCAATTATTTTTATTCATGTGTCTCTCTTTTGGTTAGGAACTCTTACTAAAATATTATTTGAAATGTTTTAAAGAATTATTATTCTAAATCGTTCTCTTTAATGTACATGTTTTAAAAATGGTTTTAAGGATCTATTTTATGGATATTAATGTTTTCAAATTAAAATACTATTAAAAAGTGTCAAAATGGTATTGGAAACATTGATTCAAAAGTCTATTTTTAAATGGATTCTTGAAAAAAAGTGTGATTTTTAAATGTTTTCAAGAAAAAGGGAGATATTTCTCTCAAATAGTTTTGATGACTATTTTAATCTAGGTCAATATCCTTCATTATTCTTGATTGAGGTTAATCTGTTACAATAAAATATTTTATATTGTATTGAATGTGTTATGTTGGACTATGGATGTGCTATTTTTATAACATTCATGGTTTGTGGATAAAGTATTGACATTTCATATGCTATTTTTAATATGAATGTGTATGTTATGTTTCAATGTTTTCATACGAGGAATGAATTGGTCTTAGAATGTGACAGGTGGAGCCCGCTATAGCTCCTCGATGCATCGGTAGGTCTAATGAGACAAACTAGTGTCTTGACACAAGGCCTTGACAAAATCTTATTTATAGTCTGGGCAGGAGGCCTTGACTATTTGGTTATGATAGTCTGGAATTATGCATTCCATCATTATGAAAGTGGTTATTGATATTGCATGTGATTATTCGACTAGTATAATATCCATGGAATAAGTAAAAGGAGTTATTTCATTTTATTTTGTCCATATTATGCTTAAGTTCATGTTTAAAATGCTTTTGTTTTTGTTATACATTACCTTAAATGTATATGATTATTTATGAAAGTTTCATCTATATTATAATCCTTAATGAGCATCTGACCTCACCCCTTTCTATGTGTTATTTTTTCCAGGATGTGAGGAAGTATTTTATGACTTACCTACAGGGATATTCTGAGGGTATATGAATGTGGTCTATGGAAACAATGTTGTTCTAGATTTTTAATTTATGAGGTAATGTAAACCTTATAAATGTATCTAGTACATCCAATGCTACTAAACTAATCCGTCTTTTGAGATTTGATCTTTTGTGATCATGCCAATGTTTTGCAATAATTCATCGACTCTGGGCTTTTGGGGTCAGGGTGTTACAGGTAACTACTTGAGCATCATATTTAATCAAGATGAGGAAATGTGTTACATCAGAAAATATTTTTGGACTTTTTTTATATGATATTCATTTTTAATCTATAATTCAAAATGGAAAATGTTATATAATATGTGAGAATAATAGATTCTATTTCTAAAACATAACCTGACTATGTTGATGTGTTTTTACTGTGAAGAAAGTTTTGATTTTTATTTTAATGTTTTTATTAATATTTATATTTCATACATTAATATATAGAATATAAAAAATTCCATTTGAGGCATTCAAATATAATATATGAATTTTTTTATAAAATAGATGAATATATATATATATATATAATGTGTGTGAAAAAAATCATTCCCTGAATAAGAGTTAAGGCCAATATGAGAATCAGTAATTCTTGATTCTTACATTTCATTAATATTGATAGTAATCTCATGGGGTTTCTTATGTATGAGTTTCTTAATTATTGATTGGATAAAATCATACATTAATAAAAAATTATTCAACAGTATACTATCCATAATTACTTCCTTTACTTAATCAATACACTTAATAAAAATGGATGCATACTGATTACAATGGTTTGGATCTAAACTTTTTTAATTAATTATTGAGGTTATTGTGGCAATAACTAACTATATGAGAGAATTAGTGATAAGGATATGAAATTCAAATATAAATAATTGAATTAATAATAGAAATTAAACATTTAATATGAAAATTTAAAAATAATTAATGCATAATCCTTTTTATTTAATTTATTTTAGGGTTCATTGAATAATAATATTTTTTCCCATTACTCTTAATAATTATGAAAAATTATTTATTTATTATTTCCAAATGATTGTGAAGATTAAAAATGTTATAGAGTGAATTATTTTTTGATAATTATGTGTCTTATAATTTAGGAAAAGGATGAACTATGGGTGGATTGATTATAAAAAATTTCAAAAAAAGTGTCCAAAACATTCTAGATATATTTTATGTAATTTAATGAAAATCCAATTTATTTAGTTTGTGTTTCATAATTTTTGGGTATTATATTATGGTTTTTTAAAATTTATGTTACATTATTAACTCAATTCATTTTTAAATATACATTTCATTATTGTATTTGATTCAATTTTCCTAAACAAAAATTCTCAAATTTTTTCATTGTAAAATATTTTTGACATTTATATCATATTTATAATAAATTATTTGGAAAGTAAATTTTAATCTATAAAAACATATAATTTTATAAATAAATTATTTCATCATATTGATCATGTTTAAAAATTAGTTAAATAATTTATTTAATATTTATTAGCTGTAGAATAGTTTTGGATGATGAAGGAGAAAATAATCATGGGATATGCTTATGTTACAGTACCTATACATTTTAATGATAGGACCGTGTCATAAAATGTGGTACCCTTTTACTAATGGATTCATGAAATAAAATGCAGCATAAATTCCATTTCCTTACAAGTGAAATAGTCTAATATTATGATATCACTATATACCTATCTATAATGCATGTCTCTCCATATGATATTAGTATATTAGTTTAATAGTTTTATGAAAGTCGAGCATTCAAGGTAATGTCACCTGTTTTAACAAAAGAATATTGTCTATAATTCCCCAATAACAAAATTATGTTTTCTTTATAAAAAAATCATTGGTAATATACCCCACACACAACACTATTCGTAAAGGATCCATGAAATAATATTTAAATATGGATGTTATAAAAAACTCATTGGGTCTACAAGAATGAATATGAATGATAACATTACAAAATATATATAAGAGAGTATTAATTAATAAAAATAATAAATCCAATCTAATAATTTTTTACATTAATCTTTGTATTTAAAATGAAAAAATAATAATAATAAATTCATTTTATGTGTTAAAATACATTTCTTCTAAAAGTTGTTTTCAAGTGTATTATACATGCGTAAATAGAATTTATTAATAATAAAATTTTAAATTTATTTTGACTAAATTAAAATAATTTTTTTTAATTCATTATATAACTATTATCATTTGGTGATTTTTTTTATTTTTGTGAAAAAAATCTATTTTTTAGTGAAGGGTGAAAATACTGATTTATGTGGAACTTATTATTTCTATTGATTAAATATAGTAATTTAAACATCCTTTGATATTTTGAATTTTGTTTTAATTTAATTTAATTTTTTTATTATAAAAAAATTTATAATTTCCATTAGATTCATCATCATTTTTTAGTTTAGTATAAGTAATTTTTAGTGCATAAAAATGGGGTTTTCTAGGAACTCTTTTTCATGTATTTTACATACTTATGTTCAAATAACATTTTACCAAATTAATGTGTTAAATAAATATATATACATAAAATAATTAGAATTAGTTTTTTTATATTTGATGATTAATTCAATATCATTTTCAGTCATAATTAATAGTAACTTTTATAAAGGTTTATCCCCACATTAATAGGTAAAAAAGAAAATTGAATTAAAAATATGGGTTATGATCTCAATATATAACTCGAAAATTTCAATATTCCATTATATGATATTAATAAATCCATAAAAATCCTAACATTAAAAATATTTCAATTTTTTGCTACATGAATTTGATTATGACCTTTAAATTAGTTTATTTTATGAATAGTTATAAAATTTCACTCACTATCGTTATATTTCTATAAAAAATTGGAATACAGAAAAAAAAAATTAATTATAAATTAATTGTATATTTTTAATATTAATTAATTATATTTATGATATTAATTATTTTTTATTTTTAGATATATTATAATGTACAAGAACACAAACGCAGTGTCAACACAATGCTTGTTTAAGCCGTAGAAAATTCAAATAAATTATTCCCAAAAAATTAAAATTCATATATTTTTGATAGGTTATAGTTACCCATGAATTTGATGTATAATTATAATGTAAAATAGATGGTTAATGTTTTTAACTGAATTATATTAATTTCATTTTTTTAATGTTGGGATATGTGTTTTTTACATGAAATGACGGCAAATTGTATTAAATGTTTATAAATTATGTATATGACAAAATAAAATTATCAATTTTTTTTATTAGTGGGATGGGAAAACAATTTTCCAATAATTTATGTTTCACTTATCTACCACATGGATTTGTTTAAATTACATTATTGTATCTTCAACAGTGAATCATTTTATTTGATGTTTATAGTTAAACAAGGTTAATGAAGTGGGTTAAACTAAAGCATAAGGTTTAAAATGACATATAATCATGTATAAAATTTATTGGTCAATTATATGTGTTCCATATATTTGTTATAATTTAATATAATGCAGTTTAAATTTATTTATTAAAATTTTGAAACATATTTTATAATAATATTTCAATTATTTAAATGTTTTCTACCCACCTCACCTATAATTGTGAACCTCCTCTCCACTCTTTTTCAAAAAACTTGAGAAAATTATCATGACCAATAAATGAAACAATGAATTCATTTTTTACATTAACCACACCCTATTGTGTCTTTTACATCAGTAATAACATCCAATAATAGCATAAGGTGTAATCCAAAATATGATTCTGAAGCATAGGTACCACTATTAACCAAGTTCTTGTATATTATTTGTTCTTCTACCTACTTAAATTATATCCAAATGATGATGATATAATAACAGAAGTATCTAAAATATATATAATGGTTATTATATTAATCTGAAAACTTGTAATCATCTTCTTTTTCCATTCTGTAGAAATGAAAACATCGCTAATGCATATGTGTGGACTACCACCTCTATAAAGAGATATATTTCATTTTTAGTAACCACATTAAGAGGTTAGTTTTTTGAAATATTAAATTCATATAGTTTATCTGAATGAAATAATTATTATTCCTAGAATTCAATATAATAATTATATACTTACCATTTCATCTGTTGGAAAATGATAACATCAGTTCTGCATACATGTGGACTATCATCTCTATGAAGTGATGTGACTCATTTTTCATATCAATATTTAATGAATGAATATAAATTTATTTTTAATAAAAATAAATTATAAGTATAACATGATTAATGATATTATTTTTCTAAATCATGAAAATTATTTCAGTAATAGAATAATTAAACTGGAACATGTATGAAAAACAATACAATTAACACCAATGATAGTAAATGTTAATAAAAAATTATGAATAAATGTGATAAAATTTTGTAAGTGAATATTAAACGGTATGATAACTACAAGAAGAGTTTTTTTATCAAAAATAAATTTATATTAATTATATAGGAATTTGTGAAGAAATATAAAGAATATTGGTCTTAGGTGTGGGTAATTTCACCATATCTCCACATCAAGGAGAAATTTTTTAAAATATGCACTAATTTTATTTTAAATTATCTGTATAGTTCCCTTCGACATAATATATTATATATTCTTATTTAATTATGGTATTTAATGTAATTTTTAAATTGTTTATCATTTGATTAGTTTTTATAAAAATTCTATGAAATTAATACTAATTTATTTTATAATCTCATTTTTAATCGAGATTGTTTATGTTCAATTTTTTATTGATATAATTTATTTATATACTATCATAAAGCCATATATACATTCATATATTCTTATTTATAATGACTGTTCAATTTTTTAACCAATTTTCCATATCATTGGTTATTAAAACAATTAAAAAAATTGATGAAAATTCATCCTTATTTCATCTTCGGTTATTGAATGTTTTAATTCATTTCTATATTCTTTAAAATATTTTCAACAATGTTTTTCTAAAAAAAATAAATATTTAATGTTATTTGAAAGAAAATATTAATTTTTCTTGTTTTGTAAAAGAATATTATTTTTTTGTTCCAAATAGGGTGATTTTATACTTTTTAAAAAATATTGAATTGTATCATTGTTTTTAAATTTTACCAAGTGAATTTAATTTCTCTCTATAATGATATTAATTTACATATAATATTTATTTATATATTTTTAAGGTGATTTTAAAATAAATTGTTTTTCTGAAGATTCAATAAAATTCATTTAAAAACATAATAAAATAGTAAATAATAATTTTCATAATTGAATTAATAGAATTTATATAGTAATTTTTAAAAAATTTCTTACACAATGTAATAAGGATTTTATTTTTATTGTTTTTATTATATTTGAAAATGTCATTTTTTATAGAAAAAATTTTTACCATTATATTTTTTTCATACTTCATCCTCTACTAATTTAAGGGTTCTGAGTCATTAACTATTTCAAGATCCAATTCCCTATTATAGTCCATCATTTAACATGACACTATTTTATCCTCACTTTCCATATTTTAATTGTCATGGATTTTTGTAGTATAATTTCAACCACATTGATATTGTCTTACCCATATATCATTTCTATATATAATATTAGATGAAGGAATCATTATAATAAGTTTATTTCATTAATAGTTAAAATATTATCTATTCATAATTCAATGTGGATAAATGCTGAATTATAAAGAATTTAGAGAATAAAATGATCTAATGCCTTTATGCATTAATAATTAATGGGATGTGAATGATACATGTGGGAAATGGTATCATATTTTCTATTGATGCATAGAATGGTCTCACAAGACAATATAGGGGGCCAAATTTGTTAGTTAATAGGTTTTTACCATCTAATACAACAAAAGATACTTAGTAAAGGACATGATGGTCAGATTTACGAAATATTCACTGAGTACATCAAGGTAAAATAATAAATGTAACACTTTTTGAATATCCTTTATTGAAAATTTAGTTTTCATTATACATGTGATTGTTATGTTTAAAATTTCCATGTATAAAATTTGAAATCTTGTTTTTGATTGATTAGCATCTTTTTTGGTTATCTACTCTTATATATTAAATTCATACAAGTTTTTCAATGATATATTACGCTAAATAAAATATTTGTTTTTGAATTTTATCTCACTCTATATTTGATGAACATTCAACAATGTATGAATAATGAATAATTGAATGATTTTCTAGGATTTAATTTATTTTTTCAGGTAATGTTTGTAATTTCAAATGTAATTTTAAAGCAACATGTATAGTGAGTTTACCAATACTACAAAAAGGATTCATTCCATGTTTCATGTTATTTTCTCTCTTATACCAATGGAATAATGTAAACACCATGTCTAGGTTTCTATGGATAGGATGTTATAGTTGGTATCAAATTATGTTTAGTATGATCCTATTATACTAGTTTATATATTAACATTACTAACATGAAAATTATGATAATCCATTATATTATTTGGGAACATTTTAGGATATTTTATTCTATTTATCAATGTTCATGGTGAAATTTCTTTAACTAAGTGAGATATATTTTTAGTGATGTTACATAGAGGGAGGAATGAAATAAACACTCATGGAAAATATACAGATAACGTTGCTAAAATAACTAACACAGTGGGTGTTGGAGGTGTGAAGATCATGAACATATTCAGACAACAAGATGATGTTTTGATTAATATCCTTTCCCAAATAGATTATAAAAATAGAAGATACACCAGATTGAATGATCTTAATATTATGCCTTACCACCCTTCTCTAGTTATGAAACAAAATATAAAACTAATTGAATTTGATGCTAATAATATAAAAGTTGGATTTTATGAATTATGAGGATATAAATACCATCAAGGTAATAAAAAAGATTCAACAACCCAATAGTAAATAATGATGGAAGAAGTGTGTTGTTAAATGATTAAAGGAAATTTTATTTTATTGCATGTTTGAATAATAAATTTACCATGAGTTTAATTTTTAATGCAAGAAAAAATATATTAATATACAGGTAATTAACTATAAATATATGGGGAATTATTGAAACCAATACCCCAAGTATCAAAGATTACCATACAATTTTTTTGTGATATTTATTGATGATATATTAAAATAATATAACTATTATAATGTTTATGAAAAACAATTGAGAATAATTCTTTATGATTTTATAGGAAATGGATGTATATGAGAAATTTATAATGTTTAAATATTGATTTTTGGAAGTCAGTATTTGTAAAAATATTATCTCCATGGTTGGAGTAACTATTAATCATTATAAGACAAGAGGATATCAAATAATAGCACTTTTGGAATAATGTAAATTTATCGATTTGAATTCAATGTTATTGTTTTCAAATTGGAGAATATATGATTATGATGTGCAAGTATTAATTTATTTAATTTATGTGTGATTACTAAAATGAAACATATAAGTATTTTTTAATAATATTTTTTTCGTATGGATTATTTATATAAATTTAATTCTCAATACATATGTTCAATGATATTAGTCACCTCTAATTTTTTTTCATGAAAATGTTATATTTTTAGATACATATTAAAGACTGTATATTTGACCTTAAAGGTTATTATTTTGTATAAAATTTTGATCCTTTTGTAGTTTTAATACATTTTTTATTTGTGAATATGTAATTATTCAATATAAATATTTTTGTTATAAATGATGTTTGGGGATAAAACAAAAGAGTTGATTTTAGAGGAATATGTGATCAGACCTTTATTGTTTTGGGGTTAAAATTTAATATAGTATATTTTATTAGTGTTTAAGCATATATTTGGTTACTATTGATATTTTTTTGAGTTATTTTTCTCAATTAATTTTCATATTGGTAATTACCTTAGCTTGTGCTAATGTAATTTGTTTTAAAGATGATGAAAAAATTTTCATCATTTTATTGATCATATTGTTTACTAAATGCTAATTTTAGTGATTACAGAATGATAAATTCATCATGTTCTTGATGATACCCAAAAAAATGTTTTAATAATGCCTATATGATGATAATAAATCATATATGTAATGTTTATCTTATATTTTAATTCTTATGGTAATGAAATTTTCAAAAACAAAAAAATCAAATATTAATCAATCTAGTCGTTTGTAGAAAGTAAAAATCAATTAATAATGTATGTTTTATGAAACTGATTTGACATTATCAGTCTTATATATTTACATTAACAATAATCTTACAAGATATGAGATATAAATTAATGATCATAATAATATTTATATAAGATTTTATTAATATGTTCTGATATTTTTGTTTTAGAAAAGAAGAGTTAAAATTTCATGGATGAAATATCATTAAAGATGAGAGAATTTAATTCCTTGAAATTTTAGTTTATTTTTTATTTTAAAAAACAATATGAATCATAGCATACATAACATATAACATCAATATTAATTATGATATGAAATAATATTTAAACATGACTCTTATAACTAAGATGTTTGGTCGACAGGTATGAATATGAATAGCCACATTATAATTTCTTTTTAAGATGTGTTTTACTTAATAATATGAATCTGTTAAATTAATATATAAAACCTTCATATAATTTTTAATACATTGTGAATAATTAAAATAAATTCAATTTATGATTTAAATGTACATTTACACCAAAAATGGATTTAGTCATTTTATAGGTGGGTAATTATTACTAATTCAAAAAATTATAGACATTTTATTTAAAAAATTTAAAATTATTTTTGAAGTCATCTTATAAAAATTATTTTATTTAATTTTTTTTGAGTGAAAATTAATAAATAAAAGTTTTATTGAAAAATATAATATTTATTCATTAAATCAAAAAATTTAAAAATTCCATTTTATATTTGATTTGGTTTTAATTTAAAATAACTCTCCTTTTCTGAAAAAATAAAAAAAATAAGTGTATATAAGCCAATTATATATTTTGTTTTTATGTATGTTCATGTTTATGGTTAAAATAACATTTTTAAGAAACTATATTCAACTCATTTTGAATAATTATATCTAAATAAATTTTTACCAAATTAGACTTATATAATATTTTAATATAGATTTAATATTTATAATCAATTGTGTCAAATTTAATAATTAGGTAAATTTTATTATGAGCTATGCTGAATAATAACTAGAATAACATTTCATCCCCATTGAAATTGGTAGAACATGTTAATTGAGACTAAAAATATAGAATAAGGTCTCAAAATAAAAACTAAACATTAATTTATTTTGTTTTATGAGATGAATTAGACCATAAATATACTAAATTTTATAATATTTTTTCGTTCAACGATCCATTAATAATCAAAATTATATTATTTTAAGTTAAGAAAAATAAAAAACATTCCACTATATTTATTTTAATAAATCTAATATGTTTTTATAGGAATGAAAATTTGATGTGAATATTTATAAAATGTTATATTTAATATGAATAAAAAATCATTATGGTAATTATTAATTTTTTTTTGAGTTAGTATAATCAATATGGTATTTTTTGTTGAATTATTATTTATATTTGATGTTTAAATAGTTTATATTAGAGTTACATTGTTACCGTGATTCCATTAATGTTAAGATAGTTTAATAGTCTTGAAAATAAAAATATAAAATATTTAATGTTTTAAAATTATTTTTAAATTATTATAAATTTGTAAAAATATTATCTTAACTCATGTTATATTAGAATTGTTGGTCCTACAATTCATGGTTCTGATTTTTTCATCATGTTATATTAAAAATTACTTTCATGACTCTTAATGAGTGGAAATTGTGTTATATTTGGTAAGGTTAAATTGTGTTAATGATAGGGTTAAACTAAAATAATAAAATGAAACATTGAAACATAAAATTGTCTAAAATTTATTGCTTGATTTTAACTAGATCATAAAATCCTTATATTCAAATGTATGGTACTTTGGATCCATTTTACATGAGTAATATGCATATTATATATTAATATTTAGATTCTTTATATGTTTACCAAACATATCACTTATAATAGGGAACCTCCTCTCCACAATTATTCACAAATGTTTAACAACATATCTAAACCAATAAATTATAAAATACATTAATTTATTTCTTCCCCACATATTATATATTCTGGTCTATACCTATGGACATCCTAATAAGGATTGTGTTTTAAACTAATGGAGGATTTTATAGAATATGTAATACTATTAATTGAAATATTTCATTTTATGTATTATTATATCTCAATAAATTTAATCCTAACCATGCCAATATAATATAATGAGTATCTTAAATGTACATAAATGTTTTTTTTGACCTTCCCTTATTAATCTTTTTTATCATATGGGAAATGAAAATATTGATCATGCATACGTTTAGATAACCACCTCTAATAAGTGATCTATTTTTTTCATCACTTCCTCTCAATTTTGATTATTATGATAGATTTTGTGAAAAAATATTATATTAATTAAAATATTATTCTTACTAAAATATAATATATTAATTATATTCTTACACATCCATATTTTGGATAATGATAATGTTTTTCAAACGCTTGTGTGGACTAAAACATTCACAAAGAGATGTGATTCATTTTTATGTATTCCATTCACGCATGATTATTAATATTTATTAAATTTATTAAATTATAATAATTTTAGGATTAATATTATATAATTTAAATGACTATGATCATGATTTATGTACCAGAACTACCAAACCCAAACATTTATTAAAAATTGAATAGTTAAAAATTAGGATAGTGTTGTTAATAAAGATTTTTTTATAAACAAATGATAGAATTATATAAGTTAATCATATATTTTTGGAAAAATATTAATAGGGTTTCTGATAGTTATATAATACATTTAAAGTTATTTTACTAGTTTTTATGAGTGAAAAAAGAAATTTATGCATTATTTATGGGTAATTTCATCACATTTCAACTTCTATGAGACATGTTTTACATTATGAACTTAATGTTTTTAAATGGGGTATATACTGCAATTTCTAATTTTTGATAACAAATTTCCCTTTATTAATGGAATTAAAATATTATTATTCTTGTTTTATCATTTATGGTGTATTGATTCAAAAGATACCAAAGTATTATAGTTTAATTTCACAATCACATTTTTAATCAATAATATATATATTTAAATTTTTGTTGATACAATTTTAAGAGTTTTCAAAAATAAACAAAATATAATTTTATATAATTTGGTTATATATATTTTTTATATGTTTTTATCCAATATTTACTCTCTTTTTACTAATAATGATCAATAAAATTTATTTATATAAATTTGATCGTTATTTCCTCATTTATCGATTAACATTTTATTCCGTGAACATATATTATATGACGTCTTCTAAAATCTTCCATTTTATGATCATATTATTATTTATTTTTTTCTAAAAAATTTTACATTATTTTCAATTTATTAAAATTAATATTCTTATAATTTTTGTAGTGAGGTGATTTTTGAATTATTACCAAAATTCTAAAAGAAATAATAATTTGTATTATTTATTGAATGAACAACATTTCCTACCATCATAACCATTATTTACATTTTAGTTTTCTTGTAATGTTTCCTTAGTAATTTTCAAATAAAAAATTTTCTAAATATTCTATGAATTTTTATTTTAAATGATATCAAAATAAAAGGATATAATTTTTTAATAGAATGAAAGCCATTTGGATTTTATTTTTATCTTCGTTCATATTCAATGTTATTATTGATATTTTTTTAATTTTTTATTATATTAAAATATGGATTGGTTTTACTAAAAAACATTCAACTTTGATGAATTCATGTTATTTTTTATCCACTAAGGTTTTATGGTTTTTTAGCCATTAACTTTCTCTTATCACAATCTGTATCATTCTCTATCATTTCATTGGAAATTATTTTTTCCCCTATATCAAAATTTTAAATATAATTTATTTATATTGAATTATTTCAACCAATTTTTATTTATTGAACCATATACCATTTAGATATATGGTATTAGTGGAAAGAATCATGTTATTAATATTATTTCGTTGACTTCAAGAAATATATCATATTATTGGTTAAATATGGATAAATATTGATTTATAAGGTCATTTTAGAATGAATTGATTTTATCATTAAATATTTGATGATTATATATTATGTGTATGTGTATTGTAGGGATCGATTATATATATCCCATAAATTCATTGACTGGGTTTTTAAAAAACACGTGGGCATATTATTTGTGCAATTAGTATATACCTTACCATATAATGAAAGTGTTTTTTCCATGACCATGATGATACAAATCATGATATTTTTGATAATTCATTGATCATAAGATCATAAATGTTCATATTTATTCATTTTATTTATTGAAAAAAAAAATTTCATGATTTCTATGTTCATATTACCCATAAAAGTACGTTTAACTCATGTTTTTGATTGAGTGGAATGTGTTTTGACTATCCACCATACTATATTAATCCTATCTTATTTACATTGGAAATATTCCATGGTCAAAACACATTCTTAATCATATGATCTCACCCATTATTTATTTTACATTCCATTGTATGTGGATAAAAAATCATTTAATAATTTTCATGGATCCAAGAATGTTTCGTATACATTGTTTATAATTTCAACCTTAATATGGAAGTCATATATGCATCTAGTTTTCCAAAACATTAAAACTAATTAACTTGGGACTGTTTGATCCATTTATATTTTACCAATTTAAAAAAATTAAAAATCAACTCGGGATTACTGAATTGTAGTTTTTACATAAAAATAGTGACTGAAATAATTTTATTCCCTGGGAAATTATCTCTATATTTTTATGATCCTTTTTTAGTGGTTGAATTATAATGTAAATTCATAAATATTATAGATTATGATAAGTTGTTTTCAATATTATTTTATGGTCATTATTAATATAAATTTTTAATCAATTCTTACGAAGTCCTTATATTGAATAATATGATTCCACATAGACAGTAGTTCACCCATATTACTACCTTCTACACTAATCACCACATATGATATCCACTTTCCACTAAAGGTGATATAAATTTATTTGAGGAAGAAATAACTTAGTGAAATATAAATTTTCTATATCACTAATTATGAAAAACAAGTTATGTCATATAATCACATTAATAAATTATTTTAAATCATAGTTGACTACATGTATAACAAATTATACAAGAATTATTGTTTTATGTGTTTTTTATGAAGAACGACATTATGATAAGAATATTTTTTACAGTTTTCCATTTGAATAACCAAAGTATATGTTTTTTGTTCTAGAAAACATTCACCAGGTTCATAAGCAATTTCATGTTGATAGAATAACTTCATAAAAAATATAGAACAATGGTTAGTTCTTCGCAAGATGTATAAATACTTCTAATTTGGTTACATATATTCCAAAATGTTAATAACTTTGACTATGTAAGTGGTTCATATAAAAATACCTCCTATTCATTTATCGTAATGTTTATATTACATTACGACATATAAATATCTCTAATCTTTTGATATGGATAAACTAGATATTGTAGTGGGAGAATCCAATCATTGTTATATTTCATTTAGAGTTTTCACCTAAGAGTATGCTTGTAAGGTATTTTTATTAAATTTTTAAAATTGCATGTTGTAATTGATTATTTTTTATCTTTAGTTATTGAGGGTATCTATGTGTACGAAAAATATATATTCAGGCTTTGTTATTATGGGCTTCCTTCCATGAGATCATATGTGTGACTACTCCTCTGGATCGAGGGTTTATTGGTTTGGAAGACATGTTATATGGTTTTTTCAGCTAATACCCTCTAAAAACAATAAAGTCAAGGGATTCTAGTGGAAATGAAAAAAACATCTTCTAGTTTTATGTTTGAAGATAAAATGGATCAGTATTATGACATTATATTCCTTTTATATTAAAAGTGTAGTTTTATAATATCTTTTTAGAACTGGTTTTTTTATTAACTGATAAAATGAGTTTTTAATTTGTTTTGTGCTTATTATTAAATTTTTTACATTACATACACTTATTTTATCATATGTTTTTAAAATTATGACTTTTAAATTTACACTATATTTAACCCTTTTAAATTTTATATTATATGGGTTTATCAGAATTTTTTATTTCTAAAAGTTTTAACACTTGAGGTAGTCAAATATTTCTTGTTCATTTTTAAAATATAGTTAACCTCCCCTCATATATATTACCTATAATGGTATATATTGGTTGATATTTTTTATTAGATCCTATCACTATGTATGAGTCTAATTTTGGATTTATCATTTTGAGTTTCTATTTTATTATCAAAATAATGTTTTCAGTTTCATTACCTTATTAGCGTGGTTGAAATATGATATGTTATGTAACCAGGTTAGAATTTATTAATTTTGTCTTTATTGAGAATCTCATCCCCGATCGACGAGTTTTTTTATGGAAGTGAAATTGAGTATTGGTGATATATATGAGTATACTTTATGATCAATATTGTTGAGGATAATTTAATAATTCTACCATATGTAATAATATTACAATAAAATTTTATTTCTTTTTCAAAACAAGAGACAATTGAATTTAATTTAAATATTAATTCATGAAATTATAAATTATAATCAATAAAATGAAATATATATAGAGACGTTTATTCCAGTAGTTATTATTCTTGTATATTCAATAATTAGGATGTTATGCACATAAGTACATCAAAAGTTATAGAAACGAGTAGATCTATTCTCATGGATGATTACCAAGGAGATTATTTTATATCTGATGAGAATTATTCATATATTTCTTATAGAATAATTAAAATCATTAATAATCTATAATATATTGTTGTATAATAGATATCATATGATCATTAATTTAACAAATTATAGATATTACTATAAATGGACTAATAGTGTGAGGGGATATTTATAAATGTTGAAAAACAATTTAGGTTAATTATAGATGACTTAATTGGAATGATTATGAAATATAAGAGTCTCTTTAAGAGAGATTGAAATAATTAATAAGATAAAAATGGTGTTTCCTTTGAATCAACATCAAGAGGATTAAATTAATAAGCATATAATTCTTAGCTAAGGTCAATTTAATGTATTTAAAAATGAAATTGGGTTGGAATATATTCATAATTAACATGATAATATATAATGTATAATTATCAAATATTACAATTTCATAAGGGATTATAGAAATGAAATAATTGATAAGAATGATATGAAATATTTAACTAAATTACATTTTTTTATTGAAGAAATCTTAGACACATAAGACACGAATTCCCTAACATAAAGAAGAGAGATATCATCTATATAATAAGTATTCTAAGAGGAGGGTTAAGAATTGTTATAAATCCTTAGACACCATGAGAGTATGTGGAGGAGATATTTCCTCTAATAGTTAATCAGATGATTGTTATGAAAGTGGGTTTATAAGCATATTTTTTTCAAAATAAAATCCTGATAATTTGAAGTATTTTATTGGAGAAATTTGCAGTATAGAAAATCTATCAAAATATTTTTTATATAATGGTTTATCAAATGTATCTATTTAGGATATTGATTATGTGATTTTTTTCTTATTCCAATGTTAAAGAAATATGATTAAAATGATTAATGAGGTTAAATCAGGTGTTTTTGAATGTGATGATTTGTATGAGAAACATTATATTTAGTAATAAAGTGTGAAAGATGATTTTTTTAATAGAAAAGATAAAATTTATAATGATTATTGTAAAATTTCCAAAATAATGAATGCCATCATTATGTTTTACGATTATTTGGATATTATTATATGTCAGATGAAGAATCTTACAGCTGATAAAAAATTAAGAGGAATAGTCTCTTCATTGAAACAGACACAGAGGAAAAAATGTAATGGTTCTATTTCGGATAATATAATGAAAGTAAATAATGTATCAATTTCATAAAATTATAACATTGTTATAATGATAAAATATTAAATATAATGTTTGAAGACGTTACTATCCATCATTATTAATAGCTGTAAATATTTTTATAAAATATATGTGTAGCTAAATTCATCTAAAGGAAATACTTTTGAACATGTAAATAAATCCAAGAAAATGTTTTTATATCAATAATAATACAGTATTCATAGTCAAACAATTTTGTTCTCTAGGTTTTGGAAAATATTTCATTAGAGGAAGAACTATTTTCTTAGTAGAGTTCAATATTTCTCAAGGACTCATGCATGTTGGTCAATGGAAATTTCTACTTAAAAGTATCACAGACCCAAAAAAATATGTGTTATAAATGAAATTTTTACAAATTCATAGGGATAAATTATGATCTATATTTCAAAGTCATGACATTTAAAGAAATAAAGTCTCCACATACAATTATATGAATCCATATATCTGGTATATGGTAATTATTTTAATATTAATTGAATCATAATTCATTCCTGAATTATTTATATGTATGTTATGAAGTTTAATAGTTTTTTTATATCTATTGAAATCAATTTTTGGGGATATTTTTTGCATAATTTTATTTTATATTATAGTTATTTTGTTCATTATTCTCTTCCTAGAACCATCATAAAATGAAGAAGGTCAAACCATTAATTTTGTAGATAACTTATATATATTTTATTAATGGTTAATCATATTGTAGTTAGCTTATACTATACTTGAATATGTTTCTCCATATGTACTTCTTTTATATTATGATATACCTATTATTTTATTTATGTTTTGAAGATTATATGTCTTGAAAATAATTGTGAGTATAAAAATTGATATTGGAAATACAGTTTCATAAAATAAAATCTTTTCATTTTTTTAGAATTATCATTATAGTCATGAGTTTTCATAGGGAATTTGATATATTTGGCAGTATTAAGATCAGTAATAACCAGTTATCTTATAAATACCATTCTATCCCAAAAGAGTTTTGTCAATGTGCATTTTCAAGGACTTAATATTTTTAATAGGTAATTTCAAAATAACTAATGGATTTTAATATAATTAGTATGAAATATTCTTCATAAATATAAATGTTGTATATATTTATTGAAATGTTATTTCATCATGTTTTGTTTAACTATCATGAATAATTTTTTAAATTGGTTTTTTAAAGTTGATAGGATATTATAATTAAGTTTCTTTTTTAGGATTCAAGTATTACTAAGAGGGGGTTGGGGAGAATCAATGAAATAACTTTCTTTTTTGTTTTAAACTTATTAAAAATTCTTGGATTACTGTTAATGATTTTTCCCCTACTGAACGCACTAAATTCACACATCCATAAGAACATAAAAATTTACAATGTTCACTAATCAATAAGCATAGCTACATCCTTAGTGTGGTTTGGGAACAATTTAATACCACATTATCCACTAGAAAATAATCCTTTGATTTAGAATATAATGATAATTACATTCCCTTACACTCGTGTATCACTTTGAAAACAATATAATAGTGTGTGTTTGCTCCCTCTTAGCATAAATATGGCAACAAAATGTTTATGGTGCATCATGGTCAATGTTTTCAATTTTGATCATTCAGTACAATTCTTCTCTTTCCTTCCTAGTAGCTAGTAGGAACATTCTCTACTCCATTGTGGATTGCCTATATCCTCTTTGGTCTGAATGGAACTAAATAGCATGAGTGATTTGTGAACTACCTATTCATCTGTAGACTATCTCTACTCCATGGATGGAAAATGGACCATGTACAACTAATGGTTTTTTGTACCATGGATACTCCAGATGCCACCACTTCTCTAGGGAAAAAAATACTTCATAGGCTGCCAATACCTCACAATCCCTTTTTTACTTTTAGGGAAATCAAGCCTCTCAAAACACTTCCAAAAACTCTCTCCATGGAAAACCTCAATTGCGAGAATAATCCCCCATGAACTAATTCATCTTTGATAGAAACTCTTCGTAATGAAATATTTGCATCATGGAATCCTCCTTCATGTACTATTTAGGCTTCACCTAATTATTCCTTAGAGAAAATATGTTCTCTAATAAAAATATCTCTTACATAATTATGGGCTTAGTGTCCTTTATATAGACAAATAAATCCAAAAATTTCACTATTCTGATTTACCCATTGTGTTAATGTTGTATAACCATCACCATATACTACACTCCTCCCAGGAAACTTTTTTTCCTCCCCGGTTCACATATCACATTTATTTATTTTTGGTGGATGATTATATCCAAAAAAAGATCATCGCCTCAATTTAAAAAATGATATACATCCCTACAAAATTGAATCCTTCTACAAAATACATTCATCCTACGAACCGTTTCTCTTACGTGCTCCACATCACTGTCATCTATGATCCGTATAATGCTGCTATGCAGAATAAAAATTAAAAATATCTTTTACAAAGTGAATTGATTTAACCATATTGACAAAAAAAGAAAACACTCTTTAAAACATCATTTTCTTACATCCAAAACATTTTCTATCCAACTTGGTCTAGACATATGAAAATAGTATAATCTCATAAAATATTATATACATGATTTATCAATTCCTTTTATCAAATAACACTTTTTGTTAAGAATAGTTGAGTTTGAAAGTCATATCTTTTTTCTGTGGTGTTAAAATTTCCCATTCTATAAAGGATTTATTGGGTTTTATAGCGTTACAATTAGAGGTTGAGTATTAATTTTTTCACAAAAACATCTGATGAATAAAAAATGAATCCTAAAATCTAATGTATAAGATACTATTTTATGCTTCAATACGTGAAATATATTTTTTCCATCACATCTATATTTCAAACATTCCATTAAATGGATGATTCATTTCTACTTTCTCATCAATTAATTTTATTAATTTATTGAAGGAATAAATGTTTTTAATATAAGAAAATGTTTATATTTTCATGAATAAACATCCTTATTTATACTAATGAATTTATTTATCATTTAAATATTCAAATTTTGAATTTTAATTTGTATAATATACATGAAATTTTTTTTCTTCTGGTAATAGATTATCATTTCGAAGATAATTGAAGTTATTTTTCTAGAGCGTGTTTATTTCAATAATTTTTAGAACTATTATTATTTTCAAATCAATAATGCGGAAAATTTTGATAAACTAAAAAATTTTTGAATTTGAAAATTTTGAGTTTTAAATTATTTGAGGTTTGTATAAATATTTTTTGAGGGGGTGATTTAAATTTTTTCTCAGGGTAAAAGTATATGAAAAATTATTTCCAACCATAAAATTTAACTTCATATCACAATTGGTAATCGATTTAAATAATTTTTTATTAATATTTAAATGGATACTTTTTTCTGTTATGGGAACTTATAGATGATAAATGGAGTTCATTTTAAAAACTATGTAATATTAAAATTTTCATTCATGTATTTTATAACGACCCTGACCCAAATAGCCTTGAGTCAGTGGTTACATTATTACCATGGAATAATTTACAACTAATCACATATCGAAGGAATAAATTGTTTTGTAGTTATTAAACTTGTTAAATACTCCAAACATAAATTCTAGTTGAAGTTATAAATAACAATATAATGGTTCTGTTAAGAAAAGAATTATTCTTCTTTCTTATTAGTTCATTAAAATCATAATATACAACCTATAATCCAAAGAAAAATAAGGCACAAGAAAGCGGTAATATCATATTCTCATTAAGGGTATTCTTATAATATAATATATCATTAATAAATAATCATAATCAGTAAGGAAAGGTGAATAACTGAAACACAATCCATTAAATCATAATCTTTAGTATAGTATGGAAACAATAAATGATATTGAAATAGTATCATATAAATAATCACATTGTTATTTATCTAATCATATATTCACATGAATTATCATTAACTAATCTCATAATGGGGCAATGAATAATGTTAGACATAATTAAATTATTTCCAAGTCTTCAGTGAACACATTATACATACACGGGTAAGGCTTGACCAATACCAAAACTAGTTTGTCTCATTGGACCTAACTATGCATCAAGGGTGTATATAGGGACCTTAATTTAAATTTATAATGCCAATAAATACCTCATATTAAAAGGATTAAATATACAAAACAAGAATAACAGTATTGAAAAACTATCATGCTAAATGTGAATACTTTAACAATAAACCATTAATGATATCAATACTGAAAATCCATAGTAAAACATATTATAAACCCATAAATAAAATAATTTAGATGGAATCATAGGATATGAACCTCAATCAGTCATTAAATATAAAAAATGATTTTTACATAGATTATAATAATATTGTGAAATCATTAATAATTTATTTAGATAAATAACCGTTTTTACATTAAATTATTTTTTTTAAAATATATGTACAATTATTAAAAAAACATTTTAAATGAAAATATCCTTTAAAATTTTTAAAGGATGATTAAAAAATTAAGATGTCATGTCTTTTGAAGATTTTGCACATGCCACATGAGTTAAAAAATAATTTATATTTATTTTTGTAAAAAAAGTCAAAAAGTAACTAACATTGGAATGAACTAAAATATTTATTTCCATCCATTTTATAAATAGTCAAACATGTGTAAAAATATTTTAAATATTCATACGATAATAAAAGAGTTTGTGAATTTTTTTTGTTAACATGAAAATGGATGAAAAATATTTCCCAATGTATATATAAACACAAACAATCCAAAATAATAATGACATTGTGAATTAACCCTTACCTTAGGATTAATTTCCATTATACGTATATGAATCTTATGTATAATGGTTTAAATATGGTTATTAATTTATACCAAAACAATATTTATATATACAATATCATATACGATCCTATTATATTATCTTATCACCTATTAATAATATTTCATTATTATCCTTGTTTTGAGTGTTAACTACTTCATTTTTCGTATGCATGTTTCATCATGTAAGTATAGTTTATAATTCAAATTATGTATTTATATCACCTTTATATTTATATTATGTTCATAGATATCATATATATTCATTATATAAATCTATGAATCATTATTTAATAGTTAACATGGAAAACGAATCACATCACGTCGTAGACATGGTAGGTTGTATGTATGCATGAACAACATTATCATTCCCTTGCGGGTTAAAGGGTAAGGAAGTGGAAAGTATAATAATTTTTACATAATTTGTGTTAGGTAATAATTATCATATATATATTTTTTTCAACATTATACTCATCCAATTATAGTGGTGATGAAAAATATTACACCATTACATGGATATGACATGTCGTACATAAGAATACATAGTGTTTTTATTTTTCATATGATGGATAAAAGGTGAAATTTTGTTTTCCCATAATCATAAAAACATATAATCATATATATGATAATGTAATTATTACATTATCATGGTAGAAACACATGAAGATGATGTAAAAGAAGAAATTAACTAGGATGAGTTGTAAACATGTTTACCTCTTCTTCAGAAGATTTCATTTAGATATCTTTTTAAGGGCTACATGGATGAAATTTTAGGAACTATAGGAGATGAAGAACCTGCATATAATGTCTTGGAAGGGAAATGACCAGGTTTTGGTCGATCTAGATGGGTCGATGTTTTGTGAGGAATCGAGGGAGATTGTTTAATTTTATAATTGATGTGAGGGGAAATTTTGGAAACTCTAAAAATATTAAATTTATTAAATTTAATTTTCATCTAAAAAATGTTCAAAAGTGAGTTATATCGAACATCATATATAATTTTATGAAAATTCTATCATTAAATTATTTTTCAACACGACTAGTACTTATTCCTACCATTATCTTTTGAGATTTACCATTATTTATTCTCTTTAACTCTTACCATGAAAACATTTTTTTACTCCTTGAGGGTTACCACAATTACTATAAAATATCCAGACAAACCATAAATGGATTATTTAAGACATTTTCAAACATATCCTAATAATTTTGATGAATTATATATTTTTTTAAATATTCTATTTTTTTAAAATGTATTATTTATTTAAAAATATCATTAATGTCAATATTGATACTATTAAATGCATGACATTTTTTAAATATAGTAACAAAATTATATCTTTAAAAACCCACTAATAAATACCTAATATTTCAATTTCATTTGTAAAAATCATGAATGATATTAATTAAATAAATTTATATTTCTTTAAATATTTTTATCACCAATTATTTGATATGTATATTAATTAAACAATATTTACATCATCATTATGAAAACCATTAATTTAGTAATTTCTTCAATGAAATAGAAAATAAATTATCATTATGATGATAAAAATTTTAGATTTCAATTTAATATTTATATTTGAATATATATTTTGAATAACCACATATTAAAAAATAAATACTAACTAAAAACATGAGTATGAAATAATTGAATTTCCTTATAATATATTACTCTATAAGGAATAAAGATATCAAAGTGGCTCCAAAATCACATAATGGTGCCCCAAGATTACTTTTCATTGAAAATAACTCATACACTAAAATTAAATCAGGTTTTTGTGTAATTTTGAAATATTTATAATATTATTTTTACTCTTAATTACACAATTTACCCTTAACCATGGCAATTCAAAAGTTTAAAAAGTTAATATTCATATTTTACAAAAATAAAAGTGTCTTATTTAATATATTTTAAAGTTATTATTGAAAAATGGAATCTACTTTTAAAAATTTAATAAAAATAATTTAATAAGATAAATTTAAAATAAACCGTCAAGATAAAATGAGAAGAAGAGTTTTTAATGTAAAAACATTCAGGAGGTTGAAATATTCCTATAAACATATTCAATGTGAAATTTATTCTATTGATCTTAATTGGGTTAAATGATATCAAATATATATAATTATATTTTGAAAATAATTATTTATATAATTTAACGTTATAAATTATTTAGAAAATAATGTTGTTTTCAATTAACAAGGTGTATTTTTTAATATTCATCAAATTATAAAACTTAACAGAAAAATTCAATAAAATTCAATCAATGTAATTTTAGATATTTTAATTTCATAGAATAACATTATTTTTTAAACATTATTTTTTAACGTTTCGGAACCTATATTAAAAACAACTGCACCATCATATGGTGGTAATAATTTCTTTTTATAAGCAACATATATTTTTTACATAAAATTTGATTTGTTCTTATATCATGTGTAGGTAAAATATAAGATATTTATTAAAAATTATATTAAATATATTTTCTATATTTTATATTAATATAATCCAAAATATTGGATTTTTTATTATATTTGTATAAAACACATTTGTTCTCATTTATATATTTTTTAGAAAAATATTTCCTTTTATTTTAAAAGGTGTTTTATATTAATTTATTATTAATTTTTAAAAAAGAATTCATTATATTTAAATTTTTAAAACATATTATCATGATTTTCCTAATATTATTAATCACCTCCATTATAATGGATATTCTATAATGGTAAAAATAAAATAATATTTAGTTCTTAGTTTAATATAAATGTGGAATATCATATACAAAATCAAAAATAGTGTTTCATTTTAAAAACATGGGATTTTATATCCCACGCTGAATAAATTGAATCCTAAAAATTTATACTCGGGACCCAAAGATAGTGGTTTTATGTTTTAAATTATCTTTTTGGAAATACCACATCAAAAATAGATTAATGAAACATCAACAATAAAATAAATAAAGGGAACTATGAAGGTCGCATAAGATACCATATACTACGGTTCCATGTAGGAGAACATGAACATGGAAGCGAAAACTATGTATAATGTTCTGATGGAGTGTATTAGAAAACAAAGACATGATAATGTTAATAATCCCAACACTATTTATTTTTTATCGGCGAAAATTCCATTGATTCCTTGGAAAAAAATTAAATGGATAATGTTTTTTGTTGTAAAAAATATATCTTAGTGTTGATGAATTATTTTTCTATACAGATAGCTAATAATTTCTTTATTTCATATCCATACAAACAATATCATCCTTTTTTTATTGAAATTATTTTTACTTCATCCATTACACCTAGAAATGAATGCTCAGAAATAAATGTTTACCCCTAAATAACATTTAAGATTCATAAGATCAATGAGCCATTCCTTCAGTTTTTAAATGTTTACTAAACCAAAAATTATTTTCATATGTTACACAATAAGATAAAATGTATGTTAACCTCAAACAATAATATCCAATGTACAAATTAATCCATTCCATAAGTAGTTACCTGGACACTTATCCAAATTAAATCTATCCAAATTCAGTGACCATCAATTTGTAACAAATCTCACTGAATTTTCAAAAATAAACACCACATAATAATTTACCCAAACAAAAAATGCATATATTTTTTACAATACCAAATATATGAATAATTGTATCACCTTTCAGTTGTAATGAATTCATCGATGCTTTAAACAATAAAATCACTGGTATATTTCATAAATCAATACATGCAGTAATCCTAGTAAGGATAAAATCAACCATCAAATCACTACCCACATTCATAGTCTCCAATAGTATTCCATAAACGCCCATTTTTCATTATTATCTCAACATCAGGAATATATTAATGGTTCTCTTTCCTCAGCCACATTTTTTTTCAAAAGACGAACATCCCACTAAATAAAAATACCTCGGCATCTGTACCTTTCATCATATGATATAAAATTATTAAAGAATAAGTATTACAACACTATCCACATTTATTCCATAATTCTTATAACTAGTACATCATTGACCAAATGAAATAATTCTTTAATCCAAGAATAAAAACAGTAATCATTCATTTTGGCATGTGGTGATTTCATAACCACGATCATCATCCATTAGATTCAATTGAGGCATATTATTTTGGCACTTGACATATTCCTTTTCATAGTTTACTATATCCTTGTAATTGAAGTATTGTATATTGGAATCATTTTTTAATTCTTTCAATTAGAATAATGGTTTCCTTTATATCCAAACTTGTATAAAACTCCCATTAATTTTAATAAAGTTTCTTGGTGTTTATTTCCATTATTATCACATGTGGAAAAATACATATTTCTATTATTCCCTTTATCAATGCTTTTCCCAGATATGCTATTGTTCTCAAACCTATCTCTAAGGTCATAATACTTTTATAATTCAATCTCTATATTAATGGGAAATTATAATATGCCTCGTATGACAATAATTCATGGGAGACTACTTCCTGTTGAAATATTTTCTTAAACCCATCAATGAATTGTTATTCATACTATTTGGATTATGTTAATAGATGTGGTTCTCATTCACTCTTCTAAAAACCATTTCTAATCGTTGTCATATAATATATTACATTATAACATTATGAAACATAATGTATAATATCAAAAAAAGTGAATCACATTACTTAAAATGAATATTTATGGATAACTAATATCTACATCATTAGATTGGTTTGTTTGTTAATATTTCACTTTTAATCCATATGGTTTCATTATCTAATCTATGTTTTCCAAAATATCATTCCCAATGCCTCTATGAAACTTCCTACAATACCAACTGTAATGACCTGAAACCTAATATCCATGTGTTTCTATTTACTTTGTAACATTAGCATATATTACAACGAATCCCATCCATATGTAATGAAAAGTTTAATAGTTTAGGAAAAGTAGATACATAGTTGAACCATACATTAAAATTAAAATTATATAATTCAATATAATGATTTTTTTAAGAACCCTATTATTCCACTTCCTTATCCATGCATGTCAATCAAAATATACATCTTGAAATCCTAAAAAATAAAAATAAAGGGGTGAACTCGGATTCTTAGTGAGACTTTTCATACACGAATATCTATCATTAATCAATACTAATAAACATTAAGGATATACTAATAACTGAAAGAGAGTCTATTTAATCGTAATATTGGTCATAATATTGATAGACTAATGTCACGACCTGCCTTCACCAAAAGGAGGGAAGAGTCAACTGATTTCCAGGCCCTTCCTTCAATAAGTTGAAGGAGAGATAATGACCCCTGACACCCTCCTTCAATAGGTCCCGGAGTGGTGACCAGCGCCAAAGGTATATAACAACACACTAAATGGAAGGCATTAGCCTTTTTCTTTTAATAGGGTTGGGAGATAAGATAGTAAATCCCACAACACCAAAACTGAAAGTGAAACTGCGGTTGAAGGTAAACCATTTCCACGTGCATGATCAAAGATAAAAGATATATGTTACAAAACCCCAAAGGAAAAAAGGAAAACCAATAAAAGAAAGGAATCAACAACAATTGTCCCAAAATTCCATGCTCGTAAGGTCCCGCACGATCCCTGAAGTCCTCCTGGAAACCTGAAATCATTTTTATATACGTAGGGTGAGAATACAAGTACACTCAGTAGGGAAAAACATAAATCTCTCATGCACAAGTGGGGAGGCATACTAATGCCCTGTGAGAAAAGAGAGAACCAAGCACCTAAAAAGGAAAACTAACCACCCATGCCTCACCAAGAAACACTCCCAAAATAACGCAAGTCAAGTAAAGTATAGTAATATCACATCGATGTTTGGGTACCCCGCGCCACTTTCCCACTAGTTATTGAAGACATCCTAATCATCGGACCAATCCCACCATTATCACTACAGTCCCACTACCACACCCTGCCCGCACACACCTGAGCCATATCCTCACGCAGTCCTACTACCCAACCTCACCTGCACACACCTGGACCATAGCCGCACATCCCACCCATAAACACCTGGGCCACAACCACCGCACGTAACCATACCCACAAACGCCTGTGTCAAACCAACCACTACCATGCCCAAAGACAACTGGGCCTCATCCTAAAGACACATGGGAAACAACCTACCCGCACACACCTGGGCCAACCTCCACACTACCCTACCTGAATATACTTGGGCTACCCGAGAAAGGGAGAAGAAAGGATCTAATAACCATCCACAAAAAAAAGTGTTGGGAAAAACACTTTCCCCATGAAATAGGGGTTTTCGGCAATAGGTTATCAACTTGGGTGGGGAGTGAATAAGAAACACAAAACTACAAGTATATGTATAGATAACAAGCACTCACCCAAATCTAGGTTTTTCTCCATCCATCCTAAAGAACAAAATTATTACCTATGACCAAGTCACAACTCACACCAATCCAAAACCCATTTGTTACATTCTTGTTTCCACGTTTGGTAATAATTTATAAATAAGTTTATGCACCTACTTATACAACTAGGAATCATAACCACAAGCCAAGGGAAGAGTATAGTCAAACATCAACTTAAACATTCACACACGGTTTTCTTGTAAAGTAACAACAAAAAAGGAATAAGTGAGATCCCTCGAAGTACTGGAACCAAATAAAAAAACCCAAGATACTTCCCCATGTTCCCAAAATCTAGGATCCAACAGTTCCTCAACAACAGAGGATTCCACCCCAATTTGTGATATAGTCATGGTAACCACCTGGCCTTAAATTCACAACCATTGGTAGCCTAACAACAGGGATCCCATCCCCATCCACATCACCCAGCAATCGGCCCGTGAATGAAAAACAACCCAACCACCACCACCAACACAAAGCAGGCCCATGCTGGTATTTTCATATTTAAAGGATTTAACAAACTTCATAATTCCAACTTCCTGGTACTTTAACCGGGGTTATCACAGAAAGGATTGATCTTGGTGTTTTCAATTTATTTAGCCGGATGTACGTAATTAACCAAATTTCATTACACATAAAGGGTTCACAAACACAATAAAATCTATTTAAACATCACCAGAGGTAAGGGTTCATTAGTGAACAGATAAAGACCACCAACGGTAATGATTTTCAGTAGGCGTAAGCCCGTACAATTAAGAAATAATTAATCATGGAAGATCATAAAACAATAAAGCATCATAGATCACACCCCTCCCCCTTCATTCTATATAGAATTCATTCATTATCTTCATTTAGGTTTGGTTCGTCCAATCCTACAGAATCAAAAGCATGCCCCCCCCATGATACACAAAAGGGAGAGACGAAGGGGAAATTCCCTACTTTATTGATCAATGATAAAAGTTTATGTTCATGCGCTAGGAATAGAAGATGCATGATTTGCAGGAGTGGGGCCTCAAGATCTCAAAGACGAACAGACAAATTGATGGGAGGGTGATCGAAAAAGAGAAACCTCGGGTTAACCCTTTAGTTTATAAGTTCTGGGGACGGTTGAGATAAGAATGTGAAACTGCGTAAGGAGCGGGTCGTGGGTTGACCATGTGGCCCCACACATCATTAAAGGGGTCCTCTCCTTTGGGGGCGGTATTAATCGATGCACAGACCAGGTGACTCTTAAAAATTTAATTAAAATCCATTTATGGGCATTACTAGGCTTTAAAAAAACAAGCTTAAAGGGGTCATAAGAGGGTTTAAACCCCAATTTTTTGAAAAAGGGAGGTGCTACTGGAAAACCCGTGGGGGTAAGAGCCACAGGTAGCTCACAGCTATCGGTAGCCGAGATACCGGTAGCCTGAGATACCGGTAGGCTGAGATACCAATAGGCTCCAGATACAAGTCGACCGATCTTCCGTTTGGCCTGTTACTGGTAGGCTAGGGCTACCGGTAGGCCTACCATTAGGGGTAAGCCTCATTACCTATGCAGACTACCCAGAACACCCATCATCAAATTTTTCACTAAGTAATTGACCTCCAAGAACCCGGTCCATTACCTTAGATACCTCTCAAACTATTATCGCCGTCAAGAATCAAAACAACCCGTAGGAAAGAGAGGGTCTGAACAACCACCTCCAATGATACCTCTCAGGATCTAACCCCATTGTTAACTAAAAACAACTTCATATTAAGAACCAAGTGACATAGCACGTGAAACTGCCCAGTCATGTGGGTTGGAGAGTCTCTTTCCCCCATTTCAAGATACTATCTTCTTTGGGTGGCACTAACTCGCCCGCACGGGTTTAATCATATCAACCATAATGCATCTTGATTAGGGGTCAGATACTCCCCTCCCCATTTCCAGAACTTTCACACACATTCAGAGAGGAATGAAAAACCACATATTTCATAGCCAACAAGGTAAAACGCTCCACCACAAAAAGTATAAACAGAATATCAAAAAACTCAAAACAACATTGGGTACTGGGAACACATCAATGCTTCCCTCTCCCATGTACTCTCCTCAAGCCCACCGTGTCTCCATAACACACAAATCAAGGGAATGGTTCTCCCACGAAGCACCTTCTCCTCACTATCCTCGATCAACACTGGTCTTTCCACCAACGTCATGTCGTCCTTGATGTCTATCTCTCCCTAGTCGAGGACGTGTGAATCGTCGTGCAGATACCGACGGAGCTGGGACACATGGAAGACGTCATGTATCCTCTGTAGCGGTGGTGGTAATGCTAGATAATAAGTCACTTCGCCGACCCTCCCCAACACTTCTAAGGGTATGATGAACCTAGGGGAAAGCTTACTCCCCTTGTCGAACCTCTATTGTCCACGCCGAGGGGAGACCATCCTGAACATGTCGTCTCCAACCTCAAACTCCAAGGGCCTTCTCCTGGTATCATCATAAGACTTATGTCGGTCCTGGCCCACCATCAACCTTTCCCTTATAAGTTAAACCTTCTCTGCCGTGCTCTGCACCACCTCCGGGCCAAGGATGCATGCCTCTCCGACTTCGGTCCAATACACAGTTGAGTGGCATGGCCTCCCGTACAAGGCTTTGAACAGAGCCATACCAATGGTAGATTGATAGATAATATTGTAGGCAAACTCTTCCAGAGGCAAGTGTCACACCCATGATCCTCTTGAGTCCAGAACGCATGACCGCATCATATCCTCCAAGGTCTGGATGGTGTGCTCTGTCTTCCCATCTCTCTGGGTATGGAAAGCAGTGCTAAGACATAGCTGGGTGCCAAAAGCATGCTGCAATCCTCTCTAGACTCGTGAGGTAAACCATGCTTCCCTATCCGAGACTATGAACCTCAGAACTCCATGAAACCGCACCACCTCATCCACGTACCTTAGTGCCAAAACATCCACTACCCTCGACTCCTTAATTGACAAAAAGTGAGCTGATTTCATCAACAGGTCGACTACTACCCAGATGGCATCATATCCCCCTTGAACCATGGGTATTCCTGTGACGAAATCCATCAAGATGTCCTCCCACTTCCACTCAGGGACATCTAGAGACGGCAGCAGGCTGCCTGGAACTCGGTGTTCAGCCTTCACCTGCTGACACACTAGGCACTCTACCGCAAACTCTGCCACTGCTCGCTTTACTCCGGGCCACCAGAACTGTCTCTTCAGAAACTGCTACATCTTGGAAACTCCTAGGTGCACCGCTAGGGATGAATTGTGGAACCCACTAAGATCCTTGCCGTGCATCGCTTGTGGAACAAACCACTTTCCCTGGAAAAGCATCCAGTTCTGACCATCCTCCATCCATCCTTCCAGCGAATTGATCTGGTCAACTCGGTCACACATTACATCGCACTCTGAGTCTCCCCATTGAGACTCCTCCACTTGCTAAAACAGAGATGACTGCACTATCATCTAATACATGAAACCTCTACTGTTATCCGTCCTCGCATCGAGGTGCAAGGCAGCAACTCCTCCATTGCCTTCCAGGCGCCTGAAGACTCTCGGACAACATCATTTTTGCGATCTCATTCTCAAGGAATCAGCCACTACATTCCCCTTCCCTGGAGTGTATGAAATCTCAAAGTCATATTCCTATTGGAACTCCACCCACCTTCACTGCCGCAAGTTTAGGTCCCACTGGGAGAAGATATAACTCAATATTTTGTGATCCATGAAGAAAACAAAGAGTTCTCTGATGAGGTAATGCCGCCACAAATTTTGAGAAAAAACAACCACTGCAAGATCTAGATCGTGGGTGGCATAATTACGCTCATGAGGGCGTAGCTTCCTAGACCCATAAGATATCACCCATTGTCGCTGCATCAACACACATCTAAGGACCTGCCCTGATGCATCACAGAACCCCTCAAACGCCACCCCTTCTTCTGGTAGTCTCAGTACTGGGGCACTAACCAACTTATCCATTAGATTGCTGAAGGCTACCTCGCACTGCTAACTCCACACGAAAACCTGATCCTTCTTGTTCAAGGTAGTCAAAGGGGCTGCAACTCAGGAGAAGTTGGGTTCGAACCTCTGGTAGTAACCTGACAGCTCGAGGAAACTACGAACATATTCCACATTATTGGGTGCTGCCCAAGAAATAACTACATAAACATTTGATGGGTCCACCGCTACCCCATGTTCGGACACTATGTGCCCAAGAATGTGTACTTCTCACATCTAGAACTTGCATTTCGAAAAATTCCCATAGAGTTGGTGTTGTCGAAGGACCTCCAAAACTGTCCTCAAGTGCTCCATGTGGTCCTCCTCTGATCTTGAATAGATCAGGATATCGTTGATGAATACAACTACGGACTGATCTAGGTACTCCCGGAAGAAGGAGTTTATAAGCCCCATGAACACAGTCGGGGCATTCGTAACACTGAAAGGCATGACTACAAACTCGAAGTGTCCATATGAGCCCCTGAAAGCCGTCTTCAAGATGTTTCCCTCTTTCACTCTCAACTGGTGATACCCAGACCACAAGTCGATCTTCGAGAACCACCATTCCCCTTTCAGGTTGTCAAAAAGATCATCTATCCTCGGAAGAGGGTAGTGATTCATGATCTTTTCTTGATTCAGCCTCCTGTAATCTATGCACAACCTGATACCACCATCTTCCTTCTTTGTGAACAATACTAGATCACCCCACAGTGATGCACCTAGTCGAACATAACCCCACTTCATGAGATTGTCAATCTGAATCCGGTACTCTCGCAGCTCCGAAGGTTCCATCCGGTAAGGAGCCATCGAAATCAGAGGAGCATGAGGATGCAAGTCTATCCCAAACTTCATATCATGTCGAGGGGGTAGAGTCTTCATCTATTCAAGAAAGACATCCATAAAATCACTGAAAATTCCTAGCACCTCTACCATCTCATCATACACTGACTCTACTAACAGATCAGCTAATAAAGAGAGGAGGAGTTCCTCTCACCTGCTGCCCTTCTGACTTCTCCGCTCACCGGTGAAAGTAACACGACGGCCGCCCAAGTCTGAGAACACAAACCATTCTCAGAAGAAATCGATGACGTCACACACAGAGAACATCCAGTCAATTCCTAGGATGACATCATATGGTGTATCTATTGTAGTAGTAGATCTCTGACCGACTGATGTGGCCCTATCATAAGTCTGCATCCTCTACAAACATATTAAAAGTTGGTCTAGCCTCTGACTAGTGTGCTCCGCGCCAGTGTCACTGGATGTCTCTCGGCATCTAGATCCAAAGCACAGTCTAGACCAGGTGCAACAAATGAGTGGGATTCTCTAGTATCGAACAAGGCGTAATCAAGGGTACTGAACAAACTGATCGTACCTCTAAGGACATATGGCCCTGCTGGAACTGCTACCTCCGTGGCGTGCAGCTGGCTACGCCCAGCTTCCCTGACCCTCGGCTGTTGGCCGCCTCCCCAACCACGCCCTGGTCGAGGTCCCTGAGGAGCACCCTGTGGTCGGCCTCCTCCTGTAACGTCTGCCCTCGGAGGAGTGGGAGCTCGCTACCCATGCTACTGCTGCTGGAAAGGCCAAGCTGGCAGCTGCTGCTGGGGATGGTGTTGGGCATGTCCACCACCATCATACTGTACTCGGTCCGGGAACTGATTCTGGAGATGTCTATGTCTCCCATAGATGAAGCAACTTGGTCCTGGGCTCGGAAGGAAAGGGTGAGGACCGGGGGACCAGAACTGGAATTTGATGTGGTCTTCTCCCTACTAGTCGTAACCTAGAGGGTCCTGACGATGGAGGCATAGTGTTAACGGCCTTCCCCTTAGATTATCCCAGCTGGATCCCATCTCGTGTCACACATCCTAGAGCATGCATCCCCTCTACAACTTCGGCCTTCTTCTGGACCTCCAAGTATGTCGGCAGGGTGAAGGGGGTAACATCATACTGATGGGAGGGTCATAGAACCTCCTCTAAACATCTTGCCCGAGAATCCTCCTCGGGAAAGAGGTTTGTACCAAAATTTAGGATGTCCTTGAACTTGATTCCTAGATCCCATAATGACATACTCCCCTTCTGGAGGGAGAGTAGCTCCTACCTCTTCTCTGCCTTCTTCATAAAAGAGAGGAATTCTGCCTGGAACTCCATCTCAAAATCAGCCCATGCCACCTCAGCCTCTCTCCTCTCCCCCAGGTAATGCTTCCACCACTGACACGCTGATCCCCACATTTGGATGATGGACAGAGGAACCCAATACTCGGTCAGGGATCGAATCAGGCCAAATGATATCACCATCTCCTCTAGCTAGCTCTCCATATTCATGTCAGAGGTGCTGCCCTCATACTTCAAGAGGGTCTGTCGCTGGAAGGCCCAAAGTGTCCTCTGCCACTGGTCATCTTATTCCTCTTGATCATTCCTCTGCTGGTCATCCAAGTCAACCTCTTGGGCCTCGATTCCCGTACTTCCCATGGTCGCCTCCCAGGTTCTATATCTGCAAGGTAAAAAAGGAATTATGAGCCCAAGTAGTGTAGAATATTGTTCTTAAAACTTCTTAAACTTCTTATTGATTCCAATTCCCAAACCACCCATGAAACACGAGAACACAAGTCATTATGATGCATGTACCCTTCCTAGGGTCTCTACCCTACAATCAACATGGCCTCACTTGGTCATTCAGTAGGTCCTGAGTACTTGCATCATATCATGGGGGGCCCTAAAATCCCATGTCATTGTCGATCATCCATTTCCTAATTCATGAACCAAGGTAAACCAACACTGTCGTCCTACCATCCCATGAAATCCACATTGTGCCTAACTCCAGACTCCATCCTATCTCTCAACCATCAGCTCTGATACCATTCTGTCATGACCCTCCTTCACCAAAAGGAGAGAAGGGTCAGCAGATTTCCAGGCCCTTCCTTCTTTAAGTTGAAGGAGAGATAATGACCCCCGAAACCAGCATTCAATAGGTCCCGGAGTGGTGACCATTTCCAACGATATATAACCACACACTAAATGTAAGGCATTACCCTTTTTCATTTCATAGGATTGGGAGATAAGATAGTAAATCCCATAACCCCAAAACTAAAAGTGCAAGTGCGGATGAAAGTAAACCATTCCCACATTCATGTTCAAAGGTAAAAGATGCAAGTTACAAAACCCCCAAGGAAGAAAGGAATACCAAGAAAAGAAAAGAAACAATAGAAACTGTCCCAAAAGTCCACGCTTGTAAGGTCCCATGCGATCCTTGAAGTCCTCCTAGAAACCTGAAAGTAGTTTTATATATGTAGGGTGAGCATAAAAGTACACTCAGTAGGGAAAACCTAAAGCCCTCGTGCACAAGTGGGGAGGCATAATAATACCCTGTGAGAAAATAGAGAACCAAGTACTTAGTAAGTAAAACTACCCACCCAAGCCTCAACAAGGCACACTCCCCACATAACAAAAGTCAAGTAATGTATAGTAATAGCACCTCGATGTTTGGGTGCCCCACGCCACCCTACCACTGGTTATTGAAGACATCCTACGCATCGGACCAATCCCGCCATTCTCACCGCAGTCTCACTGCCACACCCCGCCCGCACACACCTGGGCCATATCCTCACACAATCCCACTACCCAAACTCGCCCGCACACACCTAGGCCACAACCGCACATCCCGCCCGCAGACACCTGGGCCACAACCACCGCATGTAACCATACCCGCAAACACCTAGGCCAAACCAACCATTTCCATGCTCGAAGACACCTGGGCCACATCCTGAAGACACTTTGGAAACAACCTGCCCACACACACCTAGGCCAACCACCACACTCCCTGCCCGAAGATAATTGGGCTACCCGGGAAAGGGAGCAGAAAAGAGGTAATAACCATCCAATAATAGAAGTGTTGGGAAAAACACCCTCCCCAATGAAAAGGGAGTGTTCGGCACTAAGTTCTCAACTTGGGTGGAGTGCAAACAAGAAACACAAAACTACAAGTATATGTATACATAAAAAGAACTCACCCAAATCTAGGTTTTTATTCAGCCAGCCTAAAGAACACCATCATAACCATGACCAAGTCACAACTCACACCAATCCAAAACCCATTTGTCCCATTCTTATTTCCATGTTCGGTAATAATGTTTAAATAAGTATCTTAGCCTACTTAAACTCGCAAGCTTAAGTACAAGCCAAGGGAAGAGTGCAGTCAATCATCAACTTACACATTCACACCCGGTTCTCTTGTAAAGTCACAACAAAAAAGGGATAAGTGAGATCCCTCAAAGTACTGGAACCAAAGGAAAAACCCTAGACACTGCCCCATGTCCCCAAAATCCAGGAGCCAACAGTTCCTCAACAATAGAGGATTCCACCCCAATTCGTGATATAGTCAAGGTAACCACTGGGCCTTAAATTCCCAATGACTGGAAGCATAACAACAGGGGATCACATCCCCACCCACATCACCCAACAATCGGCCCGTGATAGAAAAACAACCCAACCACCACCACCAACACAAAGCAGGCCCAAGCCGGTATTTTAAGATTTAAAGGATTTAAAACACTCCATAATTTCAAATTTGTTGTACTTTAACCGGTGTTATAACAGAAATGATTAATCCTAGTATTTTCAATTTATTTAGTCAGATAGACAAAATTAACCAAATTCATTTACATAGATAGGGTTCACAAACATAATACAATCCATTTAAACATCACCAGAGGTAAGGGTTCGTTAGTGGACAGAGAATGACCACCAACAACCATGATTTTTAGTAGGCATAAGCCCGCACAATTCATAAATAATTAATAATGGAAGATCATAAAACAAAGCAGAATCATCGATCACACCCCCCTCCGTTATTTATAGAATCCGTTCATTATCTTCATTTACGTTTGGTTTGTCGAATCCTACAGAATCAAATGCATGACCACCCCCGCATGATACACAAAAGGGAGAGATGAAGGAGAAATTCCCTACTTGATTGATCGACGATCGACGTTTATCTTCATGTTCCAGGAATAGAAGATGAGTGATTTGCAGGGGTGGGGCCTCGGGAACTCAAGGATGAGCAGACAAATCGATGGGAGGGTGATCGAGAAAAAGAAACCCAGGAATAACCCTTTTGATTATAAGGACTGAGGACGGTTGAGATAAGAACGTGAAACCGCACAAGGAGTGGGGTCGTGGGTTGACCACGCGGCCCCACACATCATTAAAGGGGTCCTCACCTTTTCCAGCGATTTAAACCGACGCACACACCAGGTGCCTCTTAAAAATTTAATTAAAATCCATTTATGGGCGTTAATGGGCTTTAAAAAAAGCGTGATTCAAGTGGTCAAAATAGGGTTTAAAACCCAATTTGCAAAAAAGAGGAGGCGCTACTGGAAAACCCTTCAGGGTAAGATCCACGGGTAGCTGACAGCTATCGGTAGGCCAAGCTAGCATTAGGCTGAGCTACCAGTAGGCCGAGCTACCAGTAGGACGAGCTATGGGTAGGCGAGCTACCGGTAGGCCGAGCTACAAGTAGGCCGAGCTATTGGTAGGTTGCAGCTACTGGTAGGCCGAGCTACCTGTAACCTAGGGCTACCTGTAGGCATACCGTTAGGGGTAAGCCTCATATCCTTCCCAAATTACCCATAACACCCATCATCGGATTTTTCACTAAGTAATGGACCTCCAAGAACCCGGGCCATTACAACTAAATTATAAACAGATAATTACAAATAAATAGTAACAAGTATATTTTAAAAAATGAATAATATCATGAAAAAATAAATAATTAATAAAATAATTAGAGAATGCATAGTGTAGGACATCATATACATAGTGTCAAGGATTCTCCAAGAAACCATTTAGAAACTTGTAACACCTTGGCCAATACCCAAACTAGTTTATCTCATGATACTTATCGATGCATCTATGGGAAACAGCAGGTCCTTACCATCATTTATATAGTCCAATTGATTATTTATATGAAAATTACGAAATATAAACAACATAATCACTTGAATTGAAAAACTATCATGTGAAATGTGAATAGATCCCAGTAAACCATGAATGGTATCAAAATAGCACATCCATAGGCAAACTAATCATAACCCCCTTCAATAAAATATTGTATTTTGTATCATGAGGGATTAACAATATTTAAAAATAAGATACCACAATGGATTTTGAAAAAGATGAAAACAATCAAATTAAATCATTAAAATGCTCATGGGAGAAGGATCCCTTTTCTACATAAAATAATTTATTTAAAAGCAACAAAATTAAAATTATAATAAATTGTCATTGAAAATAAAATATTAAAAGTTTAAATGATGTAGAAAATAAATAAGGCATTATGATTCTGTAAAAAAAAACTCATGTCATAGATGCTAAAAAAACTGTACTTTCTTATTTTAGGTGAAAAAAACAAAAATTACCTCATTTTGAAAAAGACAAAAAGTTTCATTTCAAATAATTTTATTTAAATTCAATGAAGTGTAAAATGAATTAAAAAATAAATAAAATAGTAAATATAGTTATGATTTTTTTAGAAAATGTGTACATGTAAGAAAAATAATCCCCATTGGAGACTTACAGTTAAATAATCATGAATAATAATGAGATTGTGAAATAACCAATTCTTTATGTATGATTTCCAATGTACATATCAGGCCTGCTAGTATAATTGTCTAAATCATGTCAATAATTTATTCCAAAACCATATTCATTTTTATGATATCATATTTGATTTACTTATATTATCTTATCAATTGTTTGCTAAATATATTTTGTTATTACCCTTATTTTAGGAGTTAATTGCATCATTTTCCTATACACGTTTCATCGTGTGAGTGGTGTTTCATATATAGATTATTTTTTTATTTCATCTTTAGAATGATATTAATTTCACAAATATCATATTAATTCATTATATTCATTTTTATAATCATTATTTGATTGTTAATAAGTATAATGAATCACATTGCATCATGGAGATGGTAGGTCATGTGTACGCCCATGCAAAGGTATCATTCCCTTAATGGTGAAAGGGTAAGGAATTTTATAGTATATTGTTTTTTCAAAAACTATTATAAAGTAAGAATTTTCACATATATCCATTTATACATCAATATACTCATTCAATAAAAGTTTTGATGGAAAACATATTACACCACATTATAGAGAGAGTAATTCATATGTGCATACGCATGGTATTTATTTTCATAAGATGGATTAATGGTAGAATACATTTGTCACATAATCATAATATAATATTAGAATATATATGACATCTGATTTAACACTTTATCAGGGTAAAAACACATGAAGAGGATATTTAAGAATAAATGATCCTTAATGAGTTGGTAGAAATGATCACCTCTTCTTTGGAAGAATTCCTTTAGATCTCTTATGATGGGGTATGGGTATGGAATTTTGTGAAGACCATGATATAAAAAATATGGGTGTTGTGGAGAAAAATGGGTATGTTTTTTTCACTCAATAATTACCAACATGGAGTGAGGAAGTGAGGGATGATGTTCCCTCTTATTACTTTTGTGAGGGCAGTTTTGGAAACTCTAAAAGTATTATATAGATATTAATTAATTTTCTTCTAAAATTGGATATAAAGTGATTTATTTATTTTAAAATAATTTTTATGGGTGAAAATAATCTTAAAAAATAATTTTTATAAGGGTTTAGGTCACATCCTTACCCATTTCTTTTGTATTTAACCCCAATATAATCCCTTAAACTATTATGGTCACAACATGAATTTTTACTCTTTAAGGGGAAATATAGTGACTATAAAATGTCTAATGAACCCTTAATGGATCATGTATGAAATTGGAAACCTTATCCAAATCAGTTTTTTATAATTTAAATTTTTATGAAATTTATATCATTTAATAAATTACTATTTATTTTATAATATCATTAATTTCAATTTCAATACTACTACTTACCAGACATTTTTAAAATATCATAACAATATGATATATTTTAAAAAAACTTCATTATGTCACTAATATGTTAAGGTCATCTTGAAAATTCATTAATTTTATTAATTATATATTACTATATTTATTTTAGTATTTTTAATATTATTTTTTATATGTCCATTAATACAACAATTACAACATCATTATAATGAAAGCCTCTAATTTAATTATTTATTTCCTAGATTTAAACATAAATTATCATGATATAGGTAATTATCTTTCAATAAATATTTATAGTCTATGATATATTCTAAAAAAATACAAATAAAAAATTTATACTTATTAAGAACATGAGTATGACATAATTGAATTTCCAAAAAATAAAATATTACAATATGAATAAATCCATCGATGTGGTTCCCAGAGCCCATAAAATCATCCCATGGATGATTTGGTTTAAAATATATCATTAAATAAAATTAGGTTATTTGTCATGTTTATTTTATAATATTTTTAATATTATTTATACCCTTAATGTCCAAATTTACCATTAACCGTTGTAATTTTAAAAAAAGAACTAATGTTACTATTCGTATTTTCCAAAAATAAATTGAAATTATTGAATATATTTCTTCTTTAAGTTTCCAAATGTGGAATATATTTTTAAAAATTCAAACCATATAATTTGAAAAAAATAATAATATAAAATTAATCCCATAGATGGAATGAAAAGGCATGTTGTTACAGTGAAAACAATCAAAAGATTCAATTGTTTTTATATAGAAATTCTATATAAAATTGAGTAAAATTAATTAAACTAAATAAAATGACATAAAATTTATCTAATATTATTTAAATACAATAAGAATATAATTTAATTCAATAATTGTTTTTGACAAAAATGATTTTTTTGATTAAAATTTAGTATTGTTTACTATTTATCAAAACATGAAACTTGTCATAGAAATAAAAAAATAAATCAAAGTAAAATATAGTACTTCTATTTTGATGGAGATATTTATTTTAAAAAATATAGTCTATACAATTTTAAAAAACGTTATTTGAAACTATTGTACCAAAAAATGTGGAAAAAGATTCTTTTTTATAAAAAATACAACTTTTATGTGTAAACTTATATTTTTTATTATAAAATGTATAGAAAACACATAGGTAGAATGTTAAAATTTTTATTTAGTATATTATATATATATATCATTTATAAAATAAAATTTATGTGGTTTCATTATTTTATTGTTTTAAAACACACTTGTGCACATTTAAATAGTTTGTTTGAAAAATATTTTCTTTTTTTGTCAAAAAGGATTTTATATTAAATTATAACTAATTGGTCACAATATAATTCATTATATTTATATGTGTAAACGATACTATAATAATTTAGTTAATATTATTCATTTCTTATATTGTAATATCGAGGTTATAATGGAATCATTTAATTAATATTTATATGTTCATTTGAACTCGATGTTGCATATCATGTACATTATCAAACATAGTGTTTCCTTTTAAAAATATACATGTTACATTTGTTATTTTAATAACATGAATGAGTATCTTGTCATATAATAACTTAATTATATTGTTTTTAAAATCATAATATACTCAATATAAATATGATTTATCTTGTTGTTTTGTTCTAAGTGTTTTTTTGTGCATAATGAAATTTTTGTGACATTATTTATAAATTTTTTCTGTGTTTAAATAATGAGACTATTGTTTTAGTTCTAGAGATATTTAAATGTATTTATGTTAATTATAGTGTATTTATATTAGTTTCATCTTGATATATGAACCCATAGTGTGTTATTTATAAGATGTACAAATTATTTGGATTTTTATATAACTGATCCCAATGATTCTGGATTCGAACTGTTGAAGGATATCTTACAAAAAGGCCACAAAATCCCTAATCTGGAAGAGAATATTATTTCTAGGAGTCATAAAGTCTCTTATTACTTAATGTCAAGAAATTTATTGTTTTTGAGAGATATTATAATCATTAAAAATTGTTTTTATATATATCCTAAAAAAGAATTCTTGAGTGTTTTTCATGGTAAAAAACCTATCATTTCTTGTTGTAATTGATGATTTTATGATACTTTAATATTGAGGGAATTCGTGTAGAAATAAAATATATATTCGATAATTTTGATCATTGTTATCCTATTGTGAATTAAGAGCTTCATATAGTCATATTGATAAAGGTTTTATTGGTTTGGAAGACTTAGTATCTAGGTTTGGACAATGATACCTTCCAATATGTGTAAATAATATAGATTTCAAGGGATATAAAGATAGACCATTCAATAGGTATATTTTCAAGGATATCTTGGATAAATTTTTTATACTTATTTATATTTGTATTAAAATTATGGTTTTATAATATCATTTAAAGATTAGTTTCTTTAACAATGAATAGTCCATGTTTTTCTAATTTTACTATGCTTACATGATTATAAAAGTTTCGTTTTTTGCTGTGTAAATTGATTTTAAATAATGGTATTAAAAATTTTAATCATTAATTTTAGTTGTGTTAAATAATTTTAACTATTATATTCTATTGGATTATTATTAATTTATATTATTTTTTGTTTTTACACAACAAGTTTCCATAATTGCTTTTTGTTTTTAAACTACAATTCACAATTCTTTACATTTACCTTTCATTGTATATATTGGAAAATAATAAATAATTCATAATACATGTGGAATTAAATTGAAATATTCTTCACCCATCATAATTAATTATATTCAAACATATATATATATCCATGATATTATGAAATACATGAGAACCATAAATGAGATATAAAGGAACCATAGTTATCAACACTTTTCCATGTGGTTGAAAAGAATGGGTTAGAGCATACCCCATATATATTGTTTCTAAATTGATCAAAGGCATCTATGAAGGTTATATTCATAGCAGTTTCATCTTATAGTGTATTCAGAACTTGAATTTAATTAATAATAGATAATTAATAAAATATTTACGTTGAAAATAAACTCCAAGTACAATTTAATTGAATCAAATATTAATTTTTGAGAAAATTATGGAGCAAAAATGCAGGATCATTACATATTATTTATACTTAATTTATTAAATTATATTATTAACTTTAGAAAAATAATTTCTTCATGAAAGAATATAAAAACCTTTTTACTTCATACCATCATTTCAATGTTGTAATCCACTATAGATTCCCTATAGTAGTTATCCATATGTGAACCATGAACATGAAAATATCACTTTAAGAAACTATGAGTGCTATTTTTGTATATCATAAAGCATCCATTGTACATCTTTGATCGCCTAGAGAATCACATTTTGAACTTTTCCATTTGATATATTTCGGATCAAGAGTGGTTTTGTAGGTTGATCTCTATCCATTGTTGAGATAATTCTTGGATAAGGGAGAAATCTATGGACCTAATAGTGTTTATATTAATGTTGTATTTCAAAACAAAATCAAACAAAAACTACCGATTAAGAAACAATTTAATTGAGTTTATAAAATATTAGGGTTATATTTTAATAATTTTAGATGGGTCATAATTATTTTATTAATCCCTGTAGAATCCCGTGTCATAATAAAAAATAAAATTATTCTTATTAGTTATTTATATGTGGAAACTCTTGAATTAATTTGAGTTTATTTAATCCAATAGTATTTAATACATATAATTTATTATAAGACCATTACACTCAGTATATAATTCCACTATAATATTAATCGTACCATAAATAATAAAAATTTATTTATCAATAAATATCAATACATTACTCTCCAATAAATAAATAAATATTATTTTAAAAAATATAAATGAATTTAATTTAAATATTATACTCACAAAATATTCACTAAAAACATGACACTGAATATATGTGATCAATATATGATTACTAACTATTAACTCTTCCTTGAGAATAATATTTCTTAAACATGTCAAACAATAGATAATTATAATATTTAATTAATTTTTTGGATGCACAACATGATTGAATCTTTAGTCCTCTTTCTCAATGGCATTAGCTGTAGCATCCTTAATTCCTATTTTACATTATAAAAACTTGACTAAGAACCCATAGAGAAAAACATCAATGTTTCAATGATATAAAACCTCATATGAATTATTAATGTTTCATATAATCCCTTTAATTTTATATCATTAATCAAGTATACTATAAGCTGTCTCCGTCAACCAGAGTGATCGATGTATCTTTATTATAATTTAAGGAAATTGATCATTCATAAAGAACACAATGGGAATATATTTATATACTATATATAATTTCATAAAAATTGGATTTAGATATTGACTTCTATTAAAGATCCTATGGGATCGATCCATTTTCACATCATTCATGAATTAAATTCTACTCATGACGCTCCTAATGAATCATACTTCGCCGTAAACATATTTTGTCGCAACATTCCTTAATACATCAAAGTATGAGACTCATAATATTTATTAATAATAATCATAATGTATATATATATAATAATGGTCTACATATAGGAACATCCAATAGATCATATAAATATATATTCCATACTATTGGGTCTCTTTCTCATTACTTCATCAACTAGAGATTACCGAGGGAGAACACTATGAGAAGGAGCCTCAATGTCCTATGAGTCTCCACCCTTAATATATTATATCATTTGTATCCCTCAAATGACATTATCTGGATATATAACATATATTTTATAATAATTTCATGGTTCTTATGGGTTCTTATCATAGTAGTGAACTGTTATCAATACTATAAAATAACATTATATCCATAGGGATAAAATATTTTACAGGACAATCCTATACCCACTATTCTTCCATAATTGTGTGTGCAAATTCCTTAGGAAACAAAATTTCCATGGAGAGAACAAATACCAATGATTAAAAAAAACATTGGTATAGGTAACCCATGTACCCACAATATTTTTAAACCATCTCAATAGAATATGTGGTTAAACAATTTGCGGGAAAACAAATACATGCGGTTTTTAAACCACATGTATAGATTGGCCCATTAATATTCCATAAAAATAATAATAACATAGTTAATATAAATGAATTTATTTTCATATATATATATATATATATTTGTGTACTTAAGAATAAAAAATGTGTTATTGGATAGTGGTAATGTCATTCATCTGTAGGTTAAAGGTGCATGGATCAAATCTTATTAGAGTTATTTTTTTTAAATAAACACATATACCCATGGTTTGGTCAAACCGTGGGTATAGGTGTTTCCATTGAAATTTATATCCCAATAATTTCTGAACCATGATTATAAGTCTATACTGACACCTTGAGAATCCATGGTTTATAAAACTATGGGTATAGCCTATACCCACGGTTTTCTGGGTTATACCCACAGTTTTGATCTTTGGGAATTAGTAAATTTTCCAGTAATGTATTCTATTTAAGAGAAACTCTTATAACATTATCACATACTATGTCATATACATGTATAGTAAAGAAGTTTTATGGATATTATTAATATTCAAAACATTGAATATAGGTAATCATAATGTACATATAATTTTTTTCTAGGGAACCAACTCTAATACACCACAACCTTCACTAGATTCAACTCTTAGTAACCATCGGTTCACAACCAATCGCATGATATTCATTATTCTAAATATATATTTCTATATTATAGGGGTCCACTATGTTTCATTCCATTATAAGTATACATACTAAAACATCACCCCTCTGAGAAAAATCACTTAATAGGTGATACAAGTGGAGTATGTTATTTTTAATTGGTGTGGCCATAGATCTTCTGTAAGAGCCAAAACATCATTATTATAACAATATAATGTGACAAGATCCGTACTATAGGGTATATAATTAGGATCCTATAAAACTTTGGGTATCTAGATGACTTCGTTTCCTACAATAGAAGACACTATGTAGTCAGAATCAGATGTAGATTCAGTGACAACTATTTATTTTGAACCCTTCATGATCAAAGCCTCTCTGTTGAGAATAAAAATAAATCTGGATTTAGTGTTCAGATCATTTTGATCTATTTGAAAACTACCTTCCATATGTCCCATGATCACTATCCCCTCATGTCAACCATATACCAAGAACATGTCCTTAATTATCCTTAAATACATTGTTAGATATTTAATAGTGGACCAATGTTGTTCATCTTGACCATCATCATATCTACATACCAATATAAATATGTTTGGAACATCAATTATATTTCATAACATTGAATTCATGATTGATCATATCACCAAGTCCTATGATATCTTACTCATTCTTTATTTCTAAAGTTATTTCTGACAATACATTTTCTTATAAATATGTATACCATTTGGAATTTGAACCAGCCCCATCATATATTGTTCGATACATAATCTCTTTGTTATTTAGTCAATGTATTTACTTATAATTGGTCTAAAGATTATCTTGGATCTACCCTGAATAACCTTGATCCCTAAAATATAGGATTCCACACATAATTCCATCATGATGAAAAACATTTTTAACCATTCATCAAGAGAATATAGTAATTTTATGCCACTTAAAATAATTAATATGTCATCAAGATATACTAATGGGGAAAATAACATTTTCGGACGAAAATACAAATAAAAACATTATTCACATTCATTTTTAATGAAACCAATTTATTTTACAACTTCACCAAATAAAATTATCCTTGACCTACATGCCTTATTTAATCCATAATTGTGTATTTTTAAAAATAATATATTTTTGAATCACCTAGAAGCACACCATTCTAGGTGTGTCGTATTGAATTACTCATGATGATTCCCGTTAAGGACATCTAATTTTTACATTCATCTATCAAATTTCATTTTCATGGTAATATTATGTAAAAATTTATGTTCTATAATATTTAAACCTAAAAACTAGAGAAAACTTTTCATTGTAGTTAATTACTCGATGTTTCATAATCCCTTTAGCCACTATCCTTTCTTTATAGGTACTTAATTTACCTTTCATGTAAATTTGTTTCTTTAAAAATAATTTTCACTCAACAAGATTTACATCAACTGGATGATTTAACAGAACCCAAAAATGGTTATAATATATGGAATCTATTTTAGAATTCATAAATTCTTACAATTTTTAAATTTTTGATCTCTATGCATCCAATTTTTAGATTGGTTTATTACATTTCACTAATAAGGATTCTTCATCTTCAGTGACTATAAAATCATATATATTTGGTTCTATTTCTCATTTAGGAATGATACATTGAAGTTGTGTTTTGGGAACTAATTCATCCATACGAACATGTAGAAAGACTATAACCTTCATGCCACTATCTTATTTCAGGATGTGATCCTTCTCAACAATTTTGGAATGTATAAAGACCATAACCTTCCTGCCTTGGAGGATGTATAAGCAGTTTAATTTACCAATCATGATTGTCGTATCACTGATTGGTGTAGAGGGTGATTCAAATAATTATTTTCATTTTATGTTTTCGTAATTTTTTAAAAACCATCATCTATCATTAATTATTTATTTCTCTACTGAAAAAAATCAATCACACATCCATATGAACAAAATAAATTAAAAATATCACTCATAAGTAAGAGTAGGAAGGTCCTTGGTATGGTATGGAAATGATCCAACACCACACAATCCACTAGAAAAAATATTTTTTTTTGGAATACAATGAGAAGGATATTCCCTTACACTCATGTAGCAGTTTTTTTAATAAAATAATTAATGGGATTAAAATATCACAGAATGGTGTAAAATAATTTGGTGCTTCCTAATCTAAATTCAAAAAACATAATCTTTCAAAACAATTCTTATCATTCTTATCTAGTAATACATATGTACATCCTAGACTTCATAGTGACACTAAGTCGGATTTTATACTCTAATTTTCATGTTTTATTTTTTAATATATTAATATTCCTTAATCATAATACCACTAAAAAATTATGATCATATTTTTCCTCAGTCCATAAATCTCAATACTATTTTATATGTTCTATTATACAACCCAATATGATAACCAACTAAATTTGATATTGTATCTTCTTTAGTACTGTTCTTCCTAGAAATATTCTACATGAAAGTATAATCTGGAAATGGTTTATTGTTATAATTGTGGAGCTTCACTCTCCAAATTCGTCTGTGATGCATGAAAAAATATACCCAAATTATTCTCTTCATTTATAAACACACCAAAATTATTTTAAAAGGAGTCTTAAATGTTTTACATGCCTTACTATATTTTTCAAATATTAAAAATTATTTAAATATCTAATAGTTTCCATGACTTCTTTAGTGTAGTAATATATCATTAATTGGGTATCTATTTTTGTCTTCTATAATGATTTAGACATTATTAAAAATCATCAGTATTAAAAGGACGTCTAATTCTGTTTCTGATTTCAATTCCTTTCTTTCCATTATGATAGATACATAAGAATATTCATTATGTTTCTCTATACAAAATGAAAAATATGTAATCCTAATGTCATCCCAATATGATACTCTATATCAACTGATAAAAAAAATCCCAATATGCTGGTTTTTACAAAGTATTAAACATAATAACATCGAAAATAATTCTTCTAAAAAGAATTAACTTCCTCAGTATCACCTCAATATCATCTTAAGATCTCTTTGACAAACTATTATTAATATGCATCTAATTTATTACCTGCATCCCATAACATAATGACAATAAAAAAATAGTGGTGAAAATTTGGTCTCATATATATCCTATAATGATATGTGTCTTACTGAGCCTGGTTGACCACTATCAACAGAAAATTCATTAATTTTCTGAATATGACACCCCATGTCATCTAGAATTCATCAAATTATGAACATGTTGATCACACACTGATATAATTGAGACTAAATATTTCTTCCTTTAGATAAAATCATTCCTCCGAAAAATCTTGCTTGATTCATGACATCATCATTCCTTTTAAAATGTTGATGATCAGATTCATAATAATCTATGTTACATTCTTATGTATTGTGATTCATTATAAAATCTTCTATAAATACAATATGAACCACAATATGATTGGTTTCAAATATTTTTTTACAATTTATTTCTCAATATTATTGTTGTCTCTTCTTCTCAAACATTCCATCAAATGGATTTGAAAGTATTATATCTTATTAGAAACTTCATTCATTCAAATCTGATCCTAAATATGATTTTCCTAAATACTTCTTGAATAAATTTTTCTCCCAATTTATTTCAACAAGGTTACATCATGAGTTTGTTATACAACCAAATACATTTTTTAATAAAAAAGGGATCATAAGGTTTATATAAGATCCATAGAGACTCTGATTCCCATTTTCATTATAATCATCCTTCTATTCTGGACCCATCGTGAGTCTTATAAACCTTTTGATCCTTTAAGTTTCTCCTCAATGTGATGGAATTTATTTACTATTGGGAGTTCAATTATTTAAATACAAATTTTGAGTTTAATTGTCCATTTTTAAAAACTGAATTTATTTATCCTCTTTGAAAACTAAAGACAACACACAGGTAAATAAAATATCTTCTATCTTCCAAAAAACCTTCTCTATCCAATTTGGTTTTAATAATATCCAATTTTTGATATTGTTTTGGACCAAGATTCATAAATCATTGATCTTTGTAACCTCAATCAGGGTATTACTTTTCAACAATTATATGCATGCATTTGATAACTCATTAAAGAAAACATGAATTATTGATAGAAACCCCATGATGTCTAAAAGTAGTGTTCATGAAACCTATTTATCTTTTCATCCCCTCCTTCTTCACATATGCATCATTACAATAAAAAAAATTTCTTACCACCATTTTAATAAATAATTATAGTATTTCACAAAAATTTATGTTACATTAATAGCTTACCAATGACTACATGTTTATTAATTCATTCATAAATATAGATTTATAAAATAGTTATCACACATGAAAATACAATGAAATGGTTTTATGACAGAGGAGACATAAAAACATACCTAAACATTAATGGGAACAAATTTGGACACCCATGTTCAACATCACTTTAGAAAAATTGTCTTTTGGTAAATGCTTTGTGAAAGTGTCAGTAACCTATTTAGATGTAGAAACATACTCCATCTTCAGATAAATATTCTCCACATGAAAATTAATGATGTGGCATATGATATCAATATGTTTGGAATGAGAATATTGTAAAATATTCTTAGTAATGTTTATTTTTTCGTGATTATCACAACCCATGAGAATGGGTACCTTTATTTCAACCTATAAGTAGTCATATTGTTTCTACATCCGCATAAATTTTGTATCAGCTTGTTTAGCAGAAACATACTCAACATCATTAATACTACAAGTAAAAGTTTTTTTATTCTTTATATTCAAATTAACACAACATTTCCATGGAATTAAAACTCTAATAGATTTTGATTTCTATCATCCACATTTGATGCCTAATCAACATCTAAATACCCAAAAAAGCCCATACATTATGATCTATCATTCCTTATTCTATAATTTATGGTTCCTTTTCTATATCTAAGAATTGTTTTTCTATAATGTAAATGTGATTATTTAGGATCACTCTAAAATAATTCACATAAGGTAAAAACATAAATACTATTGGGTCATAAGGTATTCAAATACAATAAACCTCTAATCCAATTCTGAAACTCTTTTTGATCAACTTCATTTCCTTATACATCTTTATATAATTTGGTAACTACTTAAATCATTTACAAAATTGGTTTCATATTTTCCAATTCAAACATATTATGTCGTTCCTTAACATATATTTCTTGAGACAAAAAAATATGTTTATTCTTCTGTAAAATTTATAAACAATGAAAGTATATCATTTCTCCATGCATGGACATATCAATCAAATTTTTCGTATATTCAATATATCATTCAAAAAATTTTTCATCATTCTGAGAAAAGATAATGTCATCATCATAAATAATTATGACAAGGAAAAACTCCTAACATTATTTTATTTAAATATTGATATCAACTCATCCATTCATGAAAATAATATTCCATAAGAAAGTATCAAATATATAATACAATGTTGTTCAATGTGTACTTTCTTTTCAAGATACCCATTTATAAATGTGGTCTTCACATCCATATGAAAAACATTTATCATAATTTTAAAGCAATAACATTAAAAATTCTGATTTTTTATCAATTCCACCAGAGAAAAAGATTCATCAAAGACAATTCTCTCTATCTATAATTAACTATTTTACAATAATATATATTTGATTCTTATTACTTCCCCATTATTAATCCTGTTGTTCTGGAATTTTCATTCAGTTACATTTTTTTATCCAGATTGGGTTCAAGTAAAAAAAGTTTATTTACTTTCAATCTGATCTAGCTCCTCATTCTTATCATTAAGACATTAAAAATGTTCAAAATCATTATTCACATCTTTTAATTACAATTTTTAATACAAAGAAGTCTGTGTAACAAATTTTTCTGTTCGTTTTTTTAAAACTTTTATTATTGATCACCAATACTGTTTTGAGATTCCAAACTATTCCTCATCCAATAATGATATTTTCATATTTCCTCAGCGTCAAATGAAAAGGATGATTCTGATTCTTTTTCATTATAAGGATTACTATTTTCAATATCCTTGTCAATATTATTAACAAAAATTATGTTATCATTCTCTTATTCCTTATCTACCAGAGTCTGTTTATCTTCCTTGACATTTTTTATAACCTTCACAACAATATAATCAACTATTATTATTGTTTAATTATTTAAATGCATATATGATATTCCTTCGAGATCATAGCAACAAAATCCATCTTAACGTCCCTGATTATATTATCCAAGGTTTCCACCTCAATTATTTATGGAGCATGGACTAAAAACACTCTTAAGTGTTCCAACCTTGGAGTTTCATCATAAAATGGTTCATATAGGGAAATATCTTAATTTCGTTGGTTAAAAGATTAGTTTTGCATATAAAAATTAGTTTTTATTGCTTTCCTGTAAAATAAATGATAAATACCATGTTCGTGTAAAATAGTTCTTCTCATTTACAACAAAAAAATTCATACATTCAGAACCCCCACTCTTTTAAGGAGTATATGGTTTACTAGGATAATGTTTAATTCCATTCTATTCAAAATTATATTTAAATTATTTATTATTGTACTCACCATCATTATCATTTCTAAAATTATTCACTAAATACACACATTCATTATCATCGTTCCTTATTAAACTTTTAAACATTTTTAGTGAATCTGACATATGTTTAATTTAAATAATAGAGGTAATGTGATAAATGTCCTAAATAATTATTACTATATAATTAACTTCACAATTTTATTATTTTCTCATTTTCCCATAGATATCATTAGGGATACATTACAGGTTTTGTTTTGAAAAAAATGTTTACATTTTTATGCATATAATTTTTTTTCTTTTTCTTTTTGATAAATAGTGAGGCCCAAATCTCTTATTTTTGACATATCAAGAATAGAACATACAGAGTCTCATTTAAATAAATTTATCATGTTTATTTGAAACATATGCCTTATCCCTTTATGACATTACTTATTATCTTCAATCCAACCCAATTAACAAGAGTTTTTTTATTTCATCAACTTGAATTAAGATTTTTTTTTTCTATTAGCCTATTGTAACTATGATTCTATATTACTCACTCATTGAAAATACAAATGTGTTCTTAAAATATATCTATTTACTTCAACACATAGTTTTGAAACTCTTAGTAAGTTATCTTTCATCCCATCAATATAGAAATCTTTTTTGGAATTCAACTTATATTTTTTAATGATGGTCAGTCTAACATTGTTGATTCATTGGGATACATCATTCCCAAATGTCACAATTACTTATTTAAAATATTTAACATGTGTCAACATTTTATGTCTCCTACCATATGATACAAAAAACCCACTATCTAGAATATAGGTTCATTCCCCTTTTGTTTCATTGGGAGCAGTTTCAAAAATAAGAACTTTTTCATTCGATTTATATTTCTTAAAATTCAGTTTATGATAATTGTTAATAATTTTTTTTGTGTTCATAACAATATAATACATCATTTGGTAAGGTTTCATGGTTGGTCACACCTTTCACATATTTTTTCCTATGGTTGGGACATATATTGAATTTTCATTCCAACCATCTAAGGCTTCTATGGAACATCCTTCCCAAAATTATTTTTTTGAGGGTATTGATCCCCCCAAAAAACATTTCCTTCAGTAATTTTTGGAATATAAATAAAATTTTTTGTTAAACCAACACATATTTTCCATTTTTCCAAATACACCATAATACCAGTAGTTGCTATAGAATGTATATCTGTGTTGGAAACATCCCTAATGAATATAGTTGTGAACATGATACTCAATATCCTTCTTATCTTTCATATCAAAACATTGTTGACCACCAAACATTATAATTCTTAATAGATTAATCATTTCTAGATCGGTTTTATTTTTATCATTATTTTAAGTATAAATAATTGAAGAAAATTTAAGACTCTGAGTTTATACAAACTTTTGAATTCATGAAATTGTATTTCGTGGCCCCATACATAACCATCCCAACATTCTTTTCTTCATAAAAATTTCCCACCTTATTATTATCGGAAACAAATCCATCTTTTATCATTGCCTTTTAGGTTACTTGTGTTATTACGTATCAGTTTCACCATTATGTGAAAATTTACCAACTTCAGAGATAGAGTTTTTGAAACAAGTACCTATATTTTCATCCTTTAATAGTTTTTGTTGTAAAATTACAAATTGTTATTAATTTACCATAAATATGACTTCTAGATGTTCATTATGACAATTTTATTTCTTATGACATTTTTTGAAGTCATAAATCTCTTCTAGAAATATGACATTATCATTAAGAAAAGATTGTTCATTATTTTTTGCATCTTCATCAATTTCTAATTTTATGAATTCTTTATCAATACTCCAAATCATTGTTAAACAAAATTTAAAATTCTTAATTTTGATAAAATTCTATTTTTGATTTTATTATTATTCAACAGAACTACTGCTTTTGATTTATTCATTATTAACATTCATTATAAATGTATTCCCACTAGTATGCTCAGTTGAAATTTTAAATTCTTCTTTAATATCTTCATCTTCATATTCATAATATAAGAAAATTCTTATTTTGGATTTTAATAACCTTTTATCATTTCCTATGGAATCAAATTTATCCTTATCGCTTTATTTCTTCCATGACATTCTTTGCATGTTTTTATTCTTCCTCACTATCCACTACATTATTTAATTGAGGATAATTAAATATAATGTTCCCAATGACTCCAAATTCGAAAAACATCATGGAAAGTTCCCATTTCTATTTAATTATACCTATTCTCGTATTTTTAGAAAATAAGGATAAAATATCATAATCATTTGTTCATTAATCATTTATTGAGTCAGGAACAAAAACAAATTATTCCTTAATAACATTCTTGAAACATTATTTCCTAGAAACCATGAAAGACATTTCAACACTAGATTTTATATTTCATTTGATAACCTTCTCCCTTATCATCTAATAGGTGACGAGAGTACTATAAAATGTTATAGAGATAATTTTTTTAATATCTATATCTTCTAATTTAGAATCTTTTACATCAAAATTATTTGAAATAATTATGAATATATTCTCAAAAACTATTTAATATTCTAGTTTTCACCCTGAAATCTAATATTAAAAACTATGTCATTCACCCAGGAAAGGAAGTCACCAACTGATTTATATTCACCCAATCTGAGACCTTTGTAAGGTAATCTCTAGATTTCTAATTTCCCTCATTCACTTTTTTATTTCCTTTATACGTTTTGTGCAAATTATCCCATATACCATTGGATGTGAAGTCACATTTTACTCTTAAAAACACACTTTCAGAATGTGATGGAAGTAAATCTTGTTTACCCCTTCTATCATTCTCAAGATTCTTATTATCAACTCGTGTAAGAGGATCCTAACCATCAATATGTGAAAGTCCATATGTTTTAGCAATAGTTGTATGATACCCAATATATATAAGAACGATTCATTCTATCTATCTAGATATTATAGTTCATTTAAAAAAATCAAAATACATGTACTGCTCACACAATTCAAATTCTGCAACACAACATCTCATTAATAATTCAAAAACATTAAAGAAATAAATTATTCCCTCTAATACCACATTTAATTTCCTAGTTAGGATTTTTGTATCACTAATACAGTAATGGATGAATCAGTTATATCATTTTATTTTAGTCTTCCCAAATTTTGAAATAGATTTTTCCTCATGTTAATGATATACTTCTCTGTTGAAATAAATTAAACTCACATCAACTAGAACATATGAATTTACATGTTTCACTAATGAGTAACAGTATATATGTCATTAGTGTGTTTGGGAAACAATTTAACACCACATAATGAACTAGAAAAAAATCCTTCTATTTAAAATACAGTTAGTAGGATATTCACTTACACTTATCTAGCACTATGTTCAATGAAATAGTGTATTTTCTTATAATTACATGAAATGATGTTTAAATTTTTTTTTCTTGATTAAAATTCACAACACAAAGGATTTCATAATGATGCTTAGTCTGACTTCCTTGTCTGATGACTATGTATGATGCTCAATATGATAATATTTCTATGTTAGAATACCATTTAAATAATTTTGAACATCTTCTTCCTTAGTTTGATAATATCAAAATGATTTTCTTGGTATAATTACCCAACATAATATGATAACTAATAGAATATGATTTTGCCTCTTCTAATTTATAATTATGTGTGGTAACTTCTTTAAGGAAACACAATATTGAATATTATTCATAGAATAATTATGGTGTTTCTATGTCCACTTCCATGAAGGATTTATGAAATAAAATACACAATGTATTATCGTCTTTTATAAACACCCCAAAATATTTTATGTAGGATTCCAAAAAAGGTTTCCCACTTTATGAAATTTCGAAAATCATCAATACTACTTAAATTATATATGTTTATATGACTTGTCCAGTTCCATTAATTTCCCTTTAATTTCAAAACCATGTTTGAATTTTTCAATGAATTAAAAGTTATAAGAGATATTCAATATGAATCTGATTCCTTATTCCGATTCCAATTTCCGTTCCAATGTTTCTCTTACAATGCATACATTATAAAATTCATTATGTGTCTCTATACTAAATGAAAAATAATGAAAACAAATTTATTCTGAATATGATTCTATGTACGAACTTATAAAAAACCTCCCAATATGATTCTTTATAAAAAATATTAAAAATAAAAAAATTTAAAAACATTCTTCCTCAAAAATTCATTTCCTCAGTAGCAACTCATTATTAATTTCAATATTCTTTGAGAAATACTTCTTAATATATCTATGATTTATCGATTATATATGATTTCATAATGATAAGAACAATAAACTGATGAAAAACTAATGTCGTTTTTTCTTTGATGATTGGTGGCATACCAAGTATGATGATCCGACATTATTATAAATATCGTTATTTTTCTAAAATTGGTACTCCAATTCACCCAGCATTCAAATTTTTTTTAATATGATGATACCATAGTAATGAACATGAAACCAAAATGTTTTTCCTTTTCAAAACTTTCTTCTTATACAAACTCTTTATTTAATCACGACTTCGTCATGTATTTAAAAATACTGAAGATGGGATTTATCATCATCTGACTTACATAGAGAAGTATTGTAACTTCCCATCCTTTCTATAATATTTTATAATTATAATATCAACCTCAATATAATTGGATTCCCAACATTTCATCTAATATGATTCTCAATACGATTAACAAATTTTCATCTCCATCATCCCGTCATAAGGTCCAGAAATTAATAGAAATTTTCATAATCATTATTATTTACAATTTGAATTTAAATATGATTGGCATGAATATGATATTAATCACATTTAGTCCATGTTTTTTTAATCAATCATGCATAATGACTTTCTCGTAGAACGTGAGAATTTTTTTTATTATAAAAAAATGAATCATCAGATTTACATCGTAGCAACACAAACTCTTATTCTGATTCTCATTATGATAATCCTTCTATTTTAGACCCAAGGTGAGTATAATAAAACATTTAATCCAAAAACATTCATCTTAATATAATATAATTTCCTGATCATTTTGTGTCTAATTATCTAAATATGGATTTTGAGTCCTCTTTTCCATTTTACGAAGTGAATTGATTTATATTTTTTGACAAAAAAACACATATGCAATAAAAAACATCTTCTAACTTCCAACAAACATCCCCGATAAATGTGGTCCAAACCATTAGTATCTACTTATTCCCTTATGATACCTTAAAAAGATACAAATTTTGACCTAGATTGATAGGTTGTTTATTGAAATGGCCCTACCATAATTCTAATAATTCCTTACATCGATATTTGAAAAAACCATGTTTTTACTCTATAAACTAATGTTGATTTTATTTTATACTTTAGATTGTACATAGGTTAGTGCGTCTTTTATTGTTTGTAATAAATTTCCCCAAAGTATAATGAAATATTTATCTGGATCATCATCTACCTGACCATATCCAGTATGATATGGTTCTCCATTTCAGTAATACCACTCCATAGTGGTGTTTAAGGTGGAGTGTGTTGAGAAATAATCTAAAAAACTCGTAAACATTCAAAAAACACATTGTTAATATATTCACCAAATTGATCATATCGAAGGTTCTTTATCTTTATTCCAATTTTATTATCAATCTAATTCTTTATATCATAAAATATCTCAAAGGAATCATACATATAATACATAAAGTATACATATACTTATATACTCATGTCATCAATAAAATCTATTAAGTAATAATAACGACACATAGAATATATTAGAAATTTTGAAAAAAAAATTATTGTATACCAATCCAAGATGAATTACTGTATTTAAACCATATCCCTTGAATGCTTGTCTTGTAACTTTTCATTTTAATCAATAATTACATATTTTAAGTGTTTTTAGCTCAAATGTATAAAAATAACCATAATGATATAGCATTTTTAAAAGAATTTCATTGAAATTGCCAATATGGTGATATAATAGCTAAGTGTTATATGATTTTTAAGAATTTTATTTTTTTATCAATTTACAATTCTTGTACAAAAATAAAATTATTTAAATATTCCATATCATAACATAAGTTTCTTTTATAAAAAAATAATTTTTTTTAGAAAACTAAAAATAAAACCTTACATATCAAGACGGGATATGAAAATTATATTTTTGGAAATTTCTAGTACATAATCACAATCTCTAAAAAATAATGTCGTTCATTTTGTAAATTATTGGTGGTAGTCTCCAATGGATATAGAAAATTGCTTCGGACCATTTTCCAAATGAAAATCCACATCTCTTCGAAAAAACCATTAAAAAATCGACCTGGATATAGAATTCGAATATATATGTGTGTGTATGTGTGTGAGAGAGAGATATATACATAACTGCAAGACATATCTAATAACTTATGGGTAGATATTGATTGATTACCCTTGATAAAGAGTGCACATTATCTTCCCCGTGACATTAGGTGCAGTTCCTCTTATAGTGGGCTTGCTTGCCACCTAAAAAACAAAATTCATCCATTTTTTCATGCATTTAGATCTTATGCTTCATGGAGGGATTGTGCTTCACAACATTAGACATGTTACAATTCTTATGCCTCTTTTCCAGGTTCTTCTATTTCTTATTCACCAAAAGGATCATGCGTCCAGAAAGCCACATGTCCTTTTCCTCTTTGGGAATGATAGTAAAACGATAAAAAAGTCTCTTTTCAAATTTATCATGTTATAATTAATAATAAAATTAAATAATGACTTTGATACAGATGAATTTAAGAGATCTATGTGATTGTCATCTAGGAATTTATCCCCATGAAGTTAAGAAAATGATATAACCCATAATATTTACTCTATGAGGGAAATATTTCACTGAATCTCCAAAACATTATGTAAATAATGTATTAGAGTTCTCGTATATCTAATTTATTACCTTATCTTGATAATAATTGAGAAGGTGAGACATTGGGATAAATAAATTCATTTCCTCATATTATTTTATAATATAATTTTTCATGGATGATAGAATTAAACAATGAACATCAATGACATCATTTAAATTTTTCTCATAAAGAGACAATAGTTCGTCACTAGAATTTTGGCTTGGTAATTCCAAAATGTGGTTTTCAAGGATATATAATTTCCTTTCATGGATGTTAATAATGGGTACACACCTTTTACATAATTTGAAATTATTTCTTGTTAGAAGTTTATTCTTCCCAATTATAGATCATAGTGATATGTTTCAAGACAAATTTTTTTTTATACAAATAAGAATATCATAATTTTTGTATTTATTTTATAAAATATATAATAAATATTATATTGTATTTAATAATAGCCCACTATTTTATTGAGACCCAATATCACTCACCCATAGCTTTGGAATATCATGTTACTTAGATATTTTATTGGTAATGATCCATATTCTCTTTCCCAAAACCGAATCCTTGGTCTGACAAGTTATTTGAAGGGTTTTAGGTAGGAAACACTTTTCCAACTACATTAACTCACATTTCATCAATCTATTGAGTATATTCCCCAATCCTAATATAATTGAATTATATTTCCTTAATATTGTTTTGTTGTTTACACCATATCTCTCCTAAAAAATCATCCCTTGTTGTTTATTATGTTATCTTCTCCCAAAACATCAACATAAAATACCCTAAAATTTAAATGTACCCTGACTTGGGTCAGTAAATTACATTAACCTATGGTTTTATTTTAACATTAATAGTTCTAGGATATACTGACTTAATATATATAATTGAGGAATTTTTATATTTTACCATAAATCACCCATTTTAACTTTTATAAAATATTTTTAATATTATGTGGGATTACTTTGGTGATTAACTATATCCTAGATAATGATTATGTAGAATCAAATTTTTTTTAGTTCTGTCTATTATCTAATTAATTCATTTGATTATGAAAAAACATCCAAAATGAAATTAACCATGGAATTTTATTTAGATAACATAAAAATCGGTGCAGTCATGATATTATACTAATGGTTAGTTTATCTAGTAGACTATATACTATCTATCAACCTAGAAGAAAACAACTCGAATAATGACTTAGTTCTTGTTTTGGATTTCCACCAATCTACTCATGTTCCTTATGTATTTTTAATACCTTTCCACCAAACATAATACCACTCCACTCACTTGGGAGTTCAATCCCTTAAATAATATTCTACTCACATAAAAGTGAGAGGAACCAAATTATGTGTTATGGGGTATACATAAATAATCTATATTCTCACAAGACCATATGTAATGAAAGGAGGAATGAAACATAGGCCATAAATTTAATTTAATAATATATTAAATGTAATCCAATAACATCAAACAATCTATATATAATCATTATCATCTATATCTATGAAATGTATTATACATTGAAAATTATATCATTCAATTATAATCGTTATTATTTAAGATAAATAGTATTCAAATCAATTATTTATCTTCAATATTTAATTAATTAATTTACTTTAATTCTCATCCAAACATTCTTGAGATTCTTATCCATCATCAGTTTAATTTAATTAAGTAAATTTATTTAATATAAACATTGTACAAAACATATATCTTAGAGTCAACATTGTCATTACCCTTCTGAACTGCCCAGTATGTATTATATTTGGATATAAAATAATAATTTTCTATGCAACATAAAAATTTAATCATTCAATTTCCTAGCATGGATATTTATAAATTAAATGACACCTATAAAAAATTTTATTTATATAGTAGGTATTGTTTTAATATATATATAATAATGAATTTATTAAGAATTATGCACGATATGTAGTATCAAAAATTAAATTGAAAATAATTAGAAAATTAATATATATATATATATATATATATAATAGATAACATGGCTTGTACATAGTAAAACTAATGAAACACGAAATTCATTATGATAATTTTAAATTACTTGGGCTTGAATTAATTCAAAATCAATTTTTGGATTTCCTTTTTGTATGAATTAGGGGTACCCGACATATACCAACGAGCTACAGGGCGTAAACTCTGGTGTTATCTAATCAGAATACATTGAAACGTAGGATAATTAATTTAAATGTCAATTTTTATAATATTAATCAATTTATATTATATTTATATGAAATAAGAGGATGAATAGAAGATATCGTAATTTAGATTAAATAAAAATTAAAGTAGAATTGAAAACTAATGATAAATGTAAAAATCATTCAATGTTGTTTGAAAAATTATAAATAATTATACAACCCTAATAATTAAACATGAGATTTTGAGCATAGAGGATGTTTAAAATATTTTATTCTAGACATGTATTATTTATAATCAATGATTAATCCAAGGTATACATTAATGACTATTGGGAAAAATCCTTCAAGGTAACATTGATGCAATTTTTGGGTTGATTTTGTTTGTTGAAAAAGCGGGTTACCAGGGTGAATTTTCAAGTTACAGAGATGTTGTTAAAAATACATTTTGAAAATGAATGATAAAAAAGGTATGGATGATCTGGAGGTGGTACAATAGAATAGATAGAAGGTGATGACTTTTTCAAGTGTTTTCCATATTTTTTGGATCCATAAATTGGGATTTGGTGAGCATCATGAAAAGTGTATTTTCTTGAAGATAACATAAAAATATAGAAAATATATAAATTTTTTAAAGATAGGCTTCATGGATAGTATTTCACAAAAACATGAAGAATATTGATGGTGTTCTTCGCGATTACGACAAGAATCACGAATGTTAGAGGATAAGAGCTTTACAAGATAGAATTGCAGTGATGAAGAGCATTACGGTGATGAAGAGCATTGCGATTAGAGCATCGTGATAGTGAAAAAGGATTTGGTAGGGTGTTTAATAGTTATGAAGACTTTTGAGAATACAGAAAATGTACTTGGTTCTTTGGGAAACAGAGTGAATTTCAGTGAAAATTTAGGAGCTTCACAATTTGAGCTGACATGGAGCTGACATCGTGCTTAATGATATCGAGTTGGTGAAATCGCCTATAAATAGGTATCGACCCCCTGGAGAGAAGGATATATTTTTCAATAAAAATTTATCTCTCTAAAATTGTAAAGGATGTTCGAGGAGGTTGTGTGCTTCACGAATGATAGGTGCTTCGTGGTGGTTAATCTAACTTTGTGAAAGAGGTGTCTTCCATGTTGGCTCAGTGTACTTCACAAATAAAGTCACTTTATGACATATTTATCTCTAGGACATCCTATTCGTTTTGAAGTAATTATCTTTGAGAAGACTTGAGATATAAAAATCAATGCTCTCTACAAGGATGTAAGCTCTAAAAAGGTTTGTTCTTTACGAAATGGCATGGACTTCACGTAGACTTGTTTAACCTTTTCCAAATTTGGAGTTTCATAAACTACAGTTCTTTGTGAAGCTATTTCGATAGGTTGTTTCCATGTTATCAGTGTAAAATGTTTATTCATTAGTGGATTAAATTTGGAATTCAATATATGAACTATATATAGTGAAGGATGTACTCATTAGAGATAATAAAAGGACCAACAAGTCCAGAAAATCTGAGTGGATCCCTTCCAAGTTCAGTGAGCATAGGAAGAGGAATAAGTTTATCCTTTCTACAGGTAGTGATTCATAGAGAGAAAATATTGAGTGACCCTTGGGAAAGTAGTAAGCTGACCCTAAACTTCATAAAGGCAGTGGGTTTGGGCATAGAAGTGATCTAGCCTGAACAATATTTGCAGTGAGATTTAGTGGATTTGGTACAGCAAAACATCATTATATTATGATACATAGACGTACCCCAGTGAGGGTGACCCAAATAATGATATTTATGTCTTTCAGCTTTCTTACGTACATTACATGCAAAGCATCATCATCAGATAAAGAAGAAAATAATTTCTCATAATAAACACACAAGTGAAAAAAAGTTACCCTTTTGATAAAGTGATCAAGATCTAGTTGGGAAGGAATAATTTAGAAAAAAAAATTCATACCCTAATTCACCCGCCCCCCTCGGAGGGCATTCACGGACCTTTTGGTCCTAACAATGATAAATAACATGACCAATAGAATTGAATCAAATATTAATTGATTATGAATCACCAGAACCAAAACATGGGATTATCAAAAACTATGTATAATTAATTAATGAAATGAAATATTTACATAACTATAAATTATATATTGGTATATGAATATAAAAACATATTTATGTCATATCATCATCAATTTGTAAGAATCAAGTATGTTTTAAAGTATATTATTTCTAATGGGAACTTTATACATGATCTTCCATTCCTCCACAATATTTAACAGTCCTTCAATAATACTATTTATTTTTAACTAAATATAACTATTTTTAATGTCTAGCCCAGATAAAATGGTACCTCGATTCCCAAGTCCAATGGTCTAACATCATCAAAAACATACTTTTTCTTTAGAATATGATACTCCAATTCATTCAGAATTCAAAAAATTCAGAATACGGTGATCCCACACCAATGAACATGAAACTAGAATGTTTTTCCATCAGGAAACATTCTTCCTCCACACACTTTCTTAAACCATGATTTCCTCATGTCATTGAAATTATTGAATACCAGATTCATAATCACATGAAATAAATTAGGATGTATTGTTACTTCACATCCATTCTATAATCATTTTCATTCCGATATCAACCAGAATAAGATTGACATCCCAACATTTCTTCTAATCCATTGCTCAATATGATTATCATATTTTCTTATACATATTATCATTATAAGTTTTAGAAATCAATAAAAATTATTAGAATATTTATTATTTCCAATATAAACATGAATATGATTGGACTGAATATAATTATAAGAACCTATTGCCCCTTTTTTAATCAATATTTCATCATGATTTTCTTAGATATCTAATGAATTTTTTAAATTAAAATATCAATGCATCCTCATATTTACATCAGAGCCATACAAACTCCAATTCCAATTCTCATTATGATAATACTTCTATTCTATGCCCATGGTGAGACAGATAAAATTTTTCTTCCAAAAAAATAGTTCTCAATATGATAAAATATTTTATTTTTTGTGACTTCAATGATCGAAATATGATTTTTGAGTCCAATTTTATATTTTTAAAATGATAATTCAATTGTATTTTTTGTTAAAAAAAGAATGTAGATATTCAAAAAAACACCCTCTAACATCAATAAAACCTTCCATAGTCATCTTGGTCCCAATATGTAGTATCTCCTTATTTCCTCAAGATACCCTATAGAGATACACATTATGACCCAGAGTGCTAGACTGTTTCCTGATAGTTCTTTACCAAACATCTAAAAATCACATACATGTGTATTCAAAAAATAATGTTTTCTGCTCTATATATGAAATTTGATCTTATTTTAGTCATTATATGGTACATGGTACAGTGTCTCTTCCATTGATTGTAATGCATTACACTAGTGAATAATAGAATACTTTTTTTCATCATCATTGACTATACCATAACTAGTATGATACGATTATTCCATTCACTAATACAAATAGTTGATTGTGTGTAAGGTGGAGTGTGTTGCGAAAAAATCTCTTAAACTTGTAAAAATTCAATAAACTCTTGCTTAGTATATTCACCAAATTGATTTGATCAAAGATTATTTATCCTCTATTAAATTTTATTAACCACATAATTCTTTATTTCAATAAATTTCTCAAAGGAATCATACATATAAATCATCACATTTATATAGACTTAAATACTCATTTCATCAGTTAAAGCTATTAATTAATAATAACCACCTCTAGATTATATTAGAAATGGTCAACACACATTAGTGTATACCAGTCCAAGAAGATATATTTTCCTTTAACCAAATACATTGAATGGTGGTTTTTTAATTTTCCCTTTTCATCAATAATTACATATTTGAAGTGTTTTTAGCTCAATTATGTCAAAATACCATATTTATAAATCATTTTCAAATTCATATAATATAAATTACCAAGATGGTGATACCAAATATAAGTGTTATATGAGATGTGAAAATATTATTTGTTATCAATTTACAATTTCCTATTTGAAAATTTAATACAAAAAGACCATCATTTAAAAAATCTATACCATATCAAATGTTTCCATTATAAATGAAATAAATTTCATTCCAAAACCTAATAATAGAACAATAAATTTCTAGGTTGAATATAGAAATTATTTTTTCGGTAATTTTCATTAAATAATCATTATCTCTTAAAAATAATATCATTCATGTATGAAATTAATGGTGGTAGTCTCTAATGTCTATAGAAGCCAGCATCAGACCATTTGTAGTATGAAAATCCACATCTCTTGTAGAAATCATTAAAAATATACTTGGTTCTGGAATTTGGATATATATATATATATATATATCACTGTGTGTGTCTGAAGTATATGATATATTTAATACCCATTATGTATATATTTATTGATTATGCTTCATAATGAATGCACATTTAGCTTCCTCGTGACTCTAGGTGTATTTCTTCTTCCAGTTCACTTTCTTACAACATATAAAACATAATTTTTCAATTTTCCTTTGATGCCTTTGGATATTCCTCTTCTTGTAGGGATACTACTTGAAATATTTAGATATAATATGATTATCAATGCCCTTAACCATGTTCTTCAATTTTTTATTCACAAAAAATAATCATTTGTTTGGCATGCCCCATGTCCTTGTCCACTTTGTGTATAATAGTAAGAATCTAAAGAAGACACTCATTTTAATTTCTGAGGTTATAATAAATAATAAAAATAAATAAGTAAATCGGTACTAAGGAATGTATGAGATCTACGTGATAATCATCTGGGAATTTATCCCCCAATAAGTTAAGAAATCTAAATAACCCATAATATTGACTGTATTAGGGAAATGTTTCAATGACTATGAAAATTTTTATGAAAATTATTTATTAAATATCTTTTAAATCTTCTTTCTCACATTCACTTGATAGAAATTGAGAAGGTGATACATTAGGCTAAATGAATTCATTTCTCTATATTAATTTAGAATATCATTGTTCATGGCTGATAGCATTAAACATTGAACATTAGTGACATAATTTAATTTTTTTCTCATAAAGAGACAACACTTCATAACTAGCCTTTTGTCTAGGTGATACGAAAATTGGGATTTCAAGCACATGTAATTTCCATTTCATGTAATATGATAATGAGTACACATTTTTACTATAATTGGAAATTAATTCTTATTATAAGTTTAGTATTCTCCATTATATATTGTAGTGATATTGTTGGCGCCAAAATATTGCACGAAAGGAAGGGACGAAAAAGAAGGCTAGCATGCTGCCTCGCGAAGCACCACCGCGAAGCACCGTCACGAAGGACCGACGCGAAGGACTGACGTGAGGGGCCTTGATCATCGCGGCCTCGCGAAGCTCCAGAGGCGGTAACCCTCCGCGAACGCATTTGACGTTCGCGAGCCCGCCGCGAAGCTCCAGAGGCAGTAACCCTCCGCGAATGCATTTGACGTTCGCGAGCCCCCCGTGAAGCTCCAGAGGCGGTAACCCTCCACGAACGCATTTGACATTCACGAGCCCTCCACGAAGCTCCATAGGTGGTAATCCTCCACGAACGCATTTGACGGTCGCGAGCCGTCGCGAAGCTCCAGAGGTGGTACCCTCCGCGGACGACGTTGACGTTCACGAGCGCACCGCGAAGAACTGGAGGTGGCGCACGAGTTCTGCATCGCGGCGCCCCTTGCCTATAAATAGTGGACTCCCCCTGAGTCCCAAATAGGGACAATCCGACCTTTTGGCTTCTCCTCTCCCGAATCGTGAAGCACTCTTTGCCCCGGGAATCATGAACTCCGCGAGGTACTTCTACTTCGCGAGACGCCTCCGCTTTGTTTCGTTTTGAGCCCCTCTTCCGAGAGGGATTCCCTTCACGAAGCCCAAGGGCATTCATGAAGGGGGATTCCCAAGGGAACCCGGGCAGCCGCGGAGCGTTTATGCTTCGTGAAACACCCAACCCATGCTAGTGATCCCTATGCTAAGGCAGGATCGCTACACATCGCGAAGCACACTGCTTCGTAGGACCCTGCTTCGCGAGTCACCTCTTCTTCACGAGGCAGTGCTCCAAGAACACTGTTCCACTTCGCGAAGCACCATCCACTCACACCTATTCTCCATGCTAAGGCCAAGGCACTCCACTTCACGAAGAACACTCCTTTTCTTAGCGATTCCTCTTCCCGTGCGACCCTCCATGTTTGGACGATGTGATTTCAAAGTCCCATGGACAATACCACCCGTATCATTGCTTCGCCTAATGCTTCTTCGCATAGGCACACTAACAGCTATTGCTTCTTCGCATAGCCACGCTAACGTGGACCCCTTGATGGTTCGTTCCACAACCCCCCTTAACCATGGCCTTACTGGTACCATCCCTTCCCCAAGGACCAGAGGGTACCGGTTATGTAAGTCCTAGGGGTGTGGAGTGAACCCCCCTCGTCCGAGCTGCAGGATGTTAAACTGCCAAGCACCACGTCCTCAACACATGACGTTAAACTGTGACCAGACCTCGTTCCCCTCACGAAGGGTCCCCCCAGCTCGAACATTTTTTACACCACTCGTCTCCACGGGAATGGAATCACCCATCCACAAGGGATGATATCCTCCTTATTGGAGTGGTGTATGTTCATGGGAGAAGGGTGACCATAGTTCTCCAATGGATGGATCCACCTCTGCATCTCCGTACTTCCCCACTACCAAGGTCGGTGGAGGGCGTGATAGGGAACGAGGCACCTCCCATCATTGGACCAAGGTCCATCTTCCCCGCACTTTGTCGCACCATGGGCCTCCATCCTGGTGTAAGTCCCAACACCATGGGACGCCTAACGCGTAAGCCCCTCTTCGCTTCTCACGGACGCATCCTTCACGACGTGATCGTCAGGTCCATGCAACCTCTTGTTTCTCACACCGAGCATGACTCACGTGGGCTTAGAGAGAGCACCGACCCTGACCCCCACCCATAGAGAACTACGAGGACATTGATCCATGTCAAGGCATGGTACGTAGGAATCCTCCATGAGGATCAAGCCACATTGCTCGGTCGTTCATTCACGTCGAGTTTCGCCCTCGTCCAGCATGACGTTAAACTGTATGTCTCCGTCCCACATGACGTTAAACTGCACGCCCCGTCTCGCATGACGTTAAACTGCATGCCCTCGTCCAGCATGACGTTAAACTGCATCCATCCCTTTGTCCTACATGACATTAAATTGCACACCCATTCCCACCTGAACTACGAGGTCTTTGATCCATGTCAAGGCATGGTATGTAGGAAGCCTTCCAAAGGTTCATGCCCACCACTAATTGGACCAAGGTCCACCTTCACGTCGGTTCGCCGGCAAAGCCCCATGTGAACTAAAAGGTATTTGATCCATGTCAAGGCATGGTACGTAGGAAGACATCCTGAGGTTCAGGCCCACCCATCATCATTCACGTTAGTTCACCCACGTCCAGCATGACATTAAACTGCATTTCCCAATCCGAACTACGAGGACTTTGATCCGTGTCAAGGAATGGTATGTAAGAAGCCTCCCTGAAGTTCAATCCCAACAATCATTGGCCCAAACCGTCTCCTAGTCAGTGTTCCAGGCCCCCATTTTCAAGCCCATCTCCCATTGGACCAAGGTCCCTCATTTACGTCGGTCCACCGACACCCACCGCCCGTCGTTTATTCACGTCAGGGTTCACTATCGTCCTGAAAGACGTTAAACTGTATTCCATCAATACTTTGAACTACGAGGACTTTGATCCATGTCAAGGCATGGTACGTTGGAAACCTTCCCAAGGTTCAATCCCACCATTAGTGGTCCCATGAGCCTACTTTCACGTCGGTTCACCGATGAAACCCTTTGAACTACGAGGTCTTTGATCCATGTCAAGGCATGGTACGTAGGAAGCCTTCCAGAGGCTTAAGCCCACCACTCATTGGACCAAGGTCCACCTTCACGTCGGTATGCTGACGATGCCCATTGGACCAAGGTCCACCCTCACGTTGGTTCGTCGACGACATTCATCGGGCCAAGGTCCACCTTCACGTTGGTTTACCGGCACCATCCCGAACTACGCGGACTTTGATTCCCTGCAACGGGGATACGTAGGAAGCCTCTTCAAGGTTCAAGCCCAACTTCACTATCGCCCCTGCGATGGTCCCATTTCATTCCCCCTCTACTTCATTCATCCACCTACAGCCCATCCTAATTCTTGTTTTGGATTTCCACCAATCTACTCATGTTCCTTATGTATTTTTAATACCTTTCCACCAAACATAATACCACTCCACTCACTTGGGAGTTCAATCCCTTAAATAATATTCTACTCACATAAAAGTGAGAGGAACCAAATTATGTGTTATGGGGTATACATAAATAATCTATATTCTCACAAGATCATATGTAATGAAAGGAGGAATGAAACATAGGCCATCAATTTAATTTAATAATATATTAAATGTAATCCAATAACATCAAACAATCTATATATAATCATTATCATCTATATCTATGAAATGTATTATACATTGAAAATTATATCATTCAATTATAATCGTTATTATTTAAGATAAATAGTATTCAAATCAATTATTTATCTTCAATATTTAATTAATTAATTTACTTTAATTCTCATCCAAACATTCTTGAGATTCTTATCCATCATCAGTTTAATTTAATTAAGTAAATTTATTTAATATAAACATTGTACAAAACATATATCTTAGAGTCAACATTGTCATTACCCTTTTGAACTGCCCAGTATGTATTATATTTGGATATAAAATAATAATTTTCTATGCAACATAAAAATTTAATCATTCAATTTCCTAGCATGGATATTTATAAATTAAATGACACCTATAAAAAATTTTATTTATATAGTAGGTATTGTTTTAATATATATATAATAAAGAATTTATTAAGAATTATGCACGATATGTAGTATCAAAAATTAAATTGAAAATAATTAGAAATTTAATATATATATATATATATATAATAGATAACATGGCTTGTACATAGTAAAACTAATGAAACACGAAATTCATTATGATAATTTTAAATTACTTGGGCTTGAATTAATTCAAAATCAATTTTTGGATTTCCTTTTTGTATGAATTAGGGGTACCCGACATATACCAACGAGCTACAGGGCGTAAACTCTGGTGTTATCTAATCAGAATACATTGAAACGTAGGATAATTAATTTAAATGTCAATTTTTATAATATTAATCAATTTATATTATATTTATATGAAATAAGAGGATGAATAGAAGATATCGTAATTTAGATTAAATAAAAATTAAAGTAGAATTGAAAACTAATGATAAATGTAAAAATCATTCAATGTTGTTTGAAAAATTATAAATAATTATACAACCCTAATAATTAAACATGAGATTTTGAGCATAGAGGATGTTTAAAATATTTTATTATAGACATGTATTATTTATAATCAATGATTAATCCAAGGTATACATTAATGACTATTGGGAAAAATCCTTCAAGGTAACATTGATGCAATTTTTGGGTTGATTTTGTTTGTTGAAAAAGCGGGTTACCAGGGTGAATTTTCAAGTTACAGAGATGTTGTTAAAAATACATGTTGAAAATGAATGATAAAAAAGGTATGGATGATCTGGAGGTGGTACAATAGAATAGATAGAAGGTGATGACTTTTTCAAGTGTTTTCCATATTTTTTGGATCCATAAATTGGGATTTGGTGAGCATCATGAAAAGTGTATTTTCTTGAAGATAACATAAAAATATAGAAAATATGTAAATTTTTTAAAGATAGGCTTCATGGATAGTATTTCACAAAAACATGAAGAATATTGATGGTGTTCTTCGCGATTACGACAAGAATCACGAATGTTAGAGGATAAGAGCTTTACAAGATAGAATTGCAGTGATGAAGAGCATTACGGTGATGAAGAGCATTGCGATTAGAGCATCGTGATAGTGAAAAAGGATTTGGTAGGGTGTTTAATAGTTATGAAGACTTTTGAGAATACAGAAAATGTACTTGGTTCTTTGGGAAACATAGTGAATTTCAGTGAAAATTTAGGATCTTCACAATTTGAGCTGACATGGAGCTGACATCGTGCTTAATGATATCGAGTTGGTGAAATCGCCTATAAATAGGTATCGACCCCCTGGAGAGAAGGATATATTTTTCAATAAAAATTTATCTCTCTAAAATTGTAAAGGATGTTCGAGGAGGTTGTGTGCTTCACGAATGATAGGTGCTTCGTGGTGGTTAATCTAACTTTGTGAAAGAGGTGTCTTCCATGTTGGCTCAGTGTACTTCACAAATAAAGTCACTTTATGACATATTTATCTCTAGGACATCCTATTCTTTTTGAAGTAATTATCTTTGAGAAGACTTGAGATCTAAAAATCAATGCTCTCTACAAGGATGTAAGCTCTAAAAAGGTGTGTTCTTTACGAAATGGCATGGACTTCACGTAGACTTGTTTAACCTTTTCCAAATTTGGAGTTTCATAAACTACAGTTCTTTGTGAAGCTATTTCGATAGGTTGTTTCCATGTTATCAGTGTAAAATGTTTATTCATTAGTGGATTAAATTTGGAATTCAATATATGAACTATATATAGTGAAGGATGTACTCATTAGAGATAATAAAAGGACCAACAAGTCCATAATATCTGAGTGGATCCCTTCCAAGTTCAGTGAGCATAGGAAGAGGAATAAGTTTATCCTTTCTACAGGTAGTGATTCATAGAGAGAAAATATTGAGTGACCCTTGGGAAAGTAGTAAGCTGACCCTAAACTTCATAAAGGCAGTGGGTTTGGGCATAGAAGTGATCTAGCCTGAACAATATTTGCAGTGAGATTTAGTGGATTTGGTACAGCAAAACATCATTATATTATGATACTTAGACGTACCCCAGTGAGGGTGACCCAAATAATGATATTTATGTCTTTCAGCTTTCTTACATACATTACATGCAAAGCATCATCATCAGATAAAGAAGAAAATAATTTCTCATAATAAACACACAAGTGAAAAAAAGTTACCCTTTTGATAAAGTGATCAAGATCTAGTTGGGAAGGAATAATTTAGAAAAAAAAATTCATACCCTAATTCACCCGCCCCCCTCGGAGGGCATTCACGGACCTTTTGGTCCTAACAATGATAAATAACATGACCAATAGAATTGAATCAAATATTAATTGATTATGAATCACCAGAACCAAAACATGGGATTATCAAAAACTATGTATAATTAATTAATGAAATGAAATATTTACATAACTATAAATTATATATTGGTATATGAATATAAAAACATATTTATGTCATATCATCATCAATTTGTAAGAATCAAGTATGTTTTAAAGTATATTATTTCTAATGGGAACTTTATACATGATCTTCCATTCCTCCACAATATTTAACAGTCCTTCAATAATACTATTTATTTTTAACTAAATATAACTATTTTTAATGTCTAGCCCAGATAAAATGGTACCTCGATTCCCAAGTCCAATGGCCTAACATCATCAAAAACATACTTTTTCTTTAGAATATGATACTCCAATTCATTCAGAATTCAAAAAATTCAGAATACGGTGATCCCACACCAATGAACATGAAACTAGAATGTTTTTCCATCAGGAAACATTCTTCCTCCACACACTTTCTTAAACCATGATTTCCTCATGTCATTGAAATTATTGAATACCAGATTCATAATCACATGAAATAAATTAGGATGTATTGTTACTTCACATCCATTCTATAATCATTTTCATTCCGATATCAACCAGAATAAGATTGACATCCCAACATTTCTTCTAATCCATTGCTCAATATGATTATCATATTTTCTTATACATATTATCATTATAAGTTTTAGAAATCAATAAAAATTATTAGAATATTTATTATTTCCAATATAAACATGAATATGATTGGACTGAATATAATTATAAGAACCTATTGCCCCTTTTTTAATCAATATTTCATCATGATTTTCTTAGATATCTAATGAATTTTTTAAATTAAAATATCAATGCATCCTCATATTTACATCAGAGCCATACAAACTCCAATTCCAATTCTCATTATGATAATACTTCTATTCTATGCCCATGGTGAGACAGATAAAACTTTTCTTCCAAAAAAATAGTTCTCAATATGATAAAATATTTTATTTTTTGTGACTTCAATGATCGAAATATGATTTTTGAGTCCAATTTTATATTTTTAAAATGATAATTCAATTGTATTTTTTGTTAAAAAAAGAATGTAGATATTCAAAAAAACACCCTCTAACATCAATAAAACCTTCCATAGTCATCTTGGTCCCAATATGTAGTATCTCCTTATTTCCTCAAGATACCCTATAGAGATACACATTATGACCCAGAGTGCTGGACTGTTTCCTGATAGGTATTTACCAAACATCTAAAAATCACATACATGTGTATTCAAAAAATAATGTTTTCTGCTCTATATATGAAATTTGATCTTATTTTAGTCATTATATGGTACATGGTACAGTGTCTCTTCCATTGATTGTAATGCATTACACTAGTGAATAATAGAATAATTTTTTTCATCATCATTGACTATACCATAACTAGTATGATACGATTATTCCATTCACTAATACAAATAGTTGATTGTGTGTAAGGTGGAGTGTGTTGCGAAAAAATCTCTTAAACTTGTAAAAATTCAATAAACTCTTGCTTAGTATATTCACCAAATTGATTTGATCAAAGATTATTTATCCTCTATTCAATTTTATTAACCACATAATTCTTTATTTCAATAAATTTCTCAAAGGAATCATACATATAAATCATCACATTTATATAGACTTAAATACTCATTTCATCAGTTAAAGCTATTAATTAATAATAACCACCTCTAGATTATATTAGAAATGGTCAACACACATTAGTGTATACCAGTCCAAGAAGATATATTTTCCTTTAACCAAATACATTGAATGGTGGTTTTTTAATTTTCCCTTTTCATCAATAATTACATATTTGAAGTGTTTTTAGCTCAATTATGTCAAAATACCATATTTATAAATCATTTTCAAATTCATATAATATAAATTACCAAGATGGTGATACCAAATAAAAGTGTTATATGAGATGTGAAAATATTATTTGTTATCAATTTACAATTTCCTATTTGAAAATTTAATACAAAAAGACCATCATTTAAATAATCTATACCATATCAAATGTTTCCATTATAAATGAAATAAATTTCATTCCAAAACCTAATAATAGAACAATAAATTTCTAGGTTGAATATAGAAATTATTTTTTCGGTAATTTTCATTAAATAATCATTATCTCTTAAAAATAATATCATTCATGTATGAAATTAATGGTGGTAGTCTCTAATGTCTATAGAAGCCAGCATCAGACCATTTGTAGTATGAAAATCCACATCTCTTGTAGAAATCATTAAAAATATACTTGGTTCTGGAATTTGGATATATATATATATATATATCACTGTGTGTGTCTGAAGTATATGATATATTTAATACCCATTATGTATATATTTATTGATTATGCTTCATAATGAATGCACATTTAGCTTTCTCGTGACTCTAGGTGTATTTCTTCTTCCAGTTCACTTTCTTACAACATATAAAACATAATTTTTCAATTTTCCTTTGATGCCTTTGGATATTCCTCTTCTTGTAGGGATACTACTTGAAATATTTAGATATAATATGATTCTCACAACCCTTAACCATGTTCTTCAATTTTTTATTCACAAAAAATAATCATTTGTTTGGCATGCCCCATGTCCTTGTACACTTTGTGTATAATAGTAAGAATCTAAAGAAGACACTCATTTTAATTTCTGAGGTTATAATAAATAATAAAAATAAATAAGTAAATCGGTACTAAGGAATGTATGAGATCTACGTGATAATCATCTGGGAATTTATCCCCCAATAAGTTAAGAAATCTAAATAACCCATAATATTGACTGTATTAGGGAAATGTTTCAATGACTATGAAAATTTTTATGAAAATTATTTATTAAATATCTTTTAAATCTTCTTTCTCACATTCACTTGATAGAAATTGAGAAGGTGATACATTAGGCTAAATGAATTCATTTCTCTATATTAATTTAGAATATCATTGTTCATGGCTGATAGCATTAAACATTGAACATCAGTGACATAATTTAATTTTTTTCTCATAAAGAGACAACACTTCATAACTAGCCTTTTGTCTAGGTGATACGAAAATTGGGATTTCAAGCACATGTAATTTCCATTTCATGTAATATGATAATGAGTACACATTTTTACTATAATTGGAAATTAATTCTTATTATAAGTTTAGTATTCTCCATTATATATTGTAGTGATATTGTTGGCGCCAAAATATTGCACGAAAGGAAGGGACGAAAAAGAAGGCTAGCATGCTGCCTCGCGAAGCACCACCGCGAAGCACCGTCACGAAGGACCGACGCGAAGGACTGACGTGAGGGGCCTTGATCATCGCAGCCTCGCGAAGCTCCAGAGGCGGTAACCCTACGCGAACGCATTTGACATTCGTGAGCCCGCCGCGAAGCTCCAGAGGCAGTAACCCTCCGCGAATGCATTTGACGTTCGCGAGCCCCCCGTGAAGCTCCAGAGGCGGTAACCCTCCACGAACGCATTTGACATTCACGAGCCCTCCACGAAGCTCCAGAGGTGGTAATCCTCCACGAACGCATTTGACGGTCGCGAGCCGTCGCGAAGCTCCAGAGGTGGTACCCTCCGCGGACGACGTTGACGTTCGCGAGCGCACCGCGAAGCACCGGAGGTGGCGCACGAGTTCTGCATCGCGGCGCCCCTTGCCTATAAATAGTGGACTCCCCCTGAGTCCCAAATAGGGACAATCCGACCTTTTGGATTCTCCTCTCCCGAATCGTGAAGCACTCTTTGCCCCGGGAATCATGAACTCCGCGAGGTACTTCTACTTCGCGAGACGCCTCCGCTTTGTTTCGTTTTGAGCCCCTCTTCCGAGAGGGATTCCCTTCACGAAGCCCAAGGGCATTCATGAAGGGGGATTCCCAAGGGAACCCGGGCAGCCGCGGAGCGTTTATGCTTCGTGAAACACCCAACCCATGCTAGTGATCCCTATGCTAAGGCAGGATCGCTACACATCGCGAAGCACACTGCTTCGTAGGACCCTGCTTCGCGAGTCACCTCTTCTTCACGAGGCAGTGCTCCACGAACACTGTTCCACTTCGCGAAGCACCATCCACTCACACCTATTCTCCATGCTAAGGCCAAGGCACTCCACTTCACGAAGAACACTCCTTTTCTTAGCGATTCCTCTTCCCGTGCGACCCTCCATGTTTGGACGATGTGATTTCAAAGTCCCATGGACAATACCACCCGTATCATTGCTTCGCCTAATGCTTCTTCGCATAGGCACACTAACAGCTATTGCTTCTTCGCATAGCCACGCTAACGTGGACCCCTTGATGGTTCGTTCCACAACCCCCCTTAACCATGGCCTTACTGGTACCATCCCTTCCCCAAGGACCAGAGGGTACCGGTTATGTAAGTCCTAGGGGTGTGGAGTGAACCCCCCTCGTCCGAGCTGCAGGATGTTAAACTGCCAAGCACCACGTCCTCAACACATGACGTTAAACTGTGACCAGACCTCGTTCCCCTCACGAAGGGTCCCCCCAGGTCGAACATTTTTTACACCACTCGTCTCCACGGGAATGGAATCACCCATCCACAAGGGATGATATCCTCCTTATTGGAGTGGTGTATGTTCATGGGAGAAGGGTGACCATAGTTCTCCAATGGATGGATCCACCTCTGCATCTCCGTACTTCCCCACTACCAAGGTCGGTGGAGGGCGTGATAGGGAACGAGGCACCTCCCATCATTGGACCAAGGTCCATCTTCCCCGCACTTTGTCGCACCATGGGCCTCCATCCTGGTGTAAGTCCCAACACCATGGGACGCCTAACGCGTAAGCCCCTCTTCGCTTCTCACGGACGCATCCTTCACGACGTGATCGTCAGGTCCATGCAACCTCTTGTTTCTCACACCGAGCATGACTCACGTGGGCTTAGAGAGAGCACCGACCCTGACCCCCACCCATAGAGAACTACGAGGACTTTGATCCATGTCAAGGCATGGTACGTAGGAATCCTCCATGAGGATCAAGCCACATTGCTCGGTCGTTCATTCACGTCGAGTTTCTCCCTCGTCCAGCATGACGTTAAACTGTATGTCTCCGTCCCACATGACGTTAAACTGCACGCCCCGTCTCGCATGACGTTAAACTGCATACCCTCGTCCAGCATGACGTTAAACTGCATCCATCCCTTTGTCCTACATGACATTAAATTGCACACCCATTCCCACCTGAACTACAAGGTCTTTGATCCATGTCAAGGCATGGTATGTAGGAAGCCTTCCAAAGGTTCATGCCCACCACTAATTGGACCAAGGTCCACCTTCACGTCGGTTCGCCGGCAAAGCCCCATGTGAACTAAAAGGTATTTGATCCATGTCAAGGCATGGTACGTAGGAAGACATCCTGAGGTTCAGGCCCACCCATCATCATTCACGTCAGTTCACCCACGTCCAGCATGACATTAAACTGCATTTCCCAATCCGAACTACGAGGACTTTGATCCGTGTCAAGGAATGGTATGTAAGAAGCCTCCCTGAAGTTCAAGCCCAACAATCATTGGCCCAAACCGTCTCCTAGTCAGTGTTCCAGGCCCCCATTTTCAAGCCCATCTCCCATTGGACCAAGGTCCCTCATTTACGTCAGTCCACCGACACCCACCGCCCGTCGTTTATTCACGTCAGGGTTCACTATCGTCCTGAAAGACGTTAAACTGTATTCCATCAATACTTTGAACTACGAGGACTTTGATCCATGTCAAGGCATGGTACGTTGGAAACCTTCCCAAGGTTCAATCCCACCATTAGTGGTCCCATGAGCCTACTTTCACGTCGGTTCACCGATGAAACCCTTTGAACTACGAGGTCTTTGATCCATGTCAAGGCATGGTACGTAGGAAGCCTTCCAGAGGCTTAAGACCACCACTCATTGGACCAAGGTCCACCTTCACGTCGGTATGCTGACGATGCCCATTGGACCAAGGTCCACCCTCACGTTGGTTCGTCGACGACATTCATCGGGCCAAGGTCCACCTTCACGTTGGTTTACCGGCACCATCCCGAACTACGCGGACTTTGATTCCCTGCCACGGGGATACGTAGGAAGCCTCTTCAAGGTTCAAGCCCAACTTCACTATCGCCCCTGCGATGGTCCCATTTCATTCCCCCTCTACTTCATTCATCCACCTACAGCCCATCCTGATTCTTGCCCGGACCGTCATATCCCGGTGAGACCATGTCGGTACACTCTTCTTCACAAGCAACCCATGGGCTGGCCCCGGTATCGACATCCCTTCAAGGAGAATACCTCAATCCGATCTATCCTAGCTAATTCTCTGGTTGGGTTGATCCGTCTCCTCTAGACGTTAAACTCGCGGAGTACCCTGTGTTAAACACAGGAAGCTGAGGAAAACCTCAGATATGTGTCTATGACATATAATTCCCCGCGCTTGATGTGGGATGCCTAGGGCTTCCACGCCCTCGAGAAGCCTTGTGACCAGGGATAACAGACAGACATGTCAGGTTCCCCAGCATCTAGACACGCTACTGATGCCTCAACGTGAATACTCCCCCGACTAAAGGTTTCTTCCCTGACCGGATCCATTGGAATGTCCCGACAGAAGCAGTGTAATTAACCGGAATCCATGGAAACATGGAACTGGGAAGAGTTTCACGAAATACGTATTAAATATATGAGGGAGACCCGGACAAGGTGACGAGTTCTGAGGAGGAATCCACAGGAGGAAGAACTGACATCCCATCATCTCGTTTTGATCAAGGAGCAGACGTCCCTGAATAAGGAGAGAATGCTGCCCGCCTTTGGAATGCGGGAATGCGGGGCAACAAAGCGCCGCGCGTCCTCCTCCACGAACGGAACAGATGTGGGGGCGCGCCCCGACAAAAGCTTTGGAAACAGAAATGGTGAACCCGACGTGAAGTTCTTCTCCTCAATAAGGAGATTAGTAGCGTTCGAGACACTAGTAGATTGACGTGTCACCAGATCCAGATATTCGGCGCCTGGTCCCGCCAAGCAAATAGAGGGCCTATCGTGAAACTCACTAGAAGTCGGGGCAGTAGAACGTGGGGCACTCCGTTCTAAAGCATGTTGGTGTGGATCCTTCTTACAGACGTGGAGAATGGAAGGACGCTGTGGCACTGGCTGTCAACCCTTTTCCTCTCCGTACTGATGAGTTGATCCCTTCATTTCTCAGGAACCAGGTTTCTGTTACAGAGACGCGATCATCGTCCGCTCCTCGCCCACGCAGGGGCAGGGGCAACACCGCCACGACCACCCCACGTCGCGCCGCTAATGCCACGACGGCCGCCAAATCGCGGAATACGGGGCGCCCACGTCCTCTTTCCCCATCAGAGGTCATCCAGCGAAGGGTTATCAACAACCACGTGCACTGGTACGAGGAAGAAGGGGTCATCCCAACTCGGGATATGGCCCGCCTGGACCTGGAGGCCTTCAGGCCCTGCCGTCAACACCGCCCTAACATGCCGCGCAGGGATCCCCTTCTCCCCACCCCAATGTTCAACCGTTTCAGGAGCCTGTCTCCGGAATGCCTTGACGACTCCTCGCCTTACGCTGAAGAGGCGGGCGTCGTCCGGCTCAGCCTGCTCAGGGTCCCGACCCGAGGGCTCCAGGCGAGAGCTCCCGCCCAGACATGTCAGTGCCGCCGTCCGGCCCCGCAGGAAGAGTAGGCAGGCTACGTCCCTGCACCGCCTCCACCAGCTCGCCTGACCCGACGTCAGCGTCGGGCCCGGGCTGAGGACGCTGGCCCAGGCGCGTCGACGTCAATAGCTACAGTGGCCTGATCCACCGCCGGCGTGCATCATGAAGCCCCTGCATACACTGAGCAGGGGCACTCTTTCACCCAACCAGGATCGAGACCCCAACCGCCCCACGGGTAGGCTGGGTTGACTCTCCGGGTTGCAGCCCCAGGTGGTGATCGCCGCGAACTAACCCGCGGTAATGTCACCCTGTACGGAGTTCCTCCCCGTACCATTACTCCACAGAGCGTGGGCCTTCACCACTCTGAAGTTTGTCATGGAGGTATGCCTCATGCTACCCCCATCCCGAAGGAAGACCTTCCCTGCGGCAGTAATGCTCAGCGTGGAAACCTTTCCCGCGCCCATTATACAGGGTATAGAGTCCATCCTCCTTCCCTCGACCGAAGATCTGAAGGAACCATCCATTCGCTCCTTCTCCAACATGGGGGACCTCCCCATGTCCTCTCTGTAACCGGCGAAGGTCCTCCTCGCCCCAGCATCTCGAGGAGTGAAGGTCAGCCTCGCTCCACTCGCATCGACCATGGAGGTCCTCCCCATGCTCCTTCCGGTTCCAACAGAGGCTCCGCCTATATGGGTGCTATTCATGGAGGTCCTCCCCATGCACCCTTCGACATTTGCCCCAGTGCCCCTCGCACCCCGGCTATCTCGAGTGGGGGCCCTCTCCGCCACGGCGCCAGCGCCGCCCCGAGGCTACCCGATAGGGGTCAACCCTGTCTTGAAGAGCCACCCCAGGGCAGGAGAGAGGGCCGTCGCCACCACAAGAAGAACCCTGGGAAGGCCCAGGTGGAGATCAAACCTGCCTGCTTCTCCGACTCGGAAGAGGAATGCGATTCAGCGATGAAACCTTCTCCCCGCACCTCCATATCAAGTACTGGGGCAGGAACCAGACACGTTAGCCTCATTCTCCCAGAATTTGAGGTCCACCAGATTCCCATCTCCCTCCGAAGGTACATCCAAGAGGAAGAAGTCTTGGTAATTCCGCAGGTCTCGACCGCGCAATCACCGCCTTTGTCACCAGAATCACCCTATACCTCTACTAGAGATCACGGAGAGTTATTTTGTGGTCCAACGACGGTAGAGCGACGACACGACCTTTCTCCAGTAGTCGCGGCTCCTGTTCCAGAAGCTGTGGTTATTAGCCCGTCATATCGTGACATCGTGGCCAGGTCACCTCACTCTTCGGAGGATGGCCCGGAATTCGGCGGACAGTCAGCTCGTTCTCCGTATTCTGCACCGCCGAGCTAACTATCCCAGAGGTCCTCCTCGGTACCACTACCGGTCCCTCATCCGCCCCCGGTTGACGAGTGGGGCAACACAGGGCCAGTCCCTGTGTCCGAGCCCAGGAGCTTCTGGAGTATCCTCACAGTGGATTACTTCTCCGAAAAGTTCTGGCTGATGGTGGCGCTGAATTTTCGCGTACCAGAGTCTCTTACCCCTAAAGAAGTGGGGTGCTTTTGTCGAACCCTATCGGCGACACACTTCCGCATTCGTTACGAATGGGTGGTGTACCCCAGAAGTGGAGAGCACTTCGAAGAAATCGGCGGGCAGTGCCGCCTGGTCGATTCGGCCGCACTCCTTGTGGCCCAGCACCCTGATTCGCCAGGCCGCCAGAGCGCCCTTCAATGAAAATGCGTTCAGAGTTTTAAAGCACTCCGCATAATCTTCAGGGAAGCCACCCCCCATGTGCATGTCTGTGGTTGGGGACACTATGCCGCTCTCCTCTTCGACCCTATCCGATGGCAGCCCGATTCACTATGCGACATCGAGGACATGCCCTCTAGAGGGGTCGCGGTCCACATGGCTGACGTCATGGACGAGGAAGATGAGCTTGAATTCCTTGATGGAGACTTACCCCCCCCCCCCCAAGGGCGCACCGCCATTGCTGGACCCATCAGGGAGAGTTACCAGTCCGTAGAGGAACCTGCTAGGCCTCCTCGTACCCACCAAGTCGCTGGTACTCAGTCGAAACACCAGCAAGGGTAAGGAGCACGTCGGAACAGTCAAGCACTCCGACCCGTCCACCTATGTGTAGAAAACGGAAGAAGATCCCGAGAAGGCCACGTTACACCAGCTGCTTGCTGAGAAAAAGAGGCTGGTTGACGAACTCTTGGCTTAGCACGCCACAGAGCGGCGACCCGACTATGGTAATCCCAGTCCGGGGCAGCAGGGGGAGGAATAATTTCCCCCCGGTGAGATGCCTCCGTGAAACCTTGATCATGCTACTACCGCAGACAGGGCAGAAGTCAGAACGTATGGAAAGAGGGCGCGATACGTCTCGCCAAATCCCCCCGAGCGACGAGGAAATCTGAAGAATCTAGTCCGGGTTCCTCCAGTTGACCCACGAGCGGCCGAAGCCATCTACCGTGTTAAAGAACTTGGCAATGCACTTGTGGTTAGGGATCCCCGTCAAGACAGGGACCCCCACCCGGATGATCATATCGCGGTGCTCACAACCCGCCTCGAAGCGTTGGAAACGCGGCAGGTGGCGGTCCCACCGGATGGAAAGCCATATCCCGTGTGGGTGGATGATATGCCCGCACCTCCGAGTTTTGGGAACCCCTCTTTCTTGCCTTTTAACGGGACAGGGGACCCGCCGCGGCACTTGGTTCATTTTTCTTCCAGGTTTGGCCCCATACTGGGGACCCCGGCTCAGCAAGAAGCCGCCAAGCTCCGATGTTTCGTACAGACTTTGGAAGGTCCGGAATTCGTCCGGTACAGCCAGCTCCCTATCGGATCGGTGACCGGTTGGGAGGATCTTCGCCGACAGTTCTTATACCAGTTCATCTCCACCACGCGGAACATCAGCATTGCATACCTCTTCAAGTTCAGGCAAAGGCTTGATGAGCGGGTTGCAGATTTCATCGCCCAGTGGAAGGGACTTATGTATTCCCTCGATATGCCACTGACTCAGGAGAAACTACTGACAATGTGTGTAGGGAACGTCAAGACAGAGCTGGTACCCACCCTGATTACACAGAACTACCCTAGAGGGTTTAGAGATTTCTCAGATAAGGCTCAACGCCTTGTGGAAGCCCTGCAACAGGCCAGTCAGGAACGTTTGTTGCCCCCTATGATCCCGGCCAGGAGGACCGCCAAGGCTGAGCCCACCGCGGTGGCCCAAATAGAAGCCCCGAGGTAGATGGATTTACTGCTGGCGGCACCACCCCCGCAACCCCGCAGAGGTCCTCCACCTCAAGCACAGGCTTCTGCCCAGCAGCGACCGCCTCAGAACTTACAAGTTCCCCCGCGCAATGCGCCACCGCCACCTAGGCGAGACAATCAGGTGCCGCCTCCTCAGTAGGACCCTCCGGCCCCTTGTCAGGGCCAGTCCCCCAGGGCCCCCTATCTGGAAAGAAGGTACCAGACTTATTCGTTCAACGAAAATCAGGTCTCTGGCTACTTCCGAAGTGCTCTAGAGCAAGGGATTGTGCGTCTTCTTGAGTGGAGAAGGCCGACAGAGGCGAATCTCACCGATCACCCCAACTACTGCCCTTATCATCAGTTCCTGGGGCACACCCTCAAGCAATGCTATGTGTTTAAAGACTGGATTCAAGACCAGGTCAACAACAACATAGTCAAGTTGGGCCCAGCACCAGTGCAAGTGGCAGGTGTCTTTGCAGGATCAGAGATCGGCTGCGACAGCGAAGGCGAGTGGCAGCAGGTCTCCAGCCGCGGATCCCAGAAATATGACGAATGTATGGCTTGAAAAACCGTCGTCCATGCCCATGGTATCATACGGGCGTGCCTGAAGCAGTCGGAAACTTCAGAATAAGTAGCTGGTGCCTCCGCATCGTCTTCACAGTCGGCCTCTTCCCAAAAGGGCAAGCAGCGGCGACGTAAGAAGAAGCAACGCGCACCGCCGGTTCCATCGTCATCCCGAAATCTCGGAGACTTTTTGCCCCCTGAAATGGGGATTCCTCCCAGAATCCTCCCAGCGGTGGATAACTCCTCGAGAAACAGCCAGGGGTACGCTTTGGTTAACACCGTGGAGATGGTAAAGCCCTATATGACCCCCGACGAGGGGGAACGCCAGGCAGACCTCCCCAACGTTTCCAGCCGACGTCAACGTCAGTGGAATCGTAACCGCGCCGGTCATCGAGGTATGTCAGCAGGCACTTTTGGCCTAGCCGTGCACACTACTGAGACCAGGCAGCAGGCTCAGCGCAGATCTTAGCACGCGCAACCCCATCTAACGCCCTCGGCTATACCTCCACCGTCGTTCGTGCTACTAGATCGGGGGGAGCTGCCCCGTTCGTATCACAGTCAGTCTTGCCCGGCTACAGGCCAGCCTCCGCTGTCCGATCCTAGTCCGGCGACTACTCTCCATGATTCTACTAGTAGGCAGCAAAATGTACCCAGTACTATTCGATTACTGGTTCAACCAGCAGGACCCGCTATGCCTCCAAATGCCGAACGACCTCCTGTAAGAAGAGGTTCGTGTTTGGCATGAAAGTATGATGTCCTGAAGCACCTGTCCGGCATTCCGGTGAGGCTTTATATCCTTGAGGCCCTTCGCCTGTCATCCGAAATGTGCGAAGCACTTGCCGAGGCCCTAAGGATCGCCCTCCATTTTGAGATGGAGGTAGCAGCCGCAGAAGCCTCCCATACCGAGATGATTGAAAACGCCGAATTTTAGGCGGTTATCTCGTTCTCCGGTAAAGATGAGGACCCTCCTATACAGGGGCACATTCGACTACTGTACATCACTGGCCACTTCAACGGTGTGGAAGTCTGCCGCTGCCTCATTGACACAGGTTCCGGAATCAATCTAATTCTGACCCGGACGTTGCGAAAGCTGGGTCTCTCTGAAGGTGATTTAATTCCCTCTGACCTCAGGATCCAGGGGTACGATAGGACAGAGCAAACTCCAGTCAGCAAGATCCGCCTGAAGACTCAGTTCGGTGGCTTAATTTTAAGCACCGTGTTTATGGTTGTCTCTCAGGACACCGCCTACAACACATTGATGGGTGGGCCATGGCTCCATCTGCATGCAGCGGTCCCTTTGTCGTATCACCAGTGCCTCAAGTACTCACTCAACGGTCGAGTAGGAGTGCTCCAAGGAGACGAGTCCCCTTTCGCTTCTTGTGAGGCCCGCTATCTGGATGCGGGTTATTACAAAAGTAAGTATAATCAAATCATAGTAAACGAGGATGAACCCGCCCCGGTCACAAGTGATCCCTGGGAAAGAATGGATGACACCTACATCCTCCTGATCCACCTGTTGGAGGCCACGACCTCCGACATGGGACAATGTTTTGTTGTTTCGGGTACGCAAGGAATGCATGTTCCCGTGTCCAAGCGACGATGGAAAATCACCTCGTACTCCTACATCAACCAGGCTCAAGTCATCCCGAAACCTCATAACCCTGTATGATATCGGGATGTCAAGCTTATGACAACGGAAGTGTGCCATACGTGTCTCTTCTGCTGGGCTGGAATCAACCGACTCAAGCCGACACATCACCACTACTTTGATATTATCAAACACGACCCCCTAGGCCGAAGGCCAGATGGGATAGGGTCGACCGCCTTCATTGCTATGGGCTCAATGGCGAGTGAGTCTCCCGATGTGATGACCGCTACTGCCCAGGACGGCACCAGCTACTCCTCGGGTTTTGATAGCCGCGAAGTATCTTCCGTCGCGGGAAGTCCCCCCACGGGTGGGGAGGAAGACCAGGAGGATGCTCCCCCCGCATTGGAAGAATGCGTCTCTACCACGGTTGATGAACTGGTACAGGTGAACCTTGGTAGCGAGGTAGATCCGAAACCCACATTGATCATTGCATCCATGTCCCCCGAGGAGCGCCAGCAGTACGTAGACTTCCTCAAACAGCACCGTGATGTGTTTTCTTGGAGTTACAATGAGATGCCAGGGCTAGATCCCCAGGTAGCCGTTCACCGTTTGGGCCTCCCGGCAAAACATCGTGGGATTAAGCAGCCTCCCAGGACGATGCACCCTTCTCATGGTGCTATGGTTGAGGCTGAAGTTGACAAGCTAATAAAAGTCAACTTCGTTAAGGAGGTCCAGTACCCCAAGTGGTTTACCAACATTGTGCCAGTCAGGAAGAAGAATGGGCAGATCAGAGTCTGCATCGACTTCCGCGATCTTAATCGCCATTGCCCAAAGGATGACTTCCCACTCCCGATGACGGAGTTGTTGATTGACGCCACAGCCGGGTTCCAAGCCCTCTCTTTCATTGATGGTTATTCCAGGTATAACCAGATCCGGATGGCCCCCGAAGACGAGGAGTCCACTGCCTTCAGAGCTCTCCAAGGTACCTTTTGCTACCTGGTTATGCCATTCGGTTTGAAAAATGCAGGTGCCACTTATCAGAGGGCAATGCATCACATATTCAAGACGATTCTCGGGACATTGGTGGAATGCTACGTGGATGACCTCGTAGTCAAGTCATTTTAGCGCCAGGACCATCTCAAAGACCTTGAGAAAGTGTTCAGTTTCCTCTGTTCTCGTCACCAGAAGATGAACCCGCTGAAGTGTGCCTTCGGGGTCACCTCTGGGAAGTTTCTGGGTTTTTTTGTCAGATACCGAGGTATTGAGATCGACCTAGAGAAGATCAAGGCCATCATCCAAATGCCTCCCCCGAGCAACATTCGGGAGCTTCGAGGCCTTCCAGGACACTTAGCCTATATACGCCGATTCATCGCTAATCTGGCCGGTAAGTGTAAACCTTTTTCCCGTCTCATGAAGAAGGGCGCTACCTACGAATGGGATGAGGAGTGTCAGACCGCCTTCGAGGAAATCAAGCAGTATCTGCTCCAACCTCCGGTCTTCATTCCACCCGTCTCCGGAAAGCCACTGGTCATTTATGTGACCGCCCTGGAGAGATCCCTCGGTGCGCTGCTCGCTCAGAAGAATAATGAGTGTTCTGAGAACAGTCTCTACTATCTCAGCTGCATGCTTCTCGATATGGAGGTCAGATACTCCCCTATCGAAAAGAGCTGCCTTGCGCTCGTCTTCGCCGTGCAGAAGTTGTGACATTACCTGCAGCACCACGAGGTGCAATTGGTCTCCCGGGTAGACCCACTGAAGTACATCCTAAACCGCCCTATGCTGACTGGATGACTAGCACGGTGGGCAGTGATCATCCAGCAGTTTGATATCAGGTTTGTACCTCAGAAGGACATTAAGGGACAAGCGTTGGCAGACTTTTTAGCTGCCCATCCAACCTCAACGGATCAATCCCTGGACCTGGATTTCCCTGATGAGATGATCCTCTCAGTCTATCATGTTGTCCCGTGTTGGAAAATGAATTTCGACGGCGCCTCCCGGAGCCTCACAGGTAGGAGGCTCAACAATCCCAAGCTCAACAGTGTGGGCCTGGGTATTGTCTTCATTACCCCGGCACAGGCCATCCTGCCATGCTCGTTCCTGTAGTCAGAAGGCTGTACGAACAACGAGGCATAGTACCAAGCTCTCATCACTGGCCTCGAGTTGGCCCTTGAGATCCATGTGCCCCATATACATGTGAAGGGAGATTCCGAGCTGGTAATCAAACAGGTTAATGGCGACTACATCGTCAGGAAGCCGGAGCTCGCACCATTGCTGGAGTACACCCTCCGCCTAATGGCCTAGTTCTCTTCTCGGCCAAAGGTTACCCATGTCCCATGGTTGCAGAACGGCCAAGCAGACGCCCTGGCTGGCATAGCTACGTCGCTCGCAGAACCCAAGAAAGATTATTTGATCATACATGTGGCCCACCGGAGATTCATTGCCCCCGTCACCCAAGAGGACCATGATAGCCTGCGGGTAAGTCATCTCACCGCCGGACCCTCCACGTCAGGGGTCCCGGTTTCGTTAGACACGGTGGTTGAAACCACCCCCGACTGGAGAGAAACTTTTGTCAAGTATCTCCAAAATGGACGCCTCCCGAACGACCAGGCCGAGTGCGAGCGAATTCGACGCCGCGCACTGAAATTTACCCTCCAGAGCGGCCCCAGTCTTGAGCAAATCCATTATAAGAAGAGTTTTGATGGTGTCCTCCTCCGTTGCATCCAAGGAGGGGAGATACCTCATGTTTTTCAAGAGGTTCACGCCGGTTCCTATGGCGCCCATCAAGCTGGGCCGAAGCTGTCCCATCAAATCTGGAGATTGGGGTACTTTTGGCCCTCTATGATCCATGATTGTATTGGATATACCAAGAGATGCCACGCGTGCCAAGTACACGCCAACTTCTTGCATCGGCCTCTGGAGCCCCTCCACCCCACCAAGTACTCTTGGCCATTTTCAGTATGGGGACTTGATGTAGTGGGAACGTATCCACTGGCAATAGCCCGCTAGTGTAGGTTCATCCTGACTGCTACAGATTTCTTCTCCAAGTGGGAAGAGGCAGTTCCGCTCAAAGAGTTCAAGGCCCATTCCATCGTTGACTTTGTGAGATCCAACATTATCCACCGGTTTGGGGTACCTCACACCGTCCTCACTGATAACGGTACCAACTTCCGATCAGCTGAATTGAAGAAATTGAACGCCAAGTACGACATCCGGTTGAACCATACCTCCCGCTACCACGCGCAGGAGAATGGACAGATCGAGGCATTCAATAAGACCCTCTCTAACATTCTACAGAAGATGGTTGGTCAGAACAAGAAAAGTTGGCTGGACAAGCACCCCAACTCCCTCTGGGCTTACCGGACGACGACTCGAAACTCTACCCAGGTGACCCCATATTCCCTGGTGTATGGAGCTGAGGCCGCCCTACCCATTGAGATCCAGCTGCCATCATTACGCACTGTTGTTTATGACCACCATACATCAGATGAGGTAGCCGAGATCCGTCTAGCCGAATTAGAAGCACTGGATGAGAACCGGCTACGTGCCCTGCACAATCTGGAAAGGCATCAGGATAAGAGAGAGATGGCCTTCGACAAGAAGGTTCATCTCCGCTCTTTTCTACATGGTGACCTGGTACTGGCCCTTCGAGCACCAATGATTCCCGGTAGGAAACCGCCCAAATTAGAACCCAAATGGGAAGGGCCTTATATCATCCATAAGGTTTACCCCAACGGAGCATACTCCTTGGTGACCAAAGATGGAGAGCATATAACCCCTCCCACCAATGCTAAATTCCTCAAACGATATTTTCCTAGGGAAAAAGGGTCTTGCACAACCCTAAACTACGAGATGGTCCCACATGACCTTAAACTGCATCTTCGTCCTCCAAGACGATAAACTGTGAAATGGTCCCGCATGACCATAAACTACACATTATGGTCCAACATGACTCTAAACTGTAAAGTCCTGCACGACCCTAAACTGCAAAATGGTCCTGCACGACCTTAAACTGCATCTTCGTCCTGCAAGATGATAAGCTGTGAAACGGTCCTGCATGACCTTAAACTGCACATTATGGTCCAATATGACTCTAAACTGTAAAGTCTTGCATGACCCTAAACTGCAAGATGGTCCAGCATGACCTTAAACTGCATCTCCATCCTTACATCAAGACGTTAAACTGCAAGCCAGTCAGGCCTTCCTGACCGAGGCTCAGCCTCAGGCCCCTTGGCCTCCTCGGGCCCCGACCCCCATCTTTACAGCAAGACGTTAAACTGCATGCCAGTCAGGCCTTCCTGACCGAGGCTCAGCCTCAGGCCCCTTGGCCTCCTCGGGCCTCGGCCCCCGTCCTTACTGCAAGACGTTAAACTGAAAGCCAGTCAGGCCTTCCTGACCGAGGCTCAGCCTCAGGCCCCTTGGCCTCCTCGGGCCGCTGGCCCCCCGTCTTCACTGCGAAACGTTAAATCGCAAGTTGGTTTTTCCCCGATCTACCCTCCTGCGGTATTGTACGGTATGGTGTAGGACTACGTCCTCATTCACTTCGGATTACTCGTCATACCTTACATATCCCCAAATGAGATGCTCCTCATCCCGCATGATGTTAAACTGCATTTCTAGAACTACGTGTGGCTTGATTCCCATCTTCATGGGATACGTAGGAACGCTCGGACGCCTCGTCTTGAGCCCAGCCCCAAGCTTTTCTCTTCCACTATTCCCCCTGGGAATAGTTTCCTTGGAGGATCTTGTTGTATAAGGGAGTAGGCTTTCTTGGCCCCGCTCATGCTACACCGCTCTCTCAAGGATTGTAAGGGTCTCACCATGTGCCCACTCCCGTTCTTCTATCCTCCCACGTCCTTACCGCATGACGCTAAACTGAATGGCCTTCAAGAACTGCGTATGGCTTGATTCTCATCCTCATGAGATACGTAGGAATGCCCAGACATTTCGTCCGTTGGCCCAGCCAAAAAGCCAAAATCTGCCCCTTGGGTCAAGGCATGGTAGGGTGCACACTTTTTCCTTGACTCACATCGAGCAAGCCTCGACCCGGCTGCACATCCCCCCTGGAGATGTTTTCCTCTTTCATGGATGGATACAACTATTCTTCACCCACTCCTTGACTGGGATTTCATCATTTTTCACACCCATAGGGACCCCCATGAACGGCCTGGACACAGTGCCCAAGGGCTCTCCTACCGTTACGGGCCAACGCCCCCGAGGGTTTTCAAGCAACAAGCCGATACAAGTCCCGCGTTGCTAATTTGGTTAGCGGCCGACGCTCATTTGTTGCTCCCATATCAGGTTACCATAGGAATGTTGTGTTTTGAATATGGTCAACAGTGTCCTGGATCTTCGGGTCCACCCCGAGATGTCCCAGACATCGAGTGCAGTGATTTGTTCTACCCCATCCTGAGGTGACAAACACCCCCCACGGGTGGTGCTAGCGATCGGGCCCATGGCCCCGATTCCCCCTAGGGGTGTACGGTGTGTTATGAGACTATGTACTCATTCACGTCGGCTTCTTCACCATACCATACGCCTTCCCTTACGAGGCCCAGCCTCAGGCCCCTTGGCCTCCTTGGGTCCCCGACCCTTGTCCTCATTGCAAGACGTTAAACTACAAGCAGGTCAGGCCTTCTGGACCAATGCCTAACCATCAGGTCCCTTGGCCCTTCCGGGCCACGACCCAGGTCCTCTCTTATAGGAGTGTACGGTGTGGGGTGGGACTACGTCCTCATTCACGTCGGCTTCTTCGCCATACCGCATACCTCCCTTTTTTAAGGGTATATTACTCCCCTTTTCATCCCGTATGATGTTAAACTACATCTAAAGAACTACGTGTGTCTTGATTCCCATCCTCATTGGATACGTATGACCACCTGAATGTCCAAGATTCGGGTCCAGCCCCATCTCTCGGGAATCTTCATCCCATCTTGGCCCCTTGGCCTATCCTTCCTCCATGAGGGGATTATATGGTGTGGTGTGCGATTATGTCCTCATTCACGTCAGTCTCGTAATGACCACGCCATGTACCTCCCCCTACTGAGCTGTTTCGTCTATCCCTTTTCGGCGGTTCACCAATGTGCTTAAAAGTACTCTGGTTTATTACCTGGAACTCCAAGCTTTACTCGGACACGTCCGCACCCGCTTTCCAGGCTTTTTGTATCCCTGCATTAGGGCTTTCATCATCTTTCACGCCCGGAGGGACCCCCAAGAACCACCTGGATACTATGCCCAAGGGCTCTCCTACCGTTACGGGCCAACGCCCCCGAGAGTTTCGGACAGCGAATCGATAAAATCCCGCGTTGCGAATATGGTCAGTTGTCGATGCTCGTTTGTTGTTCCCACCTTAGGCTAACGCGATATGTACGCTGTGTTTCCACCATGGTTAACAGTTTTCCTCTATCACCACATCAACCTATTAAGCCCAAAATGTCGGGTACCCGATTCACACCCTTCATCACTTCATCATGTCCAAGTAGAGTCTCGGAACTCTTGGTACTTTTCCTCCATGCACGTCCATGCGTTGGGGGGACAAGCTGCATCAAAGGTGTCCTTCGGAACTCTCTGTCGACTCCCCTTTGATGGACGCCCCAAGTATTCGGATGAGGATACCCCCCTTGTTTCCCACACCGAGTTTAACTCACGTGGGCTTAGGGATTGGGTTGACATCTGTGCTTACTCGGGGAGTTGTCACCATCCGCGGTCCGAGCTCTAAGACCATAAACTAAGATTCTCATCTGGAACTATGTTCAGCTTGATTCCTATCTTGATAGGATACATAGGGATGCCCAGACCCCTGGTCTTTGGGTCCAGCTTGAGTTCAGCTAATTCGCCTCTCGGGTCCTGCCATTGGGACCCCGACCACGGGACCACGTGGCGTAGTGTAGGACTACGTCCTCATTCAGGTCGTGTTTGCAATAGCTACACCACACGCACCCCATTCTGAGAGTTATCCCTCATATTCCTTGTCCCACATGACATTAAAAGGCACCCTTCCGAACTACGTGTGGCTAGATTCCCATCCTCATGGGATTCCTAAGACCACCTGAATGTCTAGGATTCGGGTCCAGCCCCACCTCTTGGAGATCTCCTGATCTCCCGGTCCCCTAGGCCACTTCGTCTATCCCTCTCCAGGAGGGGGATATGTAGGTATGATACAAGGTTTTGGGCACCATGCCCCCTTCCCCCGGGAACCCGCCATATCTTGGTTACCCTCAAGTTGAGTCTCTTGACCCCTTGCAGTGGTTCACCCATGTGTTAAGATTACTCTGGTCTAGGACCAAGAGTGTCAGATTCAACTTGATCAAGTCCCTTCCACTTGTCAAGCTTCGTGTTCCCCTCCATTCGGGCTTCCATCATCTTTCACACCCAGAGGGACCCCCAAGAACGGCCTGGATACAATGGCCAAGGGCTCTCCTACCGTTACGGGCCAACGCCCTCGAGGGTTTTGGAAAACAAATCGATAAAATCCCACATTGCGAATATGGTCAGCGGTCGATTCTCATTTGTTTGTCCCCATTCCAGGCTAACCTGACAGGATGCTGTGTTGCGAACATGGTCAGCAGTAATCCTATGTCGTCATGCCAGCCACTTCAGTCCTCGAATGTTGGTTGCATGATTCACATCATTTTACACCCCATCATGTCCAGGTGGTATCTTGACACTTTCGGCGCTATCCCTCAGTGCACCTTTGCATGTCCGGGGGACAAAGCTGCAATATGGAATCCTTCGGGGCTCCCATGGTCTGAGCTCTATGACCATAAACTAAGATCCATTCAGAACTATGTGTGGCTTGATTCCCATCCTTATGGGATACGTAGGACCGCCCGGACGCCCTGTCTTCAGGTACAACCCATTTAGGGAGCCAATCTCTCCCCCGGTTTCACCTCTTACCTCTATATAGGCCCCTCGGCCTAAGGTTTCCCTCTCCGAATGGAGTACAATTTGATGTGGGATCATGTCTCTGTCAATTGTGTTTTATAACACTACGCACATTTCCCGCCTAGCATCGTCTCTACTACGTATGCACTGCATGACGATAAAATGCATGCTTGGTCCTATCATACGACCCTAAACTGTGACATTATCATCCTGGCCGCATGACAAAAAACGACACTGCATTGTGGTGACCTCGTTGTAGAGGGCATCACGTTGGGTATTGGCCACGTGCCATGCCATTTGTCAACGCCCATCACGGCTTGATACTTGTGGTGACATCACGGCCTACTATTCTAGTCATGTCGATTCACAAAAAAACCATTCACCTTAAAGAACAAATAGGATACATCAAATTACGCTTCTTTTAGTGCAGGGGCCACGCCCGCACTCCCCTTTTCCCCTGGCACTGATATCTTACCATGTCACCTTTCAGAACTACGTATGGCTTGATTCTCATCCTTATGAGATATGTAGGAGCGCCCGGGCACTTCCCCATGGGCCCAGCCTAACCTTTGTGTTCGGTCCCTCAACTCGAGCATTTCCCCAGAGAATGCATGGTAAGTAGGGCTTAGGTCCTCCTTCACGTTGTGTTTTGATGCCATGCTTCCCCTTCTCCCTTTACCCATTTATGGTCTAAGGTCCATCAAGAACAATGTAAGGCTTGATTCTCATCCCTATGAGATACGTAGGAGCACCCGGGTATTTCCCCGCAGGCCCAGCCTAACTTTCGCTTTCGGTCCTTTGACCAAAAACCTCTCCTAAGGAGGTTGTGCGGTGTGGTATGGGATTACGTCCTCATTCACGTCAAGTTGTTCATCACACCACACACACCCCCTATTCCCATTCACGCCAGGTGTTTGAGTTACTCCACCGTGTGCCTCTTATGTCTCTTCCCGTCCATGGTCCGAATTCTACGACCCTAAACTATGATCTTCCTATGGGAAAGGAATCTGCTCCCTCTATCTAATAGGTCTCATTGCCATATTCATATGTGCTTTGACAAAGAGCCCAAAGTGTGGGACTTTCACAGGGCCATTCCCTTCATCCCATGACCATGCTTCATGAGCTCGCTATTTGGATCCCCATCCTCTACCACATCCAAAAGGACCCTCGGACGACATGGATACTAGGCTTAAGGGCTCTCCATGAATGTTGGACCTAAGGGTCCTCCAATCGTTTTGGGACAACGTCCCTACGGATATCTGAGAACATTTGTGACGTGGTCCCGTGTTTCGAACATGGTCAACGGTCGACCATCATTTGTTTGTCCCCATTCTAGGCTAACACGATATGGATGCTGGGTTTTCGCCACGGTCAACAGTTATCCTCCATCGTCATGCTGCCATTATCATGGTCTGAATCTCGAGCTCCATGATTCACACATTTCCACTTCCTCATGTTCAGGTGGAATTCCATCATACTCGGCTCTTTCTCTTCGCGCATCTAGGTGCGCTAAATGATCGTGTTAGTGTCACTGGGCCGGTATTCACCGAGCATCCCTTTTCCCTAACCTGCCCCTTTCTGTGTCGGGAAATTCCCACAACTACTGCTTGTTTTCCCACACCGAGCATGACTCACGTGGGCTTAGTAGTTTTGGCGGGATGTGTACCAACACGGTCAGGCTTCTCCTCGTCATGCATGACGTTAAAATGCGCTTCCAGAACTACGTATGGCTTGATTCCCATCCTCATGAGGTACGTAGGAACACCCGGCCACTCTGCTTCGGGCCCAGCCCAATCCTCACTCTTGGTCCCTCGACCTGAAGAGTTTCCTCCGGGGGTATGTGGTATGATTTGGACTCCAAGTCCTCATTCACGTCGGTTTCATATCAACCACATCACACGCTTCCTTCCCTTTTATTCCACGTCCTATCGTATGACGTTAAACTACAAGAGTCTATGTGTCCTCAACGCATGACATTAAACTGCAGTTCTACCCTGAACAAGTTCAGGATTCCCCAAGATCCCACTGGGAAGTGATAGATCCCCTCGCCAGAGGGGCCCTGCCTGATAAAAGGAATGATCCATGATCAAACCGATGCACCCATCTGGCGTACGCCCATCACGGTGGTGTAACTACCTAAGTGTTGGATTATGTTCGGACAGACCACCACTCCATATTCCACGCTTTGCGTGCCCCTTATTCGGACCCTCATGCCCTTTCATGTATCGTGGGACCCCCCAATGGCCTGGTCTCATGCCGCATCGGCTCACCTACCATCCTGGGCCAACGTTCCGGAAGACGGGTCATGTCTGGAAGGACCCCCTAACAGTATGGATTTTTGACCTATGGTCCGCCAACTATCCTGGGCCAATGTCCCGAAGGATTGATCAACAACATTTTTGAAATGGTCCCGTGTTTCGAACATGGTCAACGGTCGAACCTCATTTTTTGTCCCCATTACAGGCTAACGCAGTAGGGATACCACTTCTACTCCAAGGTTAACGGTTGTCCCTTATTGTCACGCCATCCCCACAGTGTTCCGAATCATTTGTATCGTGATTCATGCTTCCCATATTCATCTGTTTAGACCGATTTCAGCACCCCTGGCGTTGCCCCGTTCGTGCATTATAGCACGCTGAGGGAACGGTAATTCGGCCATCCTGAAAGTTCCTTCTCCGATCAAGCCTCTCCCGTCTCTCAGAAATCCGGACTGGTAATCCGAATCCCGGACATCATGCTTGACCCACGTGGTCTTGGGGAATTGTCGTCGAACGTTCCGCAAACATTGTAGGGATGTAACAAGGCAATTCAACAGTTGAAATCTTGCGCGCTACGACATTCAAAACAAAGAAAAAATTTTGAAACATGAAAGTACCAATAAAAGGTTTTTGGGTTTGTTACAATACTCGGGGGGTCGACTCCCCCCATGGACGGGTTGACCCCGTCAAAAGAGCGTGGCAGCTCCGCCACCCGTTGGCTTGTGGAATCCAAGGCTTGCTGCCGCTGAATCAGCTCCCGCTCCTCCTCAGCAGCGGCGGGGCGCAGTTCGTCAGTCCTGGATTTCTCCCTCTCTATGCCAGCATGAACGACAGCCATCCTTCCAGAGGTCTACCTCATATGCTCTTCTGCCTCTGCCGGCTGGGCCTTCAACCATGAGACCAGCTCAGAATGTGCATAAAGAGAAGCTGAAAGCTCATCTTCTTGGGTTTGCATCTTTTGAAACTCTCCTTCAGCCTCCTGGAGCTTCTTGATACTGGTCGCCTTCCTCCGCTTCCAGCCCACGCTGAGCCCACGACCATGCTCCTGGATCTTCTCATCCTTATGATCTCGGATGAGTGCGTGAGGATGTTGGGCATCCACTCCCCCAGCACACAGTTCGCGCAACCGTGAGCGGAATCTATCCATTTCGGCTAGCCATTGCGCTTGGGGAGTGTCCTTGATAAAGCGTGTGATCAGCTTCCATGACCAGCGGTGGACTATGCTACTCTCTTCCTCGTCGGAGGCCATTTCGTCACAGTCTGCGCGATTGGCAGGCTCGTACGCGGGGTACGCCCGCAAGAAATCCTCGGCAGGATCAACATCCGGTGATGAATCCAGTACGACACCTGGCGCCGAAGCAGGCGTGACAAGACTGGGACCGACCAGTTGAACCTCTTCCTCGGAGTCCACCTCAATGACTTCGGGTACGGCCCTGCTGGTGGTCCCGCTAGTGATGATGTGAGTCGCAGCTTGAGGAGATGGGGGGACTATCGCCACCATCACCGGCATGCCCTTAGGAGGGATGCCACCAGACATCCCGACCAGTCTTGCCGCAGCGGCCCACGCCAGTCGAAGAAATGTACGACAGAGAGGGACAAACGTTAGTTGGCATGGTCTACATGTGACAAAGAGGAGACCGGTAGAGGAGAGTTACGGAGATCGACATCCTGGCACTGCTCTTGAGCCTGTACTGATGGGACCCTGAGGCGAGGCCCTCCGTATACTTTTGGAAGGTCTGGAGATTCCGGAGGAGCCACCTCGGGGGCTCTGGTCCCACTAGACGCGGAACTGGATGTGGCCATAGGCGCAGGTTCTGACGGTCCCGCATCGTCACCCGCGCGAAGCATCGCGGCGCGTCCAGATCTATGACCCCGGTCAGCACCGCGGGCACCCTTCGCGTAGCCGTATCGCGAACCACCGACAATTTTGGCAATTTTACCTCAGACTTCGACCCTTCGCCCTCTGCAGCTCCAAGTCTGAGGGGGGCATTTGTTGGCGCCAAAATATTGCACGAAAGGAAGGGACGAAAAAGAAGGCTAGCACGCTGCCTCGCGAAGCACCGCCTCGAAGCACCGTCGGGAAGGACCGACGCGAAGGACCGACGCGAGGGGCCTTGATCATCGCAGCCTCACGAAGCACTAGAGGCAGTAACCCTCCGCGAATGCATTTGACGTTCGGGAGCCCGCCGCGAAGCTCTAAAGCCGGTAACCCTCCGCGAACGCATTTGACGTTCGCGAGCCCGCCGCGAAGCTCCAGAGGCGGTAATCCTCCACAAACGCATTTGACGTTCGCGAGCCACAACGAAGCTCCATAGGCGGTACCCTCCGCGGAAAACGTTGACGTTCGAGAGCGCGCCGCGAAGCACCGGAGGTGGCGCACGAGTTCTGCTTCGCGGTGCCCCTTGCCTATAAATATTGGAATCCCCCTGAGTAACAAAGAGGGACAATCCGACCATTCAGCTTCTCCTCTCCCGAACCGCGAAGCACTCTTTTCCCCAGGAATCATGAGCTCCGCGACGTACTTCTACTTCGCGAGACGCCTCTTCTTTGTTTCGTTTTGATCCCCTCTTCCGAGAGGGATGCCCTTCGATAAGCCCAAGGGCATTCTCGAAGGGGGATTCCCAAGGGATCCCGGGCAGCCGCGGAGCGTTTATGCTTTGCAAAACACCCAACCCATGCTAGTGATCCCTATGCTAAGGCAAGATCGCTACACATCGCGAAGCACACTGCTTCGCAGGGCCCTGCTTCGCGAGTCACCTCTTCATCGCGAGGCAGTGGTCCACTAACACTGTTCCACTTCGTGAAGCACCTTCCACTCACACCTATGCCCCATGCTAAGGCCAAGGCACTCCACTTCGCGAAGCACACTCCTTTGCTTAGCGATTCCTCTTCCCGTGCGACCCTCCAGGTTTGCACGATTTGTTTTCAAAGTCCCTTGGACAATACCACTCGTAGCGTTGCTTCGCCTAATGCTTCTTCGCATAGGCACGCTAACGGCTATTGCTTCTTCGCATAGACATGCTAACGTGGACTCCATGATGGTTCGTTCCACAACCCCCCTTAACCATGGCCTTACTGGTACCTTCCCTTCCACAAGGACCAGAGGGTACCAGTTATGTAAGTCCTAGGTGTGTGGAGTGAACCCCCCTCGTCCGAGCTGCAGGACGTTAAACTGCCAAGCACCACGTCCTCAACACATGAAGTTAAATTGTGAGCCGACCTCGTACCCCTCATGAAGGGTCCCCCCAGCTCGAACATTTTTTACACCACTCGTCTCCACGAGAATGGAATCACTCATCCACAAGGGATGATGTCCTCCTTATTGGAGTGTCGTATGTTCATGGGAGAAGGGCGACCCTAGTTCCCCAATGGATGGCTGCACCTCTACATCTTCGTACCTACCCACTACCAAGGTCGGTGGAGGGCGTGATAGGGAACGAGGCACCTCCCATCATTGGACCAAGGTCCATCTTCCCCGCGCTTTGTCGCACCATGGCCCTCCATCCAGGAGTAAGTCCCAGCACCATGGGCCGCCTAACGCGTAAGCCCCTCTTCGCTTCTCACGAACGTATCCTTCACGACGTGATCGTCAGGTCCTTGCAACCTCTTGTTTCTCACACTGAGCATGACTCACGTGGGCTTAGAGTGAGCACCGAACCTGACCCCCACCCATAGCGAACTACGAGGACTTTGATCCATGTCAAGGCATGGTACGTAGGAAGCCTCCATGAGGTTCAAGCCACATTGCTCGGTCGTTCATTCACGTCGAGTTTCTCCCTCGTCCAGCATGACGTTAAACTGTATGTCTCCATACCGCATGACGTTAAACTGCATGCCCCATCCCGCATGACATTAAACTGCATGTCCTCGTCCAGCATGACGTTAAACTGCATGCCTCCCTTTGTCCTGCATGACATTAAACTGCAAACCCATTCCCACCTGAACTACGAGGTCTTTGATCCATGTCAAGGCATGGTACGTAGGAAGCCTTCCCAAGGTTCAATCCCACCACTCATTGGACCAAGGTCCACCTTCACGTCGGTTCGCCAACAATGCCCCATGTGAACTATGAGTTCTTTGATCCATGTCAAGGCATGGTACATAGGAAGCCCTCCTGAGGTTCAAGCCCACCCATCATCATTCACGGCAGTTCACCCATGTCCAGCATGACGTTAAACTGCATTTCCCAATCCGAACTATGAGGACTTTGATCCGTGTCAAGGCATGGTACGTAGGAATCCTCCCTGAGGTTCAAGCCCAACAATAATTTTCCCAAACCGTCTCTTAGTCGGTGTGCCAGGCCCCCATTTTCAACCCCATCTCCCATTGGACCAAGGTCCCTCATTTATATCGGTTCGCCGACACCCACCGCTCGTCGTTTATTCACGTCAGGGTTCACTATCATCCCGCATGACGTTAAACTGTATTCCATCAATCCTTTGAACTACGAGGACATTGATCCATGTCAAGGCATGGTACGTAGGAAACCTTCCCAAGGTTCAAGCCCTCCATTAGTGGACCCACAGGTCTACTTTCACGTCAGTTCACCGATGAAACCCTTTGAACTACGAGGTCTTTGATCCATGTCAAGGCATGGTACGTAGGAAGCCTTCCAGAGGCTCAAGCCCACCACTCATTGGACCAAGGTCCACCTTCACGTCGGTACGCTGACGATGCACATCGAACCAAGGTCCACCCTCACGTTGGTTCACTGACGAAATTCATCAGGCCAAGGTCCACCTTCACGTCGGTTTACAGGCACCATCCCGAACTATGCAGACTTTGATTCCCTGCCACGGGGATACGTAGGAAGCCACTTCAAGGTTCAAGACCAACTTCACTGTCGCCCCTACGATGGTCCCATTTCATTCCCCCTCTACTTCATTCGTCCACCAACATCCCATCCTGATTCTCGCTCAGACCGTCATATCCCAGTGGGACCATGTCGGTATGCTCTTCTTCACAAGCCGCCCATGGGCTGGCCCCGGTATCGACATCCCTTCAAGGAGAATCCCTCAATCTGATCTATCCTAGCTAATGTTCTGGTTGGGTTGATGCGTCTTCGCTAGAAGTTAAACTCGCGGCGTACCCTGTGTTAAACACGGGAAGCTGAGGAAAACCTCAGATATGTGTCTATGACATATAATTCCCCGTGCTCGATGTGGGATGCCTCGGGCTACCACGCCCTCGAGAAGCCTTGTGACCAGGGATAACAGACAGACATGACAGGTTCCCCAGCGTCCTGACACGCTACTAATGCCTCAACGTGACTACTCCCTCGACTGAAGGCTGCTGCCCTGACCGGACCCTTTGGAATGTCCAAACAGAAGCAGTGTAATTAACCGGCGTCCATGGAAACATGGCACTGGGAAGAGTTTTACGAACTACGTATTAAATCTATGAGGGAGATTCGAACTAGGTGACGAGTTCTTTGGAGAAATCCATAGGAGGAAGAACCGACATCCCATCATCCCGTTTCGATCAAGGAGCAGACGTCCCTAAATAAGGAGTGAATGTCGCCCGCCATTGGAAAGCGGGAATGCGGGGCAACAAAGCGTCGCGCATCCTCCTCCGCGGACGGAACGGATGTGCGCGCGCGCCCCGACGAAAGCGTTGGAAATAGATATGTTTCAATCCAAATTTAATTATATTTATAAAAATAAAAATATTATAATTTTTGTACCTTGTCTAATAAAATAGATAATAAATATTATATTATAGTTATTAATCTCAAATGTTTTATTGAACCCTAATACCACTCACCATTATCTTTGGTATATCATGTTTCCTAGATATTTGATTGAAAAAAAACCATATTCTCATTCTCATAACCCAAAAATAGTCCTAAAAAGTTATTTGAAGGGTTTTAGGAAGGAAAATGTTTTCCTAATATATTAACTCACATTCCATTGAGCTATTGAGTGGACTCCCTAATCCTGAAATCCTTTAATTAGATTCCCTCAACCTTCTTTTCATAGTTACACGGATTCCATCCTTTAAGGTAACCCATTGTTGTTGAAAAAGTTAGCTTTTCCCAAAACATCAACTTAGAATACCCTAAAAATTGAATGTACCCTGACTTGGGTCTATAACATACTTTGATCTATGGTTTGATTTTAACTCATATAGTGATGTGCTATACTGACTTAATATATATAATTGAGTTATTTTTTATATCTTCACAACAATTAACCATTTTATCTTTTTAATTTTTTTTTAATATTATATTGATTCAATTTTGTGATTAAATATATTCTAGATAATGATTATGTAGAATCCAATTTATCCTAGTTCTATCTATTAACATATTAATTCATGTAATCATGAAAAAACATACATAATAAAATTATCCATGGAAATTGATTGAAATAAAATAATAAAATGTTATGGTTATGATCATTTACTAATAGTTTGTTCATCTAGGAGATGATATACTATCAATCGACCTAGATGGAAGACAACTTGAACAATGACTTGGTTCATGTTGTGGCTTTCCACCTATCCACCCATGTAACTGATGGATTGTTAATACATCACCACCAAACATAAACTCTCACTACTCACATGGGAGCTTGATCCCTTGAATAATCTTTTACTCACATAAAGCTGACTGGAACCAAATTATACATTATGGGGTTTACAGAAAAAATCCTTCTACTCACAAGCCCATACATAATGATAGGAGGGATAAAACAATGGCCATATAATTAATATATTAAAATATTAAATGGATTCCGATAATATCAAATTTTTTATATACTCATTATCATCTATATATAGGAAATGGATTATATATTTAATAAAAATATCATTCAATTATAATTGTTCTTGTTTCAAGAAAACTCTATTCGAATCAATTATTTATCATATTTATTTAAACTAATAATTTACTTTATTTCTTATCCAATCATCATGGAGATTCTTATCAATCATAATTTTAATATAACTAATTTAATTTATCTAAAATTAACTCTGTACAAAATATATATCTTGAAGGTAGCATGGTGACTACACGTCTAAACTAACCAATATGTATTATATTTTGATATTGTATATTCATGTGGAATATTGCCTAAAAAAATTATTATGTAATTTCATGGCATGTATATTATTAAATAAATGACACCTAGAACACATTTTATTTATATATCTTGTAATGCTTCAATCCATGTAGAGTAATGAATTTATTAAGAATTATACACGATAAGTAGTATCAACCATTACATAGAAATTAATCATAAATTATATATATATATCCCACAACATGGAATGTACGTAGTAAAACCAATGAAACATGAAATCCATTTTGATAATTTTTAATAAATATACAAAAAAAATTAAATTATGTGTAAATTTGTAATTTATAAGTTTTATACTATACATCTATATGGTATGTATATTTCTCACTGTTAATTTATGGTATACACATACAGACATTTAATTTAATCATGCATCCAAAAATAGTATACAACGAATGTATATTGGTTACACGGTTTGTATTCTATGAGTTAGATGTTCTCCATCCATGTAGGTCATGTTGGAAAATACATAATCAGTCATTGACTAAACAACTACATGTCATATACAGAAGTAACATGCCATGTAGTTTTTCTAATTGTATGCCATATTGTGCCAATAAACACGTCATATATTAAAATTAAATCCATATTTAATAAATTCCTCGTCTTGAATTAATTTAGAATCAATTTTAGAATTTTATTTTTGCAGTAAACATGGGTAGTCGACATGTACCAACAAGCTATAGGGTGTGTACTCTCGTGTTATCTGAGCATAATACTCGGCACCGCAGGATAAGTACTGGAAATATTTTTATAAAATTAATCAATATAGATTATATTTATGAGAAATAAGAGTAATTAGAGAAGATCTCATAATTTAGATTAAAGAACAATTAAACTAAATTGAAAACTAATGATAAATGTAATAATCATTCAATGATCTAAGAAAAATAATTAATAATAATACAACCCCTCTAATTCAACAAGAAGGTTTTGATCATAGAGGATGTTCAAAACATATTATTCCAAATGTCTATTTTTTCTAATCGATAATGAATCTGAGATGTACATTAATGATAAATAACATTACCAACAGAATTGAATCAAATATTAATTGATTATAAATAACCATAACCAAACCAAGGGTTTAACAAAAACTATGAATAATTAATTAATGAAATTAAATATTTAAATTATTATAAATTTTTTATTTTTCTATGAATCTAAACACATATATATGTCATATCATCATTTCATTAAAAGAATCAATAAATTTTTATTGTATATTATTACTAGATGTACCATTATACTTGATCTTCCATTCCAACAAAATATTTAACAGTCCTTGAATAATTACTATTTATTTATATATAAATATAACTATTTTCAATGTATAGACTAGATACATTGGTACCTTGATTCCCAGGCCCGAACTGACATGGTATAAAATACATTATTGATCCCCATGTGTTGGAGACTATCACTTGGAATCAATAAAGAATCAAGAGGGAAAGATTTTTTCCATATAAAGGAATAAGAAAAATGATTCAATTCAGTATTACCTGCACTCCAAATGGAGAATGTACTTGAATAAGACTTGTAAAACAGTACCCAAACAATACATCAACAAAAGGCACAATCTTTGATAAGATAAATCTCAAATATTACCCCATTTAACTAGGCAATCACATATCAACTATTCATGTCCATCACTTTGAGTCTCAAGGATGAAGAACATCCATTGCCGTTTAGTGGATCCCTTCCACTGCTTGTAAATGGAATAAAATATCTATAATGGACTGAAGGAAAGGGTAGGGTGTGGGCTATAAATCTGATCATGGTATCAGCTAGTGTTTCATAATCATTTCTACAAAAATTAAAAATCTAATATTAATTTAAATAAAAAAATATTGTCTTGACATTCAAATATTTTAAACAAAATATGTTTTCATAATCAAAAGAGGATAGACATATAAAAAATAGTTGAAATGAACACTTTGTATTTATCATTTATGTAAATAAGTTGGTGTGAATAAATAAATTCTATAAATTAATGGAATGTAATAATAAAATGATTTATTCCATAGAAAATTTAATCAAACCCTATGTTGTGTTGGTTTCTTGGAATAAGATCCTCACACTACTCGTCAATGATATCAGCTCAATTTTTGTACTCATCCCATGACTATGGCCATAAAATATCAACACCCCATCGAGGCACTAATCATGAAACAATATGTTTAAGATAGTGATGTCATATTTCAAAAAATTTCTCATGGTAAGATCTTATACTTCTTTTCCTAATTTCAGAGTAATTACCCAAGATCCCATGTGCTTAAATCAATCAATCATGGTTAAAGCAATATTTCTATATATGATTAGAAAAACTAAAATTTCCAACAATCAGGTTTCAAAATGTGTTTTATATTTAAAAGAATCATAGCTTTTCATTAAGTCCTAAATTTTTAAATCATCTTACAATTTAACCCATTTTAAATAATTTGTTCAAATTCATTTCCAAATCAAGATATCAATTTTTTCAAATACTCCCAATAATTTCAGTTCTATTGAAATTGTGGATTTTCATGATATCTATGCCTTTTTAAAAATTGTCCGAATACTTTATTGAATATGGGTTTTTTAATCATTTAAATCTAACATCCAATAAATCAAGCATTTAATGGTTTCAATTGTATAGAAAAAATCATATAGAACAACCTACCTTTAATCATTGATCAAATCAATACATGTATTATGAAATTACACTGAAAAGAAAAGGTGAAAAGAACCAAAATGAAATTCTAGATACGAAATCCCCGAGATTAACTCTGATTATTTTGGCAAAGAAAAGACCATTCCTCAACCAAAGAGGAATAACTAGAATAGGGGAAACTAAGGTCAGGCAACTCAACTAGGATCAAAATCAAAATTATGTCATCTAGAATTTAAGGAATAAAACCAAAATTTCATATATTTACTTTAGGTAAAAAACTAGATGATTTCAGATGAAGGATTTATCATTTACGATTAACTATAAACAACCCACTCACCACTATGAAAAAATAATATGATTCTAGGATTTATGGTTTAAATACCCTAATTGGTGGAAAAAAACAAAAAATATGTTTCCTTTAGATATAAAACCAGCCCCCAAAAATTTCACATCATGAAATAAATTCATAACTTGTATTAAAGTCATGCACTAAAACTATTTCATTGATTATATTGAGTGATGGATTCCCATCTAGAAATACATTCACATTTTGAATCTTTCGTCTAGATATTATATGACAAGAACACTCTAGATTAACTAAAAAATTCATTCAAATCCTACTAGAAATAAATATTATCCACATAGATCATTATTTAATTTATCCACAGACTCCATTAAACCAAAAAATACACATCCAAAATAATTAGGTACTTTTCCCTGGAAAAATGATCTACACCATAAAAAATTATTTAATAAGGAAAAATAAAAATGGAATTAAAACAATTTCCATGGAATAATTGACATATTGTAACATGATGTTACAATATCCCTACAATAAACACTTTTTATCCCCCGAAATCTTGACATGTAGATTACATTTTGAATAGATGAGGAAACTAATCTATCATCAGTGACTCACACACCCAATTCTAATTCATATCAGAACCATGCCACCATATCACACAATCTAATTGTATTGTATTACCTTAAAGAACCATTTCCTTAAAATAAAAAATACATACTAGTTGCTGAGTCATAAATATATTAGGCTCAACATCATGTTCTTGAAGGTTCATAACATGATAAGGATCATAAAGAAACTACATATGCAATGATACAAGATTTGTTTTAAATTGAAGTCAACTATGGAGGGCGTACCAGATTATATGGTACATTTTATACTCTCTCAAAAATATCAAAAGGACCCAAAAAACAATAATAATCCTTTCATTATTTTTTATTATTTTTGTGACCCAACTGATGTGAAACTCTCAAAAACACATAATTCCCAAAATGAAACTCTAATGGTCTTTAAATATGATCGTTGTAGTATTTATACCCGTATTATTCCATTAACAACCATTGAGTAATCAAGTAAAACCTTATAATCATATCTTGGACCAAACTCGGTCTCACCAATGATCATTCCCCAATCATTGAACAAAACAATCGGGATCTATAAGCCCACCCAAACAAGGACTCAAATGGAATAATTCTGATTGTGAACTGGTAACAGTTGTTGTAGGAAAAATCAACCAGTTGATAATAGTCATCCAATGCTCTACTAAATTCAATTATAAATGAATTTTTAATGTCTTAAATAAAATATATATCTCACACTATCTGTTCTTTCATCTATATATATGATATGTCCTACTCAAACATATATGGGATTCTTGGGATTATAGAGGCCTCTCCAAATGTGAGAAGAAAAATAGTGATCCTAATTAGATATTATTGTAGATGGAACTCCATGTAATATGAAAATATCCTGTACATAATTATGTCACATGTCCTGAAATTTAGATGTATCTTGAATGGGTATAAATTGGGATGATTTGGTAAGATTATTAATCATAACTCTTGTCACGTTTTTCTCTCTAGGGGTACATGTAAACACAACAAAGAATCCTTTAGAAACCCAATCCAACAACCATGTTGGAACTACAAGGAGTTGATGAAAAATTGAGGGCCTCTAGTCCTCCATTATGGACTTTTTGGTAGGTATAAAAATTAGATACAAATTCAACGATGTCATCTATCACACCATGCCACTAGAATAATCACCACATATTATGGAATTTTAATGTGATTCTAGAGTGCATCTCCCATTGGGAACTATTTAAGTCCCACAACATCTCCTTTACCATTAAACAAATCACTACATATTGATTAAAAACACATATGATTCCCTTTAAAGAGAACATTAACTCACTAATAGTATCCACACTATATATCATGTCCCTAAATCCACATAATTTTTAACGAGCTACATCTCCGAAATAATCGTCTCAATAATCAAAGAGGTAAATTTAATTCTCTCTCAAACAACTTCATAATCATTCTACCAAACTCAAAAATGGAACTGAGAAAATAGATCTATAAAAATCCACTATTTGGATTATTTTCTTCACATCCAAGGTAAAACTTTTCCTACCCAAATCATTAGAAACTACATTCCCCATACCAAGGGGGTAAGAAATATTTGAATCAAAATACTATTTGTAACACCCCTCAATACCTCTAACAAAGGTAAAAATACTTTCTAGATATGATATATATCAATATTATTTGGTCAAAAATAATTGTTAAAACATTGACAAAATTTTTAATTATATCAACTCTAAATATCGTGCATCACATTTGTGATCTTAGTATCATGTTTTGGATAATTCTTCTCATATAGAATAAGCTTCCTCAAACCATTGGCTACAATATGATCACCATACATATGGAAACAACCCAAAAATGAACACGATGTATCATAAGAGAACACATAGCACTACATGGCATCTAGAAGAGTGAACACTGGTAAATAAGTCAAAATGAATTTCATCTCTATAAAAAATTTGAAATTTTTCCTAAAAATTAATCTTGTACCCTTTTAGAGTAAGGGAAGTTATTAGAGGACCCAAAATTAGGAAATATTTGATAAATCTATGCTAATATCATTACAGATCAAAAAATATTCAATTCTCAAAAACATTATATGGTTGATCCCATGCCTTTACATGTTTCTCCTTAAAAGGAGAAACTGAAATACCTCGTTTTGAGACCATGTTTCCTGTGAACTTCACTCCATGAATCCAAAATTAACATTTTGATAATTTGGAATACATTTATTGATGTCTAAATTCTTCCAAAACATCTCAAAAAATAGTGAAACAATCATCATCGGTCTGGGAGTAATAAAATAATTCATGAAAAAAGTTCACAATGAATGAGTAGATGTGTTCATGGAATCTCCTATTCATCAAATCGATCAAAACTGTAAGATAATTAGTTAGAAAAAATTGTATTAAAATAAACTCATAATGGTCATACCTACTAATGATGTCTATCTTTTAAATTTTATTATCTTTTATCCTCAACAAAAGATTTTAGAATCAATGATAAATATTCAAAAATTATATTTCCTCTTTGAAGTGGTAATTTAAATTCATCAATATGTGCCAATTTATAATTTTTTTTACTTTAATATAATTTATTATTGGTTAGTCAACACTTAAGTGAAGTTCCCCATTAGGTTTCTTCACAAATAGAACATGTTTCGTACAAGGTGACACCCTCAAACTTTATCTAGAAAAGCATCCATCTAAGCTTTCATCTCTTTTATTTTTATTGTATCCATATGGTAAGAAGTATAGACACTTGATGAGTACCATGTATTAGATCAATTGAAACCTCCACCTCTCATGCTGGTGTAAATCCATATAATTATGATGGGAAAATTTGTGGATAGTATTTGACAACTAGAGGAATATTATCACCAAAATATTCCTTCACAAAGTTGAAAGTCAAAAACCAATATTTCCTCTCCTAAATCTAGATAAATACGACTAGATCTACTAGATCTTGGGTCTCATTCTCCCAAAAATGCATGGAACGCGCCATTGGGAACATTAAAGGAGACCCACTGATGGTAACAGTCATTATAGTCCCTATGATCCATCAGCCAATCAATCAGGAAAATTATATCATGAGGTTTCTTTCTGAGAACCAAGAAATTCCTAATAAATTTAATATATAATATATAGAAAATATAAGTAGTACCTTGAAGACCATAATCTCTCCACATTTTTATAGGTATTGAAATATCCATAATAGTAAATAAAATACTTATTCCATGATTCAAAAAATGCACATATCAAGTTGATAAAAATGGTTGGGATGCAATAGTATAAAATAACATATTTACTATAGATGAATCTATAGCAATGGTACATCTCAGATTAATTTTACATGCATCATTTTCCTCTTGTTACTCTTCATTTGTTTGAATAATATTCATTCTAGAAGATGATGGCAAGAACCCATTAGATATTGAGGCATCTAATTTCACCAAATTACATTTTATTCCTGATGATCTCATTCCACTATGAGTAGATGAAAATAAATTTTAGAACTTCTATAGGTGGCCTGAGTGGCTACATAATCTATAGATATTTGGTTCCATGGTAAAACCCATATGGAATTCCCAAACATGGCACACTAAATGAAACATAGTGGGAATATATCAAAAAGTACAAATTGTTGGGATAAAACCAACTATCAAGAACCACCAATGGGATCAAAAAACGTCCCTTTTCTTTTAAATTAACTATAGACACTACCACATCAAGATAAAGGAACATCTATTAACCCAGACATTCATGCCTGGTCAAGCTCAGCAATCAATTTTATATCTTGCATCTCAACATAATGATTAATATTTTGTAAGAGACTATTTCATTGGATATCAGGACAATGATCCATCTCAAATACTTGTTCCACCAAAATATCAATAGTCACTATGTTAAGTGGTAACTGAAGAAGATTGGTAAATCATTTTTGTACTAAGTATCATTATAATAACATTGTAGGTGGTTATGACACTCCATTTATTTTACAAAAACCATCAGATCTAGATAAAACAGATTAGTGAAAAAAACGTTAAATTATTTCCACTCAAAGTACTCATGTTTTTCTCATCACCATCAAATCCCATCATTTTATACTAGTTATTTATATCTTAATAGTTACAAAATATCCCTTTATCAAATTAGTAATTTCTAATAAATAAATTTATATCCGGATTTTTTTTCACATAATACTTAGAATTTTGTGGATAATTTGTTCCATGGAATGTTAGTTTCTTTATAAATGAATATATTGAGCATGATCACTTGATTCTTCCCTTCAAGATTCTATTAGGGGAGATAGAAAAGTAAAACGTTATATTTCTTGTCCCGAGAGATTTGAATACTTCCACCAATATCTCAACAATATTCAGTTGACTATAGGATTATTTTTCTTTGTTTCACTGGTATCTTCCTCCTCAATCCTATTCAAATGTATTCTCAGAGGAATGATTCTTTTAAACATCAATAGACACCACTAATTTCATTATAAATGATATAGATATCATCAAATTAAACAATAATAACATTAATATAAATTACATAAAGAAGAAATCAATATTATTTTTAACATAATCATATAAGATATAGGAAAGGACTATAAAAAAGATCAAAACATTACATAATAATTTTTCCAAAAAATCTGAAGGTGACTTAAATCTCACTAAAATAAGTTCATTCTAATAACACACTCATAACTACCACTTATGTCCCATAAATCATACATATTATCTACTTGGAAACCCCAACTGTATATTAACCTTAATGAAATATTTCCCAACATTCAATTCTATTGTAACTTATTCATGAAACATCCCAAATACCCAAGCAATATAACACCTGAGCTGGCATTGATATTGAAAAAAAGGAACTCTTTACCCTCATGGGTTAGAGATGGGTACCTAGAACCATATAAGAGTCTAGAGGGAGTAATTGTTTCCAAAAAAATGGTGGAAGACAAAAGATAAAGGACAGTATGCTTAGCACTCAAAATGGATAATTTTGAAAAAATAATAAAATAAAATAGCACCAAAATAGTAAATAAAAAAATACAGTGTTTACCATGAATAAGTATAAATATTATCCTATATAACACATTGATCACATCTAAACTGGTCACCTCCATCACATTAGGTCCCCAAAATCAAGAACATAAACCACTTCTAAGTGTTTATTTTTCCCTTCTTGGGACTAACATAACATAATCTATAACTTCTTGAAGGAAAATATTGGATTTGATATGTAAATCATTTATGTTCTCACTAAGTGTTCCATAAGAAATTCTATATCAATTAAACCATAAGATCATTTAATTTTAAAAAATTAAGAACAAAATGGAATTTGAATATATTAAAAAATGATTTCATAATAAAAAGATGGTAGATATATCCAAACTAGATTAAATTAATATATTATGTAAAACATTTTTAATAAGTAGATTAAATGAATATAGAAATTCAATTAATCAGTGTAATTAAGTCATAAAATCTAGTATATCATAGAAACATGTTTCAAGCCTTGTGGTAATAAGTTTTTGTTAATTGGATTCTTACACTAATCATTCATGGCCTTGGGTCAGTGTGTACACTTTTCCCATGACTCTGGCCATTAGGACATAACTCCCAATCAGGGAAGAATAATTACATAGAATGTTTATGTAAGTATTTCATCATCAACACAGTTCTAGGGGTAAGATCACAGTGGGTATGTCTTAATTATACACCAATGAACCATGATCACGTGTGCTTCAGTAAAATAACTAATTAATCCTTTGAAAATCAATCATTCTAAACTATTTCTAAAAAATACAATTGATCACATTATGTTTTCTACATTTATATCCCATTTAAAAAATAAACCATAAGTCTTTATTAATTTATAATTTTTTAAATCATCTTTTAATTTAATACTTTTTAATTAATATGATCAATTAAATTCCCAAACAAAACCACCAATTTTATCAAGTTCTCCCAACATGTCTAATTCCATTAAAATTGGGGGGTTTCCATTATCTCTATGCCCTTTACAAAATCATCCACCATTCTTCTCAAATATATTTTTTCGAATCATTTAACAAATCGTTTCATGTAATTAATGAAACTAATGTTTTCAATTATATGGTAAAATTATATGGAACCATTTACATTTAATCAGTAATCAAATCAACACCTACAATAAGAGACACAATCGAATAGAGAAGGAAAAGGATCTCAAAAAGAATATCCTAGATCATAAATCATTATTCTTAACTATGATTCCATCGGTAGACCCAATATTATTCCATTAACAAAGTGGGATAATAGGGATATTGAGAGAGAAAATTTGATGTATCTCGCTATGAATAAAAATAAAATTAGATATTTCCAAAAGGAAATAAGTCACCCATAGTAACATGAGTTTACCTAGGTTTTGAGATAAGAGGGTTCTTGATAAAACCAATATTTCACATGCTTCATCATAAAAAATCCCACTCTCCGTGAGGAATTCATAATGTGAATATCCTGAGATGTAGATACATTTAAAATTGAATCTCCCTGGGGAAACAATAATGAACCTGGATATGTCATGTCATGAAATATATTCCTAACATGTAATATATTCAAACTCAAAAATTGCTTCTTGTATTATTTTTTTATATGGATTCATGTAATGAATCTTTCATTCATATAGTTACAACCAAAACAAGTAAAAAATCTCTATAAAAATGACCAACTCCACTCGAATCCAATTAGTACCATCATAGGCCTTTATAATATTTATACCAAGACCCCATTGGTCCAAATGAACATGCATCCCCAAACAGTAGGATATTTTCACCCAAAAAAACACACTCTACTATCAAAAATATAATAATCATCCCAAACAAAAGACTGAATAAAAGACTTCCAAGAAATAAATTAATGAAGGTAGACTAATGTAACTACAACATTTTTAATTAATTAATAAAAAAATTATTATATTCACTAAATACAAAATAAATATTTATTAAATATTCTTCTTATATAATATTTTCTTGAACAAGTAGTGACGAAATATGTATGTTCAAGATAACATGAATAATTATTTATCCATGAATAGTAAGAATATTTATTCAAAATGTAAAATTATCAATAATATTATGATTTAGCATGGATTATTGATACACATATTGGGTTACCATAAATTCCTATATCTTAGGTGAATATGGTGAAAAAAATACAAATTCCAACATTTTCATTTAGAAAACTTCTAGGGCACCCATATAGAAGGTATTTATCATTACAATCTTATAAAACCACATACAGAAACATGTTCTGTAATATAATCCATTAATCACTACATATGTAATGATGTAGGGTGAATGATGGTGACATAAAAAAATGTTTTTAATGTAAATTTCATTGACATTAAAGCTACTAACCTTTCTTATTAATCATAATGTCCTTGGATTTGTTTATTTTTTATCCTTTCCATTAAAATCCCTAATATATGAACATTAATTAAATAAAAGAAGTTAAAATTATTTTTAACATTATTTATTAATTAAATATTAATCTTGATGCACCAGACGTATCCTACATCACTTAAAACAAATATAATCAAATTTTTCATCAATACATCAAATTACACAAAAAATTGCATCCATTAATAATAATATTAATGTTCATTTATCAATAAACATTTATGCTGATATGAACGTATGATGACCAATAAAAATGTTCATTTCTGATTATAAGATCTTGTTATAATAATCTCATACATTGGTAATTTCCAAGTGTAAAAAACATCATAATTTTCTTGAATGTCCACTGAGTCTCCACTATTGATATCCCATATCACCTTTTCACTAAAATGATTAAATTTGGCTATAGAAAATATATTTAATTTTTATTCATTAATCTTTTGGGTTTTTTTAATATCCAAGAGCTTCTGTGACTATTTAATGACACATTCAATCTTATGAAATTATCAATAGTGTACCACATAGAAAAAATATTATGATAAGATAAGTATTTTATTAATAATCAAGATTTTGAATATAGGAAGTCATAAATAACATATAATTTGGTTCTATGAAGCCAAATAAAATAATATCCAAGTGAAATAATCTCATTTATCTTAGCATGGTGTAGACAAAAACTCTATTAATATAAATTAAAATAATCGGATAAACGTTTATATGTGGAGTGATCTAAGAGTATATTTTCTAAAAATGGTGATCAAAATAGAAATAAGTTTGGATGTATTTTCTATAATCTATTAAAGTGGAATGAGTTGTAATCGAGATATTATCTTCAATCATCCAAGTATCAAAGGCACATAGTGATATGTTAGGAGTAATATAAGAATAAGGGGGCTATATCAAGATGCAAATCAAATCTTGGAGGAGCACACATGACTGAGGGGAACAGTAAAGAAGATCTCTGTAGGGTGTTTTATTCTTTCAATTTCCTTATTCATATAATCATATATGATTATGGTATATCTCAAGAATGTCTTAATTATTAATTTTGTCATTTATAGAATTTATTTACTCATATATATTTTTACAATGATTGTATTTTAATTTTGATCCATTATTTTGAAATTATTTTTTTCGCATAAAAATACCCATTACGAACCTAGTATCCTTATGCAGTGAAAGTTAACACATGTATTGTTTACTATAAAATATGAAACAAACAATCGGTGGATGATAGTATGACATGAAAAAACACAATTGTTTTAGAAGTTAAAACCCTTTCCATATTATTTAATCTCTTTTGAAGTTGTATCATTCCAACACCATCAAACCATTACACTTCATTTTCTTAATATAGTTTCTCGTCGAACCTGAAGGGTAAATTTTTCTATTTCATAAGGACATTAAGATAATATGAAATATTGTTATTAATATAAATAATTGGGGTTATAGAAATACAATTTCATGAACAGTTGGAATATATGAGTGGATTATTTTTATTCATTATCCCTTATATTTTTAGCCACTCCATGTGATGTTAGAACACAGGTTGTTTAATATATGGCTCATTAATTATCACTATCTTCCTACTTATAACATATTCTAACAAACTGAACTGATGAATTTATTATTTTTATATAAAAAATACTATAAAAATTTAAAAAAACTTCTAATGATTTTGAAATGTCTTTTCCCTCATGGGAAAAGTGTTATAATGATCACAATTCTCTTAAAAGAAAAAAATCTAAAACCAACATTAAAGATTAGTTTGTAAGTTTTTCTTATCTAAATTTCTTTTTCACATCCTAATACTTTTATTTGAAATAATGGATACAAGAAATAGTGAATTAGGGAACCGATATTTAAAAATTAGGCATGTACAATCCTAAATTAATCTTGAAATGCATATAGGAAGTATTTTCTCAAATAAGAATATATTTTGTTATAAATGATTCAATATAAATTTGGTGAATAAGAGTGATCTCATGTATTTAAAATTTTAAATAATTTTAAATTAAGAATTAATATTATTCAAATATGATTATTGGAGAAGAGTTTGTGGTGAATTATTACAAAAAGTTTAAATTATTTATCATCATAATGATTTTTCTAACTATTAAAAACATATATTCCCAAGTCCCCCTGCCATCCAGCCAAGCTCAATGGATACCCAAGACAATATTTCCAATGGAGGAACAATGTTGATAGATTATATACTCATTAAGAGTAAATCCCACATGGGTTGGTGTTTCAGTTGTAGAGGATGGATAAAATTATCCAATAAGGGAAGAACATATGATCATTGGAGACCACTAAAAAGAATTATATTTCATTATCCTAAAAATGGAGGGTCTAGGAATGATAAATATTGAGATTCCCATGTTTTGTTTCAATTTATTAGTAATATATAAAGTATCTCACATTTTTCCATAAAAAATTAGAGACATTTGTATATGATGATGTTCAGATTAATTTTTCATCATCATCAATCATCGATGCTTAGATATTTCTGTAAGTCAAAATAGCATCATCAATGGCTCCATGATCATTCCTAACTCATGTTTGTTGGATTGGTTGATCTCATGAAATCATGATATTCTTGACAATGTGGGGTTTCAAAATTTGATATGTTATGTAGTAAAAGAATAAATCCCAATGGATAATCATAGTCTGTAAAGAATCTAGATTCATGTGTTGGATACATGGATTTAGTAGAATATTCAAGCATGCGAAGCACTTTTTTAAAATGAAATTTCATTGATACTGTCATAAAAAGATATATAAAATGATATCTATGTTATTTTTTAATCCAATTTTTTGAATATGGTATTATTTTTTAATAAATCCATATTTTCTAGAGATATTAATGTATTTTTAACTTTGTATTTTTTTAGAATAAACGACTATGAACATCCACTATAAATTTCAATTTGAATGGTTTTTTAGTTGATTTTTTGATAGATCTATAAATTTTGAAAGAACATAGAGATTTTATTTTATAATATATTTTGAAGAGTTTAATAGACACCTTAACCTATGATTTAAATCATGAGATCATACATCATGTGGATCTATAACATGATAAATTTTTTATAAGTTCCACTTAAGAAGAGATTTTGTGAAATAGTGCCACACATTTTCATCACATGATGGAATTATAGATACCTCATACATCGTTTTATGTATATATGAGAGAATAATGAATATAAAAATTATTGAATTCACTATACACTTAATAACATTTCAAAGAATGAGAACCCTTATATGTGTTTTTAAGAAGATTGTGGATGATATATTCAATATGAAATCATGGGGACATATTTTTAATATACATGAAATCCTATTTTATCAAGAACAAAAATTTATTTTTGGGAAAAAATTATAATAAACATAACACTATGAGTTGTGGATAAAGATCCTAAAACGCACAATATATGAGTGACATTTTAGAAGTAAGTAACATTTACTTTTTCATGTTTATTCTCACATGAATAATAATATCACAAATAAGAAATATTGACTATGGTCAGGATGTCTCCTATGAATAAAAATTATTATTTTTTTATACATTTGATAAATTGAGGAGGAAATAGATCATTGCAGATTATAAGACACTATGAATGGAAGATAGTTATTATCATCTTGTATTAAAAAACATGAAGAAGTTTTTTGAGTAATAAATTCAAACATTATTATTATCATTATCTATTGAATATATTGAAGAATTTAAACACATCAATACCCGTTGAAGCATTTTCTCGTGGTAGAGGACAATCATCAAGATGTGTAGAGAAATGTCATGGGAAATCCCAGGGTATTTCATTACTATATTATGTTTTATTTATACATTTTACCCAATTGATTATAGAATCCATATTGTAGTTTATTATATTTCAATAATACTATATTTCCCTTTGTTTTATATTATTTTTATGGGGAGTAGAGAAATCCATGATTTAGTGTGGTATCCAATCCATGAATGAATGATGCTATTTTATTCAAAACAGTTAATGTTAATGTTTTTATTTATTTTTTAATATTGAAACAAATTATAGTGATGTTGTGGGAAATAATATAGAGGATCAATAACCTAAAAAAGTTTAAGATATTGTGATAAAATACTGTAACTTATAAATCCAAGAATAGGAAACTAATCTTCCCTCCACCACTTTGAAATCCATTCGAATATGGGAACATAAATTTTTATCTTAGACTAATTTTTCTTCTAAAATATCCATGAATGAGTTTAGAATAGAAAATTTTTTAACAGTATGAGTGTTCCAATTTTGATGGTATGTACTATCAAAAGTGAATTAATCTGTTACTACCACACCACTTACTGCTTGGACAAGAAGTGAGGGATTCTATAGTAGTGGGTTTTCAACCCATCATTGAAGATGGTTCTAAGAAACTCTCTTATAAGAGAAAAATATAGAATAATAAAAAATAAAAAAATAATATCTTGAGCTCTCATTCGGATACTTTTTTCTTCCATTTTCGATGGGGTAAAGTGGTCAAGTGTTTCATCATGATGATGGTGTCAGTTTCTGTTTCCCCACATTCCCACATTCCAATATTGAGAATCTTTCATCACAATCATCGGTGATGTTTAATCCATGATAGAAATGGGATGATGGGATGTAAATTTCACCTTCCTGGTATTTCTACTTGTAACTTGTCGCCTATTTTGAGTCTCCCTCATAAAATTAATTATGTTAAATAAACTCATTCTTAGGGACCCCTCTTTGTGGACGGCAGTTAATTACATTTCTTCTATGTAGACATTCTAAGGGAATTGATATAGAAAAACCATCAGTCATGATGTTTTTCATGTTGATCATCGCATGAATTTCTGGACACTAGGAACATTGGTCACCTATATTATTTTTCTTAGTAGGGAACCTCAATGGGGAATCATGGGCACTGAACCCAAGTAATAATTTTTTGGTCATATGGTTTCTATTACAAAAGGAATATATTCCAATACATTCACCTCTAGAATCCCATGGTTATATTAATGTATCATTATTATTCAAGATGTGGTTTTAATGTCTTGTAGGGATAGAGTGATAAAGATAATAATTCACTATGGAAGAAGATCATGCTTGTTTTTTCCTTAGAGAGAACACATGTAAGTTTTATGGATGGATGGATCAGAACACCCTATGGAGGTGGATTTGAGAGTGTGTCCCATAAGTGGAATAGGTTACATCATGATGGTTGATATGGACACCAATGAGGGTGAATAGGAGAGGTGATCCTCTTTTATGGAGGCACCAAGGTTTACCATTAGTCAGGATTGATCCTCAAGGAGGCATCCTACATACCCTTCTTAGAAGTTAGGGATCAAAACCAACGTAGTACGATGCCATAGTTTAAGGTCATGTGGTCATAATGCTCCATGTACATTAACGTCATGTAGAATGGTCTCTCATGTTGCGAAAGGAGCAACCACGAGGGATGTTAAGTGTATTTTTCACGGAATAATCCCATCATAAGAGGATCTGTCTGGGTTTGATTTTGTTGGACATATGAATGGGAGCTATCTAAGGAGGATATTATAATCTCACTAGGATTTATATGTCTGAGTAAAATCATGATGGATTATGGGTGGTGTTCATGGATTAGAAGAGGTTTTGGGTAATTGGGCTACAATGAATGAACATCATAAGGGCTTCTTACATATCATAGTGGTTTGGGAATAAAATTTTACACAGTTTGCAAAGTGGATTTGGGGATTATGTATGTGGTGGAGACCAAGGGAAATGGTTCATGTGGTTGGGTCTTACACATCAAAATGTCATAGAAAATGTGAGGACTAGGGATTAATCAAGGAGGGTTTACGATAATGAGTGTATAGATGTGTTTCATGGATATTAATAAACCTTTATTTCCATGTGAGTCATGTTCGATGTCATAAGCAAGTGGAATTTGTGTACCTGATGCTCGTATTGCAAAAAATTCATTATTGTGTGAAAATGTCAGGTATACACATGGGAGTGGCCCAAAAAGGATATCATTCCATGTGATGAAGATATTATTCCCTCTAACTCATACACTAAGAATCCTATGATGGGTGTGTGGGTATTATGATAATAAAACCCCGTTGAAGTCATCATTTCCCCCATAATTGATAGAGTCAAAATGGATTTCTCCCTTTAGCGTATTAATATCCCTTATGGTGGTGGATTTGGAATCCCAAAATGATCTTACATGGGTCATCCCATGGTCATTTCATGGAGTGTGACTACAATTTAACATCATGGTCTAAGTATGTTGGTGAGTGTCAGTTTTATGTCACATAATTATGACTTGGAAAACTCACCCATTACAAATTTGGATTGTGTAACCATCACACATGAAACCCTAGGTGGGACATGGATTTAGATATTTTAGTCTAGAATAGTTTGTAGGTGTGTTATATCACAAGGTCCACATTGGAATATATTTTCTAAGAGTAAAAGGGGATTAGCGTACCAATGCTCACAAGAAAATGGTAAGGAAATGCTTGCTCAATGGGTATTCGGGTTGGATTGTGAGGGTAAAGGATGTTATTGTGCTCAATCCTAGAGGGATTTGTGAAAGGGTAGCTCATAAGGTTTTAGGGTTGCATGAAAAAGGGGCTCAGACATTTTTCTTTGACAGAAAGAAAAAATTTGGGGAATTTATGATGGGGTGCATGCCATAAAGGATCCTTAAATTCAATGCCAAACTTGTGCATAACTTTTGAGTGTTACAATTATGATCTGGGTTGTTCATAGTAAGATCCCTTATGCACACTTAACATAGGATGAAAATTTTAGGGAGAGGATTAGACAAATATGGGCCCCCTTAAGGTGAGACCCATACGGAACCTATCATGAAATATATCTACATTTTTGGATTCCATGACTTTCGTGATGTCATGGAAGATGAGTCTTATGCCTAGGATAGTATCAGTTAAACTTCTATAGGATCACCCTAAAGTAGGGGTAGACTTCAATATATAAAGAAATCCTTTAGTGACATATATTAAGGCATCGATCATAGAAGAGGCATTGCGTTATCCAATAACATTAGCATGAGTGCACAATTCATTATGACATCATAATGTGTGTGAAAGAGTATTTCACAGTATTTCAGGTCTTCCATGAAACTTCACCTTCTTGGACACACCGTACATTTTATTTTGAGAGGCCTAAATTTAAAGGGCCTGATATAAATTTCATTTGGATTTTAATTCTCTTGCATTTTGATTTATATAATTAATAGGAAACTCGAAACGTGGGTGCACCACCCTTGGTTTTTTAGAATGTTTTGTTGAGTGAGCTGATGCCTTTAGTTAACCCAAAAAATGGTTGTTTCTACAATTTATGGGGACCCACATGGAATATTATATTAATGGGGTTGAGAAGTCTATGTCTCAATAGAATCACTGAATATTAAGGCTGATTCTAATGGTTGTGTGCAAAAAAATGTATGGGGAACGCAAGATGCCTAATGCACCTGCGAATGAATAGGTCCACACCAATAAATAATAGACGGGTCTTTGAATGGTAAATTTACTTTCCATGTGATGGGAATTCATTTCTCTCGTGCACATATGTTCAATCCTTAAGCATGAAAAACTGGTCATCGACCGCTTCATTTGAGCGTCCCTTGGTTTTTTCATGCACTTTCCATCTTAAAAACAATATAAATTTGTGTCTGATGCCGGAACATCAACAAAAACTCAATTTATGCATGCTAATTTCCTAGCATGATGACTTCTTCCTATACAGTTTTCAATCCCACTAAAATGGACCACCCACCGTATGCTACTCAGATCGAGGCTAACACTGCCACTCAAAGGGATGACATGACCAGATCCCCTCATATCCTTTGAGTAAGGAGAGTTTAATCAGAAAGTAATATGTTGTTGGGAATGATTTTGAAATCACATAAATACTATACTCTAGGTGACGATATTATCTTTTGTAAATTTGATCACTTTTTCGAGCGTGTCAAATTAAATGATAAGTTTTTACTAGAATTTATACATTATAAAAGGAACCCTAGGTCATCTCTTGGAAGAGACTTAGATAGTTAATTCTAAATGATGTTTCTGATTTTGAAAATAAAATGGGGAATTTTATATTAGATAAATTTGGTTTTATTTATTTCAATATATAATTTGAAACAGTATTACGATATGAGAGAAACAAACTCGGGAAATCAAGGTCAACCCAGTTATGGTTAACTTGATGCTCAAATTGTCAGTGATCTCAATGGAAATGGGAAGGATCATTAATTATTTGATTTATACATAATGAAACAAATATAGTATGTGAGTTATTACTAGTTTAGCACCAATAATTTTACCGATTTATGATATTTATTTCTAGAGACCACTTATAATCAACAAAATTAAGTTGATATAAGAACGAAACATAATCTAGGAATCACATCAATAATGTGACTAGATGTCCACATTTTGGGGTATATTATAATTTATCCCAAAAATAATAATTCCTAATTAGGGGTAGAAACCTCTTAATATCATCAAATGATATTATCCATAAGCACACTCATGAAATTGAAGAGATGAATATAGTGGATACTGTACTCAATTTATCAAATGACCTGATTTATGCGTGAAGGGATGAGGATTATAGTTCCATTAATTTGTATATGAATATACTAGAATATATAAAAAATAAAAATATAGAAATTAATAATAATTGGAAAAAAATCATGAAAAATCATTCACCTTAAAAATATCACAAGTGTAAAGATAAAGATTACTAGGAAAACCCCTAAATTGATCACTAATATTTTTTGATGTACATGGTGTGGAATAGGGTGAAACTAGATGAAAAAATATCTCAAAATTGAATCAACCTTATACATTATCATTCCATAATTTTTTATTATCTGTGGATTTCATTTAATGATAAATTTGTAAAGTTGGATTTAAGAATAGTCAATGGTCTATTTGTGTAGGTGAGCTATTCATGACATATTTTTTCACCACGTCATTCTACTTATTAACTAACCAAAATTTGTTTCATTGTATAAAAATTATTTTTTTATTTGGGAGTTCAAGTTATAAGTCCAATGGAGGTTTAACAATCCCAATCCCTATTCTAAAGATCATGTAATGGTGAAAATACAAAAGAGTTATTCAAACTAGACCACTCATAATTTCTTCACAATTTTGGACACTTTTGTAATCAAAATTGATGAGTTCAGCTTCACAGACATCTAAATAAATGTATCCCATATATTTTTGTTTCATAAATTTTTTTAGCATAATTGGATGCAATAGTTATCCACAATAAATATTTAATTCTATAACTGGGATCGGGATCTTGCGTGATTTAGCATGTTTTTCTATAATTTTATAATGGCTCTCCAAATCACCTCCCTCTACATTGTAAACATTAAAAAAGTAAAAATACCATATTAAATAGTGATAAATTTTAAATTATAATATAAAACAAAATGTTAAATTTGTTATTATTATTTTATTATTTAATAAAAAAGAAGTATAATAGAGTCATATAAGGGTGGAAATGAATGGTGAATCACTATGTGAACAAACATCATGTGACCAGATGAAGTGACCATTACATATTTCATGATGGATTAACCCTAGTCATGTTTCACATGTGAAGATATTCTCCCATGATTGAACATCAAGTTCTATAGACACATTTTCCATGTATCATCTGGACCTCGCCAATTGTGTACTAAATGGGAGGACCAGGATAGTAATAAGGGATGAGCCGTATGCAGAGGAATTATATTCCCATTTTTCTACTACTTTTCAAAGTACCATGAGAGATAAAAGTAAGGAGTGGTAGAAATACTGCTACACGAGGTCTGGAAAAAGCTTCTCTAGTGAGTGGGTGTGGGTGTGGGTGTGTTTCAAATGCAAGGCGTACGGTGTGGAATTGAGAAACATCGGGATATATGAAGTAGTATGCACATAAAAATTACAATTCTACCATAATCTGAATTTTCATGTAGATATCAATATCCATTGGTCTCCAAACATAATACAATATTTCTCCTCCAAAATCGGGAAGTCAACATCAGTTTATGTGATACCCATTGCATTAGAGGCATCCCACCAGAGGTAATTTAGTATGATGAATTCCTAACACAACATAACACATGGGGAAATAGTTAGAGGACTCATGAACTTCTCTGACATATCCAAGGATATGAAATTTTGATAGTGAAAATATTTCTTAATTACAAAAAGTATATCCATTTCCATGCGTTGTTCGACCTTTTTGTCAAGAACTAACTGATATTAAGGATGTCGGGTTAAGGGAATCAATGGAAGTGGTATTTTATTGGGAAGAGGTAGGATCCTACATGTTATTATATGATGAGAGACAATAAAATACGTTGGGAACATCAAGGTGGGTGGGTGGGACCTATTGGTTCATTAGACTACGTTCCTTTCCACCTTTCTGAGTGAGTTGTTGATGCACGTGAGGGACATGATTATGGCAGTCTGTCCAGTGAAAATTTTAATGGCAGTGATCCATGAAACCAATAACATTGTCAAACTAATATTATCTATTCTATTGATAATGTTTATCATATTGGGTCATGTGACAATATGAAACACTCCAAGAAGGATTTTTGGACCAGTTTAAATCCAACATGATTTGATTGCAACACAATGTAGGGAAATGGCTTCATGAATGACAAAAATCCTCCAAATATCATTATCAAGCCATCACTACTGAATATGTTAGGGGTCCTAAGTATTAAACTGTATGAGGTTGGGTTTTTTACTTCATACTAGTAACCATGTGATCTTCAGCATCCATCACATCATGACTCTAGTTGGTCAGATGATGGACAACCTGCATGAAACATGGGTGAAAAATGAATACCTGCAATGTTTTAGGGGCAGTGATCTAATGAATTATATCTATGAAAATGTCTTCTATCATCCATACATATTTTCCTTATTTTCCAAATAGTTCATATTCCTCTAATTGGTGGTGAAACAATTCTAAATGTGGATCCATGGTGAGAGGCATAGTTGTATCCTTCACCGGCAATGGTACATGTTAACGAGTGTGGGATCGAGAGAAACGGTTGTGTTGACTCTGAAAAATGTGGATGCTGATATATCAATAGAATATTCTAGTAACAAGGTGTGATAATATCTGAAGGAAATCTATTAGAAGTGAATTTGGGGGATTGAACCCATGAGTGTGGAGAAAGAGTAATAGTGAGGAAAATAGGATTCTACAAGGTCGTTAAGATATGCATCTAGAGCAACCATAGTGGTAAATACCTCGTGGGGATGTCAAAGTGTGTAGTTAGACCCCCACCTTTGGATGTGAGTGTTCTTGAAAGAGAAAATATGGTCTAGAAAAAGTTTCTCAAAGGAATATGTTGAGATATCCTCTATAACCATTCACTGACATTTTCTTCTCTTCCCTTTCACCTACCTGGAGAAAACTGTGACTATGGATGACCCTAGAAGTCTTTTGGTGGAAGATAAAGTGGTACAGAATCATGTTCCCATAATTTGGGTTCACTGATATTGTAGAAATGGTAATCATACATAAAATACATTCATACATGATAGAAAACAAAGTTTACACATGTTATTGGGGTCAATATGAGGCACCTCCCATCTAACTAAATGTGATGTTAAGACAAGAGTAAAATTAGTTGGAGACACAGTCCAATGAAATTGATAAATAAAGATAGGAAGAGGGGTCTGGTGACAGATAGTTCAGTTGTATGGATTCTCATTAAGGTATTTCTTGAGAACATGGTCAGATTTTCCATTCCACAGATGTTGTGATAGAATAACTCAATGAAAACCCTAAATCACTAACATCATTCTTTGAACATTTACATTTTAACTATAAAGATTCAATAACTATACCATTTATTATATTATAGAATCTTCATATTGAGAAAGGGGTTTCCATTGCTCAAGTAAAATATGTCCAAGTAAGTGTGGAGGATCACATCCAATGACCAGTTGCCATGGCTGATGCAGTTAGTGGTGGGTTAGCCTAGGAGGTAAAGATAAAAACATCAGAACCTCGGGTCCTCCATGTCCTATATTGGGGGTTGTCACCTAATACCCCTATGGCGACACTCGCTGTGAGAGATGCATCATGCTTGAGGTGAATCGTCATCCAAATTCCTCATCCTCAATGCAATAAAAACGTTTGAACTATTCTGTTATAAATAATGATTGATGAAGCTTTAGAATCAACATGGCTATGTACCACTAAAATCGTGCCCAATTAATGCAAGGAGAATTAACGATAATAAATTAAATAACTAGTGAATAAGTGTGTCCTATGGAATAATTCACTATGGCGACTCATGATCTTAACGTGGTCGAGCTTAGCTCTAATAAGTCACTACATTCACAAAGTCAGTCCTATAATTTGTGTATTAGATTGACTAAGGTTCTTTATTCCATTAAATTATAAAAATACTAAAAGCCCATTGATTTTATGGGCCAAATAATTTATGGGATTTCTTCTAGTGGTTTTTTCCACTAATGTGGAGCTAATCATCCAAAATAACTCATCCCTAGTTTTCATTGAGCAGGTTATTATGGCTATGAATAATGCCACCAGTGGGAAAAAACACAAGCCTGATAGCTATGAGGTTGTTGAGGAATAAAAAAGTTAATATGGTTTTCCCCATGTACTAGATACAAGTATATTAGTGATTATTATAGGGGAATACCCAGTTGTTGAACTACTTATTTCTTTTCCCGAGTATGATCCCACAAATCATAAAGATCTTGATGAATCAGATCTTTATGTAGATGAAGAGAGTCACATCCTCTAGTTCTGTGCATGAAATTTCATCCAATTTTTCATTGACAAGAACTCAGATTCTTAACTGGTACACTAGATGGGGTCCCTTCACCATTGGATATGCCATCTATGCATTTGAGGGAAAATAATCGAGGACTTCATGTGCTAGTTTTTTATTATCTCAACGAAAAGATGTAGGATGGGAGACAACATTTTGATGGTTCCTAGAGAGAGGATATGTATGACATAATGAACATGATTCTATAAGTCAACCAAGATATTCATTATTTGGAGGAGGAAGTGATTGAACATTCTTCCTTCCACACAACTCAATTAGACAACAAGAGAAAACTGAAGTCTCAAATGGAGGATGCTGAGAACCAAATGAGTAAAACAATAACTCAAATTATCTATCTCCATGTTGAGTGGGGTCAATCATAGAAACTATCTCATGAGCATCATTCGTATGATAGTGATGAGGATGTGAAGTTGGGGAAGAAAAAAATTATTATAGGACACACAAGAGATGTTGGAAAAGTTTATGTGCATAGTAGTTGGACAATATCCATATGGGGTGTTTTTCCAAGATTCATGAGAGGATTCAATATGGTGATGACCCATCCTATTCTTATAACAACGTGTTTTATTTTTTAATCTTTTGTGTTCATGGACATGTTTTATTGAATTCTTTTATTATGTTACATAAATCATATTTTCAAAAAAAATAATGACCTATCACACAGATCACATGTTCCATGACAAGTGTGAAAAACATGGGACAACAACATAATCTTTCACTTTATATGAGAGTTTTAGAGATCCATTGAATACATGAGGTCTGTTACTCTTAACTAAACACATGGTACATTCAGTCTTAGAGAGGTTTTGGCTAGATAACATGGCTCCTAGAACATCCAACTTAATACCTCATTGTACATTAGTACATGAACATGATAATCCAATGTTACTTGGATTCACATCGAACAAAAGGTAAAGGGTTGTTTTAATCACAATAACAAATATTTGGAACACAATGATAGTTAAATAAAAATCCAGGATAACTACTCACCATGCTCAAAACATTGAATCTATACTGTTAGCCTAAAATTGGGATAAACAAATGAGGGTCAACTTCTGACCATTTTTGAAACACAAAACCTATCACGGATTGTTGTAATAAATCAATCATGGATGTTTTCTTGATATGGAAGGTGATACAAAGTGGAAAGAGACCATGAAATTATGGGGTGACTTAATTCATGGAAGATGATGAGAATCCAAATAAATAGAAAGCAACAAGTTAAAGTCGAGTGATGGAATGTTCATATGGATTCCTACACTCTTGTAATTATGCTATAATGGATGAGAACCCATTGTTGTAAAAACATTGATCTGAATGAAGATCAAAACCATCTTATAGGGGAACAACATCTCACATACCGAGCAACAGAAGAAAAGTTGTGATCAATTTGGTAGATGACTAGTTTATATAAAGGACAAATCAGAAAAGGTCTTATGATTATATTTACATTCACCATGTGAAGTTGAGGATGATATACATGTAGTTTAACATCATACAATGAGGATGATATATGTTATAGAGTAGCACTATGTGATCAGGATGCATCCCAAAATTTAACATCATGTGATTAGGATGTTTCACATAGATTAAGGTCATACCACATGTACCCTATCCAATTGATTATTTTTTTTCATTGAATATGTAACTGTATGTTCCTAGAAAAATTCTATAACACATAGGGAATAAACCCAACATGAATTATCCAAAAGAGGCTTTTATACCACCGATGCAGTAAGAAATAGACGGATGTTGATGTAAATGATGACCAAGAGGCCCATGCTGCACCCCACATCCAAAATGGAGGTTATATATAGTTTAAATCCATTTAGAGGAATAAAATTCTTGTTTAAGGACATATTGTTTTGGACCAAGGTATTTTGGAATCCCAAAATGGGAATATGTGGCATAGTGGAGTGATAGACCTAAATTTAATGAGAAATTAGGGGGCCTAGTGCCACACCCCATTTTCCCAATGATTCTCTTAGTTTAAAGTCATAATGTTTGGACTATAAGGGATCATGAATAGCTTAAAAACATTTATGAAGACCATATAAAAACTCCAAATCCCACATGAGATATGATTAGCGTGGGAAATAAGGAATGGTAAAGGGGGTCTACCTGAAATGTGGTAGTTCATATTTCAGTTGATACCAAGGGTAGAATTCCATCCTGGTATTGGATAGTGGAAAAGAGTTAATTCATTAGATTAAATGTCTGGATGCAGGGGTGACTGGTGAGTAGGGTTTGACTGTTGTCCATGATCTAAACATAGGAAACACACCCTACTAGTTAAGAGTGGGTCAAGAAAATTCTTGATTAAACACTGACCAAGTTCAAAACATACAATTCACAATTTTATTACAATGATCCATTTGGTAATTGTCCTAGAATATAATGTCAGAATAAATGAGAGGAGACCACCATAATAAGGGGGTTTGTTTGGATTTGAATGATTATGGTAATCTACATTGAGAAATACATGAAGTGTAGAAAAGGTTTATCATGGAGTGAGACTCAATCACATATGTTGGAAAAGTTTTAACATAAAATTGCATGGACATCAGAAAATATTTTAGATTCATATTCCTTCTTCTACAAACTCTCAGTTTAATGCTAGGGAGATCATACTATACCTGAGGATAGGGGGCCAAAATTATGATAGACTTACATATTTTCTTGTAGAAAAACTATATGGTTGTCTCTATATATACCATGAGGATGGTAATCATTCCACACATTTTTTGGAAGAATAGCGTTGTAAGATACAAAAACTCATGGGAGAAATCATCTTTAGTGAGAAAACTAGGGAATTTTATGGTTATAATGAGGCCACATGAATTGTTTCAGGGTAGAATCATAGTTCTATGACATGAGTTTAGGATTTGAGATATTAGTTTAATGTCATAGTCTTTATAAAACAGGAGTAACACTCCAAAATGAATACACATGACAATGTGGTATAACAATTTTAAAGAGAATGATGGATCAGGATGCCGATGCACCACATACACATTCCTAATGATTCTTTCACACCATTTGAAGTCATGATGCATAGAGTACATTTAGGTTAAGGGGAAAAAGGGTTGATATACTTATGGTTGTTCTAGATTAAAAAATGAACAGGCATCACTAGGTATCCCAATAGGATGGGAATCAATCCATACATAGTTCTGGAAGGATATCTCCATGTGCACGTTTGATCTATACACAAGGAAGGGGCATTTTATTTTTTATTCATTATTATTTTTTGAAATGTTCTTGTTAAAACATGATATAGAATCCATGTTATTCTAATTATCCTATATGAAATTGAAATAATCCGTTTTTAGGTCGTGAAATCTGTCATGATAGATGACCAATGCTGGTGGTAAAGTCCTATCAGGTAATAAAATTATGATGTTGTGCATTTTATCATTATAAATTCAAAATAATGGTTGTTACACAATTTATAATCATGAAACTAGGAAACTGGTTCTATGTACATTAATATCATGTAACATGGACAATAGAGGCTATAAATATTTCAAATTCATATTTCATGGACTTCCAAATAGTTTAAGGTCACATCACATGGAACATGGGAGAGTTTGGGCTTCAAGCAGGTTTTTGTAGTACAGTGTTATGGAAATCCTAGTGTTAATGGTGGAAAATTTTCCTCAATTAAACACCACACATTTCCAAGAAGTCCTCAATATTTTTTAATGTCATGATTCTTGTATAAGGGGATATTAGTTTAAGCTCATAGAGTTTGGACGAAATAAGGGACTTACATAAGAAGAATTCTCTAAGGGTGTAAGAGTAACAAAACCTATAATTAATGAAGAACAAAGAAGGCCCACACATTCCCCATAACATCCATATATAGTTTAATGATGTTATTATTGGACTATGGTATTATCGTATAATGTTGTAGAACATGTTCTATAGTAGCATAATTTAACATCAATTTTCATGGACATTTACACATATTTTATAGTTATATGGTAGGGATGATAAATGTAACATATTTTTTCATCGTGTGACTTAGACAATTCAATGTAATTTAATAAAGTTTATGGGAGATTATAAGTGATCCTTAACTGAATTATTTCTTGAGGAACATTGCTTTGTTTGGGGGAGTGATACACAACCCTTCCATGGTGACTAAAGAGTGTACACCATTAGGATGGTCCTTGTGGATGATGTAAGGTCTTTTCCACTAAGTATCCCTCTTTTATGGCTTCTTTCCAGGTATTATTTGTATTCTAAGAGCTAGTATGGTGTCAGTTGTGATGAAGGAGTTGTGGCTAACATTCATTTTAAATTCCCCAAAAATCTTGTTTTTCTACCTTTCTAGATTATGATTGGATAGGAGATTATTATCATTAAGATATTCTAGATCATCCATACTGTCGTATACCATTTCTTTATAGCATCTTCTAATCCAATATAAAAATTTGGAGTTATGGAAACTGAATATAGATGTGAAGGAATACAAATATTCATTACACTAGGTAATATGGTGTCACCTGGGTAGAATTTTTATTTTTCATTTGATAAGACCATAGAGAATTGGGAAGCCTTTATAGTTAACCATTCTTGTTCTGTCCCACCAAATTGTTTAGAATGTTAGATATGGTTTTTTTAATTCCTTTATCTACCCATTTTCTAATGCATGGTAGTGGTACGTATGGTTTGACTAGATGTTGTGCATCGCGTACAAATTCATTAGCTCTGATTCATGGAAGTTGGTTCTAATTTCTGTTATAATAGCATGAGGGAATCCAAAATGATTGATGATACAGTTGGTCATGAATTAAAAAATATATATGGCCTTCGATTCATCTATTGGGATATCATATGTCTATACTGAAAAGAAATATGCGGCAGTCAGAATGAACTAACATTTGCATGATATAGCTAGTTGATAAGGTCCCACGACATCATGTCCCCATACTATATATGGCCAAAAATATTTGGTGGTATCGAGGGGATCCAATGTTCTATGCAAAAACGTTTTAAGGAACGTAACATGAATGAAGCCTCTTGGAAACATATATGAAATCATGGACCATTGTGGCCTAAAAGAAGCCCAATATTTGAATCTGGTGGGATATCATTAACCCTTATCAAATAGAACCCAAAAAAATTAACATTAACTTCTTTTATAATATAAGGGATGCCATTTCATTTAATTAATTAGAGGATAATTCCATCAAATAAACATTTTTATACAATCTTCTTAAGGTTAGTACCACGATATAGGGTGAGTTGGGCTGTGCACTGACATATTCACTCATGTTTGACTTTATTTGGTGTAATACCATCATGATGGAGATAATCTATGTAAATATATGTACATTTGTATGCTTCTTCCACTTCTAGGGGGTCCATAAATCCTAATGTGGAAGCACCGAGGGTCATGTGGTTTACCTACATTTTTCCTCGTCAAATTGAATGATGGGAGAAATGAACCTTGGATACACAACATGAATAAATAAATCATCATATTCAGACAATTAACTATATGCTTCTAGGCTGACAAAGAATCAACTCGACCATTCTATAACTAAGGCACATGAATCACCTCTGATTGAGAATAGAATTGGTCCATCAACTGTGGAGTGAATTTGAGTAAGATCACAATCTCTAGTTTTGAGATGATATAATCAATACTGATCTACATGATTACTAACGTGGAGTCTCCCTTTACATGAAAGTCGGGGACATCAATCTCAAGGTACAAGTATAAATAAGTAATGAGATCTGGATACTCTACCTCATTTTTGGTGCAGCCTTATCATAAAAATAATTAATAGGGGAGGACATCCTATGTTAGAGTGATGAAGGTGATCCACATTCTATGTCTATTGAGATTGTTATCATTAATCCTTCTATTATATGGGAACCATGGGGTGCCATCAATATGTATCTGTCAATTATTCAAGGCATGATCCATCAAAAATATGGCCTCATCTAGGAAATCAATATCCATAGGTGATTCTTCAAAGGTTGGATGGGAAGTAAGAAAGTCTTCTAGTGCATGACCCTTGATGGATTGTTTTTGAACAAACCTGATGTCAAACAGCTAAAGGATCACTTCCCAACATGTTAACCATCTTGTCAACAACTAGTGATTTAGGATATATTATATCAGATCCACATGGGACACTAGATGTATCTCATGATGATGCATTAATGTTTCAACTTCTATATATCCCAAAGCTGTAAAAGGAATCAATTCGTTATAGGAGAGTCATTAGGATCTGTGTTGATGAGCTTGCTACTATTATAGTATAAACTATTATTTTTCACTTTGTTGTTATTTTCAGAAAATAGTTCTCCAATAGATCATTTAGGGTAAGTCATGTAGGTGACTAGAGGATTCCCTAATATTGGGGGCATCATAATCGGTGGTTGTAGTAGGTATTGTGGGATTTCCTCAAACATGACAAGAACTCTTCATCCCATTGGAATACAATTCCTTTCTTCATGATCCTGGATAAGGTCGTACACATTTCAACCATATTTTCAATGAATATGAATATATATCTTATGCGTACTTGAAGGAAAAGGATATCACATAGGTAATTCATAGGTGGAATATGGTTGATGGCCGTGATCTTCTCTAGGTCTATTTTTATTCCTATTTGTCTAACAAAAAAGATCTAAAATTTCCCATAGGTAACCCTGAAAAAATAATTCATGTGGTTCATCATCATATTATAGGAGCAGAGGGAGACTGATTGTGTTCTGAGATCTCTTAGATGGTTCTGATGCTTGTGTAATTTGACCACCATATAATCCTTGACGATTTTGACTAGCATCCTCAGGATTTGTTTGAAGATGCAGTGCATGATGCGCTAATAAGTGTATCCTTTGTTCGTCAAAATAAAAGGGAATTATTTGATAATAGAATGTTCATTTCAACATAATATACATAGTGGAATCCTTATATTCAGGGCCATAATGTTATTATTTTACCCAAAATTTCCTTCCATTAAAGAGAAGTACTGGAACCTAGTGTTGGCATCGATCAATAGATATGGAACTAGAAGAGGAAAATCATCGTTTATACATTGGCATTTGATATCCAGAAATTCAATACAGACTCTGATATGAAGATTCTTCTTGCTGACTGGAACTATATTAGTTATCAACTTGGGAGACTGAATGTCCTTGATAAAGAAATATTTTATGATATTTTCATATTTTTCCTCAACCATGGACCTATAATGAGGTATCATTTTCTTGGAAGGTGATTGACCTCATGATGATCTATTGGTACAACCAACAAGGTGGATGGAAACCTGAGGGTATTTTCCAATAATCTTTTAATAACTCCATGAAAACACATCGTGATGTTCTTTTAGGAAATCCATGTACTGCTATTGTTCCATAGGAGGTTTGGCTGCACTGACCAACATTAGACTTGGGCCCTTTTAAGTGAAAAGATTCTCATCAACTAAATAATCGACAGTGGTGGAGACACCCAATTAAAATTTTTGGTGAGAGTCTTCCAGATCCTCTTCATCAGCTAAGGTAGGGAAACTAGAAAAATGATATGATTCATCTGGGATAACTGATTCTAGAGGATCATCAAATCTTGCTGGGAAGAAGTGGACTCTTCACTATGAGACTCCTAATTTTCTAAAACCCTAAAAATAGAGGCTTTCATTAAAATTCCTTTCGGATTACAATAGTATGGTACATTATTTATGTAAAATCAATGGTTCTGGGTCATCTTATGTCAATTAAACTCATCATGGTTAGATAAAAATGTGTGACTTACAGTTGTATCCATATAGGAAACATCTCGATACCTTACAGGGGTACAAGATTCAGTTATCACCTGATCTAGACCCGTGTTGATGTATGATGTAATATTATGATTATCTTTGTACATAGGGATGTATTTCCACTTCCTCATAGGAATGAATAAAAAATTTCCCAAGCCTAGTGTTTTAGCCTCCAAGTGAGAAACTAGGAGGATAAATGCATCATCCAAATATATCCATGGGATGGATACATCAGGGTGGTGCTAAAACTCAATAGTCTGGACAATTTTTTACTTTATCATATAATGGCCAACATCTATATATCATTATTTACAAGATATGAAGGGTGAAACATCACCTGGTATCATTCCTACTCGATAATTAATGGTGTACTTGAGGCATTAGTGATATAAGTAAGGAAGTTATGTATGTATATGGAACAAGGTTCTACCCATAAATACATTGCAGACATTAACCTTCAAGAAAACTAGGGATTCTGTGTTTTCTACCAATCTATTGAACTAGGTCTTCAATCAAGTGTTTCCACATATTATTTTCATGTTCATGTCAAAGACGTGAATATTTAGGTCATTGGGACTCATGTATGTTATAGTTTATCCCAGTTTGTGGAGCATCTAGGTTAATATGAGATTATCCTGGAACCTATGTCAACAAGACAATGAAAAACCTCAATGAAATTGAACTGACCTATGATGTACAGTGGGTGGATGTTCCCCTATAAGTGGGATCCCTTATCTTCTCTGGAGAATGAGATGGTGGATTGGCATTATTACCGTTAAACCTCCTTAGAATAGAATAACTCTACATTCTTAACCCCATTTTTGAACTATATAGGGGGTTTAAAATATTATATTACAGCCTTATTCATATACTATGATAGGTGGATGTATTTGAGGATCTATAACTTCATATTATTTTTGGATAGGTTCTTAATCACATCATACATTTGTGAAAAACAGACAATTCGATCTCTATGGGGTTTCAATTAGGTAAAAGGAATTATGGGAACTACTGGTTGAACCACATGACTCTTGATAGTGTTGGAAATGTGTTTCTTCTCATCATATGACTTACTGAGAAACAATATTGGTTAACTGTCATCTGGTTTAGTCTTTGATACAGCTAGATGTGGCCAATCACGGTTTAATAATGGACATTTTTCCTAGTCTAGTAGCATAGTCAGCAATGGAGGTGAGTCTGAAAAATGGGTTGGGAAGACTATTCTTGTTGAGATCTGTATAGAACCTACTTTTTGATATAGATAAAATGTGAGGATTGTCTTCAATTATTGTCCTGAGAATTATGAGAATTTCAATGTCATTGACTCCATCTATGATGTTATCGACCAGAGAAACATGGAGGGATATCCTGGTATTACTCATCATCGGAAACCATGTAGGGATCCACTATCTCAACAATATTAAAAGAGGTATACTCCTGAAAATAATCAAAGGAGTTATAATACTGGATAGACTCTCAGAGTTATCCCAACCCTGGATTCATGAAATAACGAAGATAGTGGTATGGATTTGGTACTGAAATTTGGAATTGGTTTCCATTTCTATATCAACACCTAATAATTCGTGCATGGAAGGCTATGAAGTAGAAAGAGTAATGTTATTAAAAGAAGGAACAAAGACATTAAGATAATTGGGCCATCATTAATAAGCCTGAGTGACAACATGGGTGTGAGAAACAACCCTATGAGCCAACCGGCCATCAAAATTTTACATCCCACATTTTTAAACATTTTTCAATTCACCATAATTGTTTTTATTAGTATAGGTGGAGATAGATGTCACCTATGTAGGGGAAGTCACCCAAAATAATGAAAACATTGTCCACATGGTCATGGAGCCAATCATTGAACACATATAATTACATGATTGAATTTCCAAAACTCATGTGGTAGGTGGAGTATTAAGGTATATTTGTGAGCTCGACCACATGGGGAATCCTGTATTTGGGTAGTTTCACAACCCCTCATTCCAAGGAATTATGTAATAACTATGAACATAATCTCACATGAAGGAATAATCCAAGGACATTCTATCCAAGAATAGATATCTAGGTTCTTGGACCATTAGAGGGGGTGGTGTCTAATGAGGGTCTGCAGCCATATTATCTCATTTAGGAGGGTGAACATGGAAAGGAGGATTCATTAGGTTCTACACTATGTGAGGATGATCTTGAGGAAGCTTCTACACTGGGAGAGGATACCCATGGGGATAATTTCAAGTAATAGAACTATGGTCTATAGGGGCTACACCTATACTATGGTGGGACTATCTTCCTTGGTGGTTCTTCTTGCATGAGATAGAAGAGGCAATGGGAACACCAGATTTCCCTACAACAAGGATTCGTCCATGAACATGGCCTTATTAAAAAAATCTAAAAATCAATATGGGGTTTTTTGAGTGATGATGTAGGAAACAAGAAAAGTATTTTCTTGATCAAATTGAGGAACTCCATAATATATGTTTTACACAGTAAGGAGCAAATTGATGATCCTATTTAGATCCCTGATCTACTAATGTATGGTGGTGAATGAGAGATCATCCTCAATCTTCTATGAAACATAAAATAAATTAGAGGGATTGGAGTTCCCAATCTTATATTTACCATTATTTGTGTATTAATTGGTGGGTACCAATATAGAGGGTTCCTAGGGGACAAGATCCTACCTTTGCAGGTGAGTGTAGACACCTCGATGGTCCACCTAATACTGTGATACCTAAGGGATAGATTACCTTCTTCATTAAAAACACTGATATCCCCATCCTTAGTAGATATACTAGGGACAACCATGTTCACCGTGATGGTACCTAGAGGTGTATCCTCGAAATCATTAGGTATTTCAGATCGATGCATGATATCACTGAATTGAAAAGCATTATACAGTCCCCAACATGAGATTTGAACATGTAAGGATTCCTCTGCAATTATTCTATGGAGCACTATGAAGCTCATGATGCATCTTTTTTGGAGGCTTTGGTGGGAGTCAAGAGAGGAATGGTGCTGATCCACTGGGACAGATGGAAACTCAACCATCCATATTTACAGATCAATGTCATCAAGATGCTCTTAGATACTTTGATAGGCCAACAGGTGATCACATAAGTGAAAATGCATCACAAATATCATATGGAAGAAGCAGATGTCCTGGTCCTCAGTGAGGAACTCTAGGATTCCATAGTTGGGAATGACGTTCGACTAGAACACTACTGACCCTAATTGGTAGCCAAACTATCCCTCAAGGATCCTTATTTACAATTAGGGTCTATATATTAGTTGGTCGTACATTGGATTAATGTTTTATGGGAATATATGGGTGGAAATAATGTAGATCAGTGCAGTGGTGGGAGGGAAGATAGTGGAACCACCGTATGAGCTGATTGCTTACTAGACGTCGGTTAATCTCTCCATGGTAGCACCAAGTGCATCATTACATCCCTGTAAGACTAGTTTTTTACTAAAACCTCATGTGCAAGGGTAGTGAAATTTATCTAGGGTTATACCTGTTGCTCATTTTCAATCATATCATAGAATAACTCTCTATTATTATATGTATAGGTAGAGAATGAAACTTCCAATGATTGAGATGGATAAACCTTGGGACCCTATAATGTAGACAAATCATCTTCCACCTTCATATACATGTGATTTTATTTAGTAATCTTGTGGATCTAACCCTACTACGTGATTCATCTCACTTGTAGAGATCCTATACCAGATTATGTTGTAGATGATTGAGGTGAATGATCCATAATTGAATTGAATTCTACTTCAGAATTGGAGAAGTGGACGAGATTTATAATGTCTATCCACATCCTAGAATTATAACATTGGTGGTGACCATTCTCCCTTATTCATCAAGAACATTTTCATGGAGGAAATTTTTTTCTACACAAGGAGGAACTTCATGTAGTTTCATCATTGTAAAACGATGATCTATTCTTTTATTGGTTGGTATAAAAGGAGAGCCTCTATATTGGTTGTCGTCAAAGTGGAGAGGACATCAACTCTTGGTGTTGATGTAGAGGGTAGGAACTCATCTCTAGTTTGAGGGGACATTGGGAGGAACTCCATATAAATTATAAGAGTGGGGAGAGCCTCTATTTTTGTGGGATAATGTGTGAGGAGTGCCTTTATACTGATCAAATTGGAAATGTGGAGGACATCTATATTGAGAATCATGAGTACGAGGATAACCTCTATGTTGGCTTCTGAACTCAATGGGATGAACTCTGCTATGGATTTTGGAAGCATTTGAAGTAACTCCAAGATGGTTGGATATTTCATGAGGATAACCTATGAACTATCTAGTGGTTGTATGGGGAGAACCTCCACGGTGCTTTTTGATGAGCTTAGGTGGACGTCTCCTTTTGTTGGTAATCATGTGTGGGGGACCTCCGAATAAGCTAGTGGAAGCATGGGAAGGACCTTCATGTTAACCATTGATGGATTAGATAGTACCTCCACTCTTGATAGATGTTACATGGATAAGGCCTCTCTGTTTACCAATACTGGAGCAGGAAGGGCCTCCATTTGAGCTAGGAATGAAGTGAGGAATGCCTTCAGGCTAAACGTTTGTGACATGGGGAGGCCCTTTATATCAGGAACCCAAGCTATGGGGAGGACCACCATACCAGATTTCAACAATTTAGGGAGGACCTCCTCTTTGATTAACATTGGAAACATTGGGAGGTCCTCAATGTTGATTGGTTGAGTAGGGGGGACCTCTACTCTAGATGGAGACTGTATGGGTATGACCACTATAATAAATCTCATCATCACATGACATTCTATAATATACTCTAGTGAAGACATTGGTCTACACTATCAACCCATCCTTTATATAGGGTGGTGGGGGTATCAATCCCAACATGGCAATAGAAAGTCCCTACTATGTAGTGGAAAATATTTGACAGGACACTCCAAGGGTGGAAGGATCCACTGGGGCCATGAAATATGATACCCTATGTTGGGAATCATCTTGAGATTGGGCCTGAAGATGGGGTAAGGTTATTCAGATTAGGGAAATCAAAGTAGAAAAGTCGTCCACCGACTCCGTATGATAAAAAACCTGTCTTTTTGGGAATTCAAGGTGCCGTGTGGGATCCCACCATGGTGGCTCCTAGGATGCTGTCACAGATGGGGTTACTTTGGCATCCACCACCTCATCAGTGTAGGGGATCAAGTCATATGATCACTCTAGGGAGAGGATCCAAAAACCTCTCATCATTGGAGTGGGTGGTTGTGGCTCCCTATACGGATTATGTGGGTGGCATTGTCAGTAAGGCACAAAAACCACATTATCCTAGAATTCCATATTCTTTATGTGAATGATCCCCTCATCCTCATATCATCATAAATTGATGTTTATCTACTTCTTATGAAAACATTCTATTAGTGATACGGGGCATGGGTGCCGGGTAACTATTTTCAATTATGATGTTTTGGTAGAGGTGGAGTTGTGTGGGATTACCTTTCTGACATTTCTTCTTCCCCAATATTTGTGGTCACATGGGGGTTTATTTCATGAATTTTTGGTCATGAAAATAAGTGGTAGGAGTCTATCTATACAAGTGCAGAAAATGAAATTCTCTATTCCCTAGAAATGTCTAACCATCCACTTTGGGATAGAGATATCTGCATTGATGATGTTTCAAACCGAAATGCCCATAAATATTCTACCCCAATTTATGGTGACTTTTATATGGGGACCACTATATTCTTAGTGGGTCCTAGTGTATAATAGTTGGATCTTGTGACATGATAAACTATTGATTTTTGGTGAATTAGTATTCCCATGTTGAGGATAATAGTTTCACATCGGGTTCTCTATATCTATTTTTTATGCCTTCATCGGGGTGTGTCAGCCAAGAATTTCATTATGAAGCAAGCATCGATTTCTGTTACCCCACATTCCACCTTTCCAAATGTGAGAGGGTTTCATCACGTTAATCAACAATGACAACTCCTTTATCAAAAAAGGATGATGGGATATCTGTTTCACCTTAAATGGATTCCTCTATGGAACTCATCACCTAGTTTAGGTCTCCCACACTGATTATGTTTTCTAGTCGAACTCATTCTCAATGACATATCGTTGTAGACATTGATTAGTTATGATTCTTCTAACTGTACACTCCCAGGGGTCTTGATAGAGCATTATCATTCATTTAGGATGGTAGTTATGTTGGAAATATCTTGAACATTTGGACATTCGGAACATTCATCACACGTATAATTCCTTATCGCAGGGTACCTAATTAAGGCATCTTAGGCATGAAAACCATTTCATCCCATGTCGATCATTGGGATTATAATTCAAAAGTAATATCTTCCATGACATTTACATAAGTAATTACATGTTTAGAATGATGTATCATTATGTTTCAGGTTGTGAGTTTTACATATTTGGGACATTGAGTGAGATTGATGAAAACTTCTTATGGTGGAAGATCATGGGGTGAATCCTTAGGTGGGAAAAAATAAATGTTTTATGAATGGATGGATCATAATGACTTATGATGGATGATCCATGAGTTGTGTCCCATTAATTGATTATTTCAGACCATGAATGATTATCTAGACACCCCTATGGGTCGATCGGAGAGGTACACCCTTTGAAGGGAGGTAACAATGTTTACCATTAGTCAGGATTTAATATAAGTGAGGAGTCTTATGTACCTTTATTTGATAGTAGGGATCAAAAAACTTTTAGTTTGATGTCATATTTTAAGTTATGTGATAGGGCTGATCCCTGAAGATTATGAATGTGAAATAGGATGACCACTCCACGAAAGGAGGATACATAAGGGATTGTATGGGGTGTACACATGGAAGCTTCCCATTGTAATATGATCTCTCTTGGTTTTGTTGTGTGGAAAATATGAATGGGAACTTCCATTGGAGGATGGAATGATCTAACTGCGATGTAGCAGCCCTAGTAAACTCTTGACGGAATATGGATGGATTGGATGGAGGGGATGATTTGTTTAGGTGTTTGGATTTGTGGAATAAACCGTGGATAAAATTCATACATATTTTAGTTAGTCTGGAATCAATGTTCACATAGTTCCAAAAGAGGAATTGGAGTTTACTCATTAGGTGGAGTCCTATTGAAATGCACCATGTTTTGGAGGATTAGGCATGTGAGCTGCATAAGAGATGGCCCAGAATTGGGAAGTCACTCTGAGGGATTCCCAGGAATAGGATATTTATGGGTTTCGTGGCCGATATAAACCTCGATGAGCATCTGGTTATTTCTTGATGTGTGAAACAATGGGAATAACTAGACTTGACACTTGTTTTGTGATAGATTCTCAACAAGTGATTATGTAGGGATTACACACGAAAGAAGACCGAGAAGGATATCATTCTATATGAATAAGATCTCATTTAATATCACTCATACGTAGTGAATCTTATGAAGGTTGTTTGTTTTATATGCATGGAATTGTTCCATGACAGACTTCATGCCCCCCTTTGTGGAAGAAGGTGGTGTAGAAGTTGGTTGTTAGAGTGGTCATGTCATCCGAGGTGAAGGAGGTGGAATCAAATTAAAATCATAGCTAGGGAATCCCATTTCACTTCAAAAATTAACACTATGGTATAACATCATGTTCTATGTAATTTTCTCTTAGGTAGTTTTACATTAGGCTAGATTTATGTGGGAACTTTCTCCATACCCCTTGGGCTTATGTAACTGTCATACATGTTTCCCTATATAAGACTTGGCTTCCATAATTATTGGTTGGAATAGTTGGGAATATTTTTTCATTATGAGGTCCATGTTAAAGCTCTATTATATGAGGAAAATGATATTTTCATAGATATTATGTGAACAAAATTATATGTAAATGCATGCAAATGGGGCATAGGGGATGACTCAAAAGGGACAAAGAAGTTGTTACACAGATCCATGGAGGAATGTGTAGAAGAGGCACTCAAAAGGTGCGAAGTATTCCCACAAGAGGAGAAAAAAACATGGTTCTACCACACAACAGAAAATCATAGATAATTCAAATAATTAGTTTTTGCAAGAAAGGATGAATGCACGTAATTTCAGGATTGCACAAAACATTGGACTATTATGTGCAAGTTAATGGTTTCACATAGGAGGATCCCTTGCACGCAATGGACATTGGTAAAATCTTTTTGGGAGATGATTACATATATGTGGTCCCACTCAATGAAGGACATAGAGGTAACCTATCGTGAAACATCTCTATCATTAGGATTCCATGTATTTTGTGATGTTGTAGAAGATGAGTCCTATGCATAGTAGAGTTTTATTTTGACATATAGAGGATCACCATGAAGAATGGAATGACCATTAATAAATAGAAGAATCATTCAATAATATCCCTTAGGTATTTGGTTTTCATATTCATCTTCCATGATCCAATGAACTTACCATTCATTAATTTTTTGGTATGATTTTAATTTTGGGCATGCAAGAGCCTTCCATGAGGTTTTGAGTCTTCTACATAATGTCAACTTCTTGGGAACACTATCCTTTTCCACTCTAGAGGCTTGCATGGAAGTTTCTAAAGACACACCACATTGGTAATGCATGCCTCTTACATGATGATTTCAATATTATGTACATACTTTGAAACATATGTGGAAATTTTTTATTTTTCCCAAAATGTTGAATTGAGATAGAGGATGTCTTCAGTTTACCCAAATATGGATATTTTTTGTTGAAATTGGAATTTAGTTCCATTAATATTATAAAAAATAATTAAAAAACATAAAAAAATAATAAATCTTGGAAAAATTAAGAAGTACCTATGAGGTAAACTATACTTTTTGTAAGATAAACTATAGGTATGAAGGATAATATTGAAGAAATAATTATGGCTGATAATGTGACTATGGAAGACTACTCCATCAGGGAGATTGATATTTTTATCAATATTTGTGGATTTTTTAGAGATGTTGCAGGATTCTACTATAGGAAGAATCCTCATGTTAAATTTCTTATAATACTTATATCCTTATCTTTCAACATTAGGGGATAGGTAAAAATTTCCCTATATGAAATTCATATTACTCTCACAAAATATGATATGAGGATGGAACCAAAATTTAAGTAGATAGAAAAAAAATATGGGATGGACTTTGAATCTATGTGAAAATGAATAGTTAAATAATAAGATGTTTATGAATCATGTGATTCAAATAAAAAAGATGATAAATAATTCAACCAAATTATTTTTCATATATTAAATATATTCAGGAAGGGAAAATTGAAATACAATGGTTAGGTGTTATTGAGCCATTATAATTTATTAATATTAGTTATATTATAAAATACTACAAAAGTAAGTCGGTTATAAAATCTAAATTAGTTGATTAGGAATAAATACACTAATATAAAAACATGGTACAAATTAGATCAAGCATTCAAGTATAATAACAAAATCCACATGAAAAAAGAAGAAAAATGACTCATCTTTCAATTCATATAATAATGTCAATTAGATTTCTATCATTAAGAACGGATTTTATACATCAAAGATTAATTATGATTTATAATTGTGAAAAAAAATTAGTGGGAGTGGAAATGAATGTTCAAATATTTTGTTGAGAAAATAGAATAGCTTATGAATGAAAAGAGGAAACTGTTAAAGAAAAAAGATAATGTGGCTAAAGAAAAAAAGAGAAAATTTTCAATAAGTAATCCTTATATGTTGATGAGATCAAGAATCACAATTTAATGATAGTGGAATAATAAAATATGGTTTTTGATTTTCAATAAGAATTAACTCATAAAATTTAAATATTTAACGAGAGATAAACTATCTTTCTCGAAGCTTAAAAAGATATAAAAAAAGTATAAAATTTATTATCTTTTTTTACGTTATTTGACATTCCTCTAAAGATAGTGAGATTAAAACATCAATGTAATAACATAAATCTATACTTAATCAGTTTGAAAAATATTATATTGTTCACAAAAGTTTAGAACTTTATTTAAAATATATGGAGGGTTTGGAAAAATTGATTGAGAATAATTATTCGACATTAATGGAAGAATATAATTTACTAAAAATATAAATACACTTAATTAAATGGAAGGATTATCATGCAGTAAAAAATCACTATTTTTCTGAATATGGTTAGCAAGAATATAGATGATTGATGTTTTTTGGTTTTTTATTGTGTCGTGGAAGGTACAAAAAAATTATTATTCCTATTTCATTAAGATTTCATTTCTAGGAAAAAATAAACAATGTGATTTATGAATAGTATAGGAGGATGAATTTTCAAAAGAAGAAATTTATGAACATGACATCACAAAATCTATCCACTGAATATTGATTTTAGAAATTGGTAGAAGGTTGTGATATATAGGACAAGAATGTTACAAATATGATGTATGAATGGATAATATTACTATATAGGGTCCTTGTGGTGTAAAAGGGAAAAGGATAATAGATCAAAAAGGAAAATTCATGAAATTATATCGGTTAAAATAAAGCATGTGAGAAATGAAAGCAGTATAAGAATGAAAATATAGGACACTTGATTGTCGTTCAAAAATAATCAGCTAAAACTAAACATATGGAATAATAAAAAATGAGTCCAATTATAATGTAATGAAAGAGTCTAATGTTTTTTTTTATTCATCAATAGGTTAATCATTAGAAATTTTAGGAAATGAATTTGGCATTATGTGAGTATGTTGGATATAGTTCAAAATATTTCATGTAAACTATAAAATTTTATGAATAATTAATGAAAATAACATTCAAATAAAAGTGGGGAAAAGTGGAATTAACACCTAATGATAAATATTATTTTATAAATTATGAATTTAAAGAAAATAAATTAATTAATAAACTGGATAAGGTTGTGATTGGAAAATAGGTGATGTTTGTGAAAATAATAAGTGGTCATGGATGAGAGACAAATCAGCCATAATAGTTCTCCTAAAAAACCAGGGCCCCAATTATTCATTATTATTATTGTCTGAATTTTCTTACATATAAAAAATTAAAGGGTACTGTTTGAGTATTGTCACAACTAGACGAAGAATAACACATTCATTAGGGTATATCACATTTTCTAAGAGGTGATGGAAATGGTGGAATCCAGTTATGGGGATAAAACAAGATATAGAGTTTTAAAAAAACCACAAGATTTATGAAACTAAAAAATAAGTAATTTTTACAAGGCCACATTAAATTAGGTTAACATTTCATTAGAATTAATCTTAAGTCACATTATTATTAATTAATTCAATATATTAATTATGTGGAGTGTTGGCTGATAAAATAGGTGAGAGAAAAATTGGTTTGTATTCTTTGCACATGAACATTTTGATGTTTTTGTTGAAATATTTGTAGGATGAAATATATTTACTTATAATTATATTTTGAGTTATCCCAAAATAGATTCTAATAATCATATTGCATGTCTGGAATTTTGTGGAAAACATTTACGATCAATGTTATATATCAATTAATTTACACATAAGGTATTCACACATAAACATTGTGTAGATTATCTAAATGTTCATATCTATGAAAATCAGTTTATATCATTTTATTCTCAAGTGGATAAATGTTGTAATATAAATATGAAAAATTCCAAATGATAATAACAAAATATTATTATTTACATTATTTTTAAAAAAATTATGGAATTATGAAACCATAGAGATACATAAATTTATATTCTGTTTTATTGGTATTGACAAACAAATTAAAGGGTTTGATTGAAATTTCCATCTTAGAATTGAATTATTTTTAGTAATTCAATATGTGTTTGTGTAAAAACTGTTATTTTGTTTATTGAAATTTATAAAGAATATTTAATGAGGATAAAATATTATATTAATAAGTATATTATAGAAGGTTTTTTGGCAAGGAATTATATGATTTTATTCTTATACACGGTGGAACATATTATTCTATGCCTTGCAAAATAAATATTTTAAATCCCCCAAGATATCTAGTCAAGATAAATGCAAAAATAAACCATGATCAGCCCTGCAGATGAATAGGTGAGACACACTGCATGCATGAGGGGTGTAGTTCCCATTGGTTGGTATATATGTGGGAGATAGTGGTCAACATTATCTATGTATAGTTACATGGATATAAATCTGAGACCACCAACTAACATCAAATTTCCCTGGCTATCAATGGGAGCACTAAATATTATTAACCACGGACCCCTCAATGTTTTGTTTTGATGTGGGTGAGTTATTATAAAGAGTATTTTTAACCAATAAATCAAGTATTGACATTTTAATATGACAATATTCTAATTAATTTTGGGTCATCCTCAACCACCAATTATAGGGGTTTTCTACATGCCAAGTGAACATCATCGATATATTTATTATCACTCTTATCTCATTTTTAGTTTGTTAAATCATATGATATAGTTATATTCTTAATAATGTTTTACTGAGGATGTGTATGTGTTAAATTATATATGAATAGATTCACATTGTAGATGAAGATTATGTAATATCTCTAGCTTTATGAGTTAGATGCATTCATGTAATTGCACATGTATTTATGAGCGGGTTTTACTCAAAACAAAATGTAATTGATATTTTGATATAATTAAAATTTCTACACTTTTTACATGAATGGTAGATTCCATGTTTTCAATATAGAATTATTTTTGATTAAAGTTATATGTTAAATATATATTGAAGGATACATGAAGTTGAAAATGTTTCATAATAAATGGAGGTGATCTTCCTCAATAAATACATTGCATGAAAATTCTTTCTAATTGATAAATATTTTAGTTACATTTTATTTTACATATAATAGAGACCATTAAAATTATATTTAATAAATGAGATATTATTTAAATCATAATCCGAAATTAAATTAAATTATAGATGTTAGGAATATGTTTTGTACTCATGTAGGAATTTTTACGATGATTTATTATGTAAAGTACATATCTAATTGAATAGTATGATGTGATTTACATCATTAGTATCATATTTCATGAATGTCTCCCACATGAATGAGTCTAAATAAGATAGAGTGTCATATATTTTCTGTTACATGAGTATTAAAGGAATATCATGTACATTGTTTCATTATAATATGAATGAATATTTACCAAGAAAAATACACGAAGTCAATTCACACCTAATAACATCATAAATATTTAAAACTGTGTGATGGTGTTTAATATTACCCTACATAGTAAATTTGATATCAATGCATGAGGCGAACTACATGAGCTAAGTGGACAAGTGTTTTTGTGCGAAATAAAATGAGTTATAGTGAATAATAATAATAATAATAACATACATAGAACCATGAGTTGTTCATGAACAGTATGAAACAAACGAGGCATACATGATGTTTTAGAGAAATTTGTATTGATTCATAAAACATTATTATTTCACAATAATTAATACCAAAAGAATAAAAAATTAACTAAATATAGGAATATTAAAAATTATATAAATAGTCATGTAAATATGAAATTGATAAACTATCAAGAAACATAATAACTAATATTAGAAGACACTACGAATGACTGATAGTTCTGATCATAAGACCTAAAATCCCTTAAATAAGTATTTTCATTAACATGACAATTATATCTATTATCATTGACTATTGAAAATCGTAATGATGTTGTGTATGTGCTGACTATATGATTTATTATATCATAGAGGTTGACCATCATCAATATGTTTATAAAACACTAATAGAAATCCAAAGGTCATTCTTTTAAAATCAATTTATTTATAAGTTTTTCATTCCTTCCAGTGGATTCTAGATGGTGGGGTAAATTCTATTATGTGTTGATTAGATTCAAATATCATTTTTAGTAGACTATTATTGAATATAATTAAATAATCATTGATTGGGGTGATACCAAATCTTGTAACGTTATAGGTTATTCTTTCTAAACATTGTAAATAATATATACCATTTTATTTATTATTATTACTACATATGAAGAAGTGGTAGTGAAAAATAGTTTAGTGGATTTATAAAAATGACAAGTTCAAGAGTTTGGGTTAATGGGGAGTAACTCATAAATATAAAAATATATTTCTAATTCAACACCACCCCCTCTCTGTGATCTAATACGATATTGGGACATTAAGGAGGTAAGGTAGTATTGACATGTGAACATTGATGGTATAATGGTTTACAATTTTTTTACACCAAGTAGAAGTTGTTGACATAAGAGGTAATGTTTAAAAAGGGGAGAATATTCAGATTGGGTAGTTATCTATTTTTTATTTTCATTTAATCTATTTTCAAATTTTTATCCCAATAAAATGATGAAGAGGGATTTTTTAGGGATACTATATAATGTAGAAAAAATTTAGTGGGATACCTATGTATATACATTGTAGGGATTTTCCACGATTCATCCAATGGAGAATTAATTAGTTTTTTTTGTTTTTTCCCATGATACATTTCTTCTATCATCTGGTGTTTATGTTTTCCCTATCAAATTGATATGATTTTTAAAATCGTTTTTGGATATAATAATCTAGGGGAACAAGGTTTGTAATAGGATAATATTTTTTTGATTGTTTTTTGCCTGAATGGCCTGAATGCCTTAATTTTTATTGATTTTCGATAACACCCCTTTCAAGGGATGAGGGGGAACCCTTAAAAGGCCCTTAGGCTCGGAGATTACTGGTCCCCTAGGATTAGGAGATTAAATGATTCTATGGTCTTAGAGAATTCCACCAGACTATCTACAAGAATCTGCCCCTCCCCAGTATTTGTATCATGATAGTAGCCCTCCACGTTTGCATGGCCATCTGGCTAGGCTTCCTGTACAAGCACAGGTCGGTACTAATGGAATATCCATACCCTCTCATTCTGAAAAATCCATTTGGTTCTAATCTGGTTAGTTAAATTACTCTGAATACCTTTCTGGGGCTACTTCTTTTTGTAGTGTGTTTGGGGAAACTACATGTGGCCCAAAGGCCTTGAGGAGGCCCGAAGGCCTTAAAGGTGTCTCGAAAGCCTTAAGGACTCCATGCTCAAACTGGTGGCCCAAGGTGAATACTTTCGGCTAGTACGGTACCGAATAGTACGTGCTATAGTGTCCGCTACAGTACCCGCACTGTGTACTGTACTGCTACAGCACCAAAAATATGCCTCGACTTGGTTTTGATCCTATGTCTTTTGGAATTTAAATATCTATGAGACAAATTGAATTTAAATTGAATTAATTTATCAATGAAATAAAATATTTTCATAGACCTAACACTAAAAGGTTTTTTTATTTTATGTTTTATCATCATTTTGAATTCATTTTAACTTAGTTAATATATCAATTGATTAAATTTAATTAATTTGGAAGTTTAATTTCACTAATTATTTTAATAAAACATAAATTAGTATTGGTAATTATATCACCCCATTTTTCTTTACTGTATAGATTATATTTCTTGAAAATAAGCATGTATAAATCAATAATTGGAGCGTGATTTTCGATAAGGGTTCCCAAAAATTCTGTAATGTTTTTTTAAAATGAATAATTTAAGTGAAATAGTGGAAAAATATTTTAATCATATGAGATCAACTAATGTTTTCATATCATTTAGTCACAAATTTTCATCTCTATTAGTCAACTAATCTCACACTTTTGTTGTTTTTACGCTTATAATTCACCATACCATCCATACTATTTAATTTTTAGCACTATATTTTCTATATTTTTTCATTCCCATTCATATTTTTACAGTGATACCATTCCATTTTAAAATAAAAACACACACTAATCCTTCCATACATTTTAGTTTATAATTTGAAATAGAGATGAATCCGTTGAAAATGTCCCCTTTATTTATGGGATTGAATATTCACTCAATAATATTATTGGAAAATTACATTTCTATACTTTCTTAATGATTCCCACAATCAAATATCTAAAATTTCATATCGTAGTGTCTTGTATATCTTGGAAAACATATATAACCCAACTGAACATAGTTGACCTTGTTCGTAGATTATTCATAGTGGGAATACCATACTTATTTAAACCCTATATATGAATATTTTTTTATAGGATTTTTCATAGTTGGGCCATCCTCCACCACGTGGAGGAAGAGAACCCAACATATTTGGTGGTGAAAGAATTTAATTTGAATCACTCAGTTGTAGTGAAACATAGAAAATAATAGATTTCTGAGTTTGAAGAGAGTTAATATAATGAATATAAGAACTATTATATATAAAAGGTGAAAAGGATACTATCCATGTTGATAGGATTTATAAATAGAATTTTAAATGTGGTGAGATGGTTCATATATAAAATTTGAGGCAAAATATACTCCCATGTAAGCTATGTTCCCATTATATCGGTCCTTATATTATTACTTATGCTTATAATTTTTACAGAATTTAGGTCACTCATGAGCTATGTGAAAAATGGTTTACCATCAATGGGGACCTAATTCAGTTCATTTAAAAATATTTTTCCTCGAATAATCCAATTGAATAACTAAAAAATTAGGATGTTGTGTTTGACACACCTTAGAAATTTATCCCATTATCACTTTCTTTATTTAATTATATACTTATTTTAATTTTATTCATTAAGGATAATAATAATTTTTTTTGATAGAAAATAATTAACATTACAATGTATAAATTTTAGAAAGTAAAAAAAATGAAAAAATAAAACAAATAAATAATAGGTTATATTATATGTTCTTCATATACTAATAACCATGGATTACATGAAATGAAATTCCACAACATCCCTTGTGCTTTAATGACACGTACTATTCCATTTAATCCATTAAATATAATTGATCAAACAAATGGAGTTATGTTATATTTTCCTAGATCTGGAAATAAATAGAAAAATCTTTGAGGTATCTGAAAACATGGTAATCAACCAATGATATTATTGGTTCTGTTTTTATGAAACCATAAAGATTATAGAAATACAATTTATATTAATTTATATAATTATTCTCTTATAAAATTATATCTTCCACATATACTATACTAGAATATTTTATTCCTAAATAAGATAATGTATGTTTAAATACTTAAAGGATCGTATAAGTTTCCAAATATTACATTTCATTCATAAACGAATTAGATGTAAATTAATTAATATGATTCTGATTTGACTTCTTATTGTATACTAGTGCAACAATTTTCATGTTACCTATAAAATAATTTGAACTAATAATAATTTATACATATAAAAATAGAGGTGTGTAAATATATTTATATTATATGGGGATATATTGTTTTTGGTATTGAAGTTTCACATTTGTAGAAATTTTCTAAACATTTAAAATGGATCATTGGATCTCTGATTCTATGTGTATGAAATGTTTCATATGAAAATAAACAAGGAAGTTAAAATTGTTTAAGTTAATATTCTATTATTGAATGTAAAACAATAAAATTAACTAGGAAATGGTTTGAATTCACTAATATTAATGGATTCAATGACATGGGAATATTGGAGAATAAAATTACATGTAATGTTTCTATATCTTTATATTTAACAATAAAAATGTATATAAGATTTTAATTTTGATTTGGATGAAATAAAACAAATTAGATAATTTTATTTTTTAGGACTCTATAATTGATGTTTTCCATCAATTGTTTTTGTGAGTTTTCATGGAATAGCATGTATATTTATATAAACTTCATTATGGGTAACTTTTCCATGGAGTAAAATGGTTGAAGTACGAAGAAGAAATCACAAAGATATTTATCATATATTTTCAGCTATATAGAGGAGAATTAAATAGTTTATGGGTTTTAGTATCAAAATATTGGAGCTTTGTAAATATATATATATAACCATATGATTTTATGATATTTCTGCCTTTGAATGTGTTTTATTTCTTTGATTTCTTGTCTTATATGCTCTAATGAGTTCAAATTGACTGAGATATACTGTTGAAAATAATTTTTTCGATTTTATCACTATATCTTATAATTTAGATTATTTAATAAAAATGGTACTAAATAAATTATGAAAAATTAATTTTTATACTTTTAAGAAATTATATCATTAGTAAGAAATGTAAAAAAATCGTTTGAAGTTAAACAAATTTAACTGTTAGTATGCATAAAATATGTATTTATCATAATAATTTAAATTAATTACTACTCATGATTAATATAAAAATATTTTTATAGATTTTATAATCTAGAATAAATTTTAAAATTCTATTAATTATGATATTTTTGAATAGATTCATAATAAGGTCATTTAATGCTCTAAAAATGCATTTTCTTAAAAAATGGTTTTTATTGAATTTTGTGTACAAATATTGTAATTAATTTCATTAAATTATAGAAATTTTATTTTAAAATAATTTTATTATTTTTGAAACAAAAATATCATAATTTTTATAATGTCATATTTTCAAATGTTTTAAAAAATATTAAATTTCAAAGTAAATAGTAAAAATAGATTGATTTTATGGAAACGAGTCCATTAAATAAAAGTATTTCTAAATTACTAATTTATATTAAATTTAATTTAAAAAATAACCAATTCTTTTTGTTTTAATATTATTTAATTAATATTTTTTTAATAATATACTTAATTTTGTTTTAAAACATTTTCATACTAAAAAATGCATTTTTCTGGAAAACCATTTTTCATCTCATTTTCTATAGATAATTTAAAATGAATTTCTGAAAATTATAGAGGTTTATTTTGAAAAAATTAATTTCATATTAATAATTATAATAATTAAAATTATATAATATGTTAAACTTAGTTTTTTTTTTGCATTATAAATTATAACTAATGTGAAATTTCATTACTACGGCAAATATTAAAAGGGGTTAATGAGGGGTCAGTCTAAAAATGATGGTCAAAAAGACATATAATCATCTATAAATCCTATTTTATGAATATATTTCAGTTATATATAATTTAATAATCTATTTTGGGGAATTGGAATCTATTTTTCTTAAGTAATACATCAATATATTTTAATATTTTGAAGGATTATATGTGTGTCATCTCCAACCATTATAAAAGAACACTACCACTACACTCTTCCTCACATTTAAAAAGACAATAGTATCCAAAAATACCTACACATATCCTTTAATAACTATACTTCCTAGGTTCTATTAGTCATATTTTCCTGGAAATACAATCCTTTCAAGGCATATAGTGTAAGCTGAAGCTTTTTTCTCAACGAAGAGGAACAAATAATAATTTAGTGCCTCCAATTTTATTTATTCTTATACCTCTTATAAATATTTTTAGACATTATAAAAAATTAATCAAGAATCTTAAATATACTGAATAATTATTATGATTACAAAAAAACCCATTTCCACCTCCTTTTTTACAAATGAGAAATAAATCTATCACTCAAGTGTATGTGTGGATTAAATTCTTCACATGGATATATGATTCATTTTACCTCACCATAATTAAAGGATGGTTATTTGATGGTTTGAATTTTTCAAAATGATTTCTAGGTCATAATTATGTTTCATAAATTAAAAATTCTTATTTACATATTTATTTTTCATCCATTTGAAGATGAAAACATCACTTATGCATCCATAGGTACTACCACATCAACACAGTGGTTTTATTTTTTATCATAACCATTTTATATAAATAATTAGAAAATTTTATTTGATGTTTAAATTTGAAAATTATTTCATCATAAATATTATATAAATGATGAATCTATGACTAATGTGAAATTGTCTTAACCATCCTACAAAAACATGCATGAATGTTTGACTAGTATTCACATGAATATTCATTTTAAGCCATAATTTTTAATAAAAGGATAATTATAATTGTAACGAAATTATGAATAGTGTAATATGTATAATTTTGTTTTTGGAATACTTTTTAACAAATATATTTTTATTATAATAGATATTTGATTGTGTGTGAAGAAATATGGTACTCGAGGATAGGGTTTATGTTACAATCACATTTCATTTTGTGTTTCTCTATGATAAATTTATTTTATTCGAAATTATATGGATATTAACATTTTATAGTCATTTATTTTAATATACACTATTTATTTTAGTAGTTATTATGCATAGTAAATTTTTTCTCTCATTGGTCCTTAAAATGATCATGAAAATGATTGTAATGAAAATTTGACCATATTTCATTTTGGGTTAATCAAAATTTTCATCCATGTCTATCCTCTAAAAATTTATTTTATAGAAGTTATTAACTACAACACCATGACCCCATAATCATATAGATGGTGAAAACTTTAATTACATTGGAATGATTACAGGGTATTAAACTCCAAAATACGAAATAGTCTACTAGTTTTAGAAATCCATATTACTTACATGATACCCATATTATATTGTGAAATTGAAAATATAAACATGATACCTAAAAAAATTAAATAGTACCCAATAATATTATTCAAATTATTACCCTTCCAAACCTGGGGAAAGAAAATATAATAAGGGTGATATCAAATTCTCATTAAGTTTATGTAATGTGGATAAAATAATGAATCATTGAGAATAAAGAAATAAAGAAAAAGTATATAACTCATAAAACATTACATTAATATAACTTGATAATCAATAATAAATAAGTAATGGTAATGAAGAGAAACACATTCCATTTAATCAATAAATGGAATCTGAGATAAATCAATATATATGTCAACACAAAAACTCATTAATATTAACTGAATATATATGAATAAAATGATTAATTATTGGATGTCATGTATGAGAAACACGAAATCCAATAAAATCTAAACCATTCACAAGAAATTTAAAAATATTATAATTTTGAAAAAATTATTTTCTCATGAGAACTCATTGAGGCTTCATGGGGATATATAACATCTGAGCCACACCTATCATTTCTAGTCCAAAATTTTCTCTACATTGAATAATCATACTAATTAATATATTATATTACCGGTCATAAAATATACATATTGAGTAAAGGATATGAGTATATACATAATTTATCTATATAGGATAATCAACAATAAGGCCTTTTATGTTGATGAATATAAATACCATTGAAAATTCATTAAAATATTCTAGATGAAAAGAATCCTTAAACATTACAATGTTTCTAATACCACATTGATACATTGTAATCATAATCCCTTGGAAAGGGATAACATTAGATGAAACATATAATTCCTTGAGAACAAAAATATTCATAATATAACATGTAAAATGGATGTATATTCACCATATTAAAGTGGATTTGTTAATACCAATAAAGCAGTCTCAATGGAATGTAAATTAAGACAAAATCCATTACCCTATGTCTGAAATATCTCATGTGTATTTATATTAAAAATTTAAATATTTATGATAATAATTTAATTTATTTTGAATTTTTTTCATGTTTATAATTAATTTTATTTCACTTATTACAATGTTTTATACAGCTACAAAAATAATTATGTTTACGATATGGTTTTGGCCAAATTTGGTTTATGCGTCAAAAATGAGTTGTGTTGGTCAAATTTGGTCAATGGTGTCATTATATAACAAATAAAAAATAATAATCCTCACACCATGACCATATTTAGAAATATAATACATTTCTGAAACAAATAAACAATGATGGTTATGAAAAATGAACTAATATTACAATTATAGAGACGGTATGTCATACGTTTTCATTAGTAATGTTATCATTTTTCAATAATCATTTTTGAAAGAAGTTATGTGACAATATATTATAAAAAATAATTATTATATCATAAATATAATTTTATTCATTCATATATAATTTTATATATACAATTCTGGTGTTGCGAAAAGAATCACATCGTGTCAAGGAGGTTGTAGTCCACACATCCACAAACGACGTTATCACGTTTTTTGGTCTGAGAAAATGTTAATTAATAAAATGATATATTATATTTATAGAAATATAATTATATCATTAATAAAATTTAGATGTTATTTATTTTATATATTTTTAATTGATACCTCCCTTTATTCATTCCATGTAGTTTGTGAACGTATCACAACACATTGAGGATGTGGGAGTCCATATTTTCAAAAATGGTGTTATCATATTAAAAAAAATGGATGTACAAAGGTATGTGTTATAAAATAATTACTAAAAGAATAAATAAATAATATGTATCAGAAATATAACATATAAAAATAACATTATTTATAACTTCCAACTATGAAAGGTTGGAAAGAAAAAAATGAACAATCATCATTTCGTGAGGCGATAGTTTGTCATACATGATCAGTAAGTTCATTACCCATTAGATGGATGTGTGTGTATATTTAGGTATAACCGTTAAGATAAAAACATATTATTATATTTTGGATACATAGCGTATTATATAATAATGTTATCTGTATAGTTGATGGAGTGGATATTAATAATAAAACTAAAGTTATTGAGGAACGGTGCCACCTCTATTTTTGGGTAACTCCTTTAGGTTTTCACCAAATGGATTCTTGGGATTGAATAATTAAAAATGTAATCCATCTATGATGAGTTTAATTATTTTTTAGGGGATTTTTTCTCAAAATTTGGTCTAAACAAAGTGTCTTTAGAAGTGTGCAGAAGTGGGAGGGGTGAGTTCCTTTTTATAGTGGAGAGGCGTGACACTCTAGTAAATTTCAGGAACGAGAATTCCACCAATGTATTTCAATTTTGAAATGGTTCCAACAATTGATCAAATTATATAAAATGGTTTATAGGGCAGATATATGAAAAATATATAGATTTTGGACAAGTAATTATGTCATTATGGATCTAAATATTAAGGCTTAGTCTCTTGTTAAGAAACATTTCCAATTAATCATTTAAATTAATTTTAATTACTTCCACAAATATTATTGGTGAAAATAAATATTACCTTTTATGAAATTATAAATTAATATGATTCAAAAAAATTAATCACTGTGTGATTGTTCCAATTACATAATTGAATGTCTTATTTCAATTTAATCTCATTGGAAGGAAATCAATGCGAGTTTTTAATGTAAAAATTTTCAAATGTTTTCTATGTTTTTATATTCTATTTAAAATTAAAATTTCATCTATTAAACCAAAATGGATTAAAGGAGAAATAATTTATCTAATTATTCTTTAATACTAATAAAAATATAATTGACAATGATAATTAAATTATAAGAAAATAAGGATTTGAATTAAAATTCTATATTTTTAACTATTCATAAATAAATAAAAAATCATTGAAAATACCAAAACATGCACCCTAAGAAAATTTTTACTTCCAATTTGAAATATATAGTTTATATTGACATGTAAAAAAAATAAATTTCCAAATATGTTTATTTTAAATTGGTTATTCATTAAATGGTAGTAAAATTAAAATTATAAAAATATACATTTGTATTCACATTTTTTTATAGTACCCCAATAAATTAATTTGTATGAATGTAAAAAAAAATTTATTTAATATAATATATATATTACATTTATATCAGTAAATAATTTTACTCAATTTAATTTATATATATAAGAGCTTTTTTGTCATAAAAATGGATTTGTATAAACATATTCTATTTATAATCAATTTCATTTTATATTCATTTTTGATTAATTTGTAACCAAACAAATAATTTTGTATTTTTTAACACATATATTTTCATAACATAGTCAAAACTCTTTGTAACGACTAATTTATTTCCTAGGATGCATATTATTATATTAAATAGGAATATTATAATTATATATTTTTTCAGTAAAACTCAATCTTGCATGTAATGAAATATTTTATATATTTTCGTTGTGGAATGTGACATAGGTTGACTCAATTTTTTTTTGCACTGGAAGATATAAAATATATTAAATTTAATTAAAATAGTAAATGTACTGAAATTTCTCATGATATTATATTCCCTTACATGCTTGGAGTTTCATGCCATACATGGTATTTAATTCAATGTTTTTACTTTATAATTTCAGGGAATTACATTCTCCCTTCCATAAATAAATTTAGAACTCTTAATTTAAACATGATCATGATAATATATTGTTTTATTTTTTCCTATTTTTAAAATCCACATCATGAGAAAGGTTTCTGAAATATCTAATAAAATTGAGATAATGGGAAGTAAAAGGGTCACATAGACTAACATATAACTATGTATCTTTGTTGGTGAACATTAATGTCAAGTCAGGATACATATATAGAGAAAAATAGTAAATATTTATAGGGAGTGATTGATTTCATCAATCACAAACATGTGACCGAAATGTCGAGGGCTTCAAAGACCTAAATATATAATTATTTATAAGACCACCAGTTATGAAAAAAATTAAGGTATTAGGTTAAGATTTTTTATTTATAACCATTTTACGATTAATGAGTTGTTGTTTTAAAGACTATGTATAAAATAAAGTATACTACATGATATATTTGTATAAACACAATCTTATAATTTGTTTGCACTTTGATCAATTACAAATTCATCCATTAAATAAATAAATGGATATCCAAAATTAAAATTTATGTCTGGCACACATAAATATATTTTTAATAGATATTATCGAACATAAATGAGTTAAAGGTATAAATATTTTCCTCTAACAATTATAAAGATCCAATATGGTAAATACATTAATCTCTAAACCTAAAAATTAACACTATGGGTTTATAATTATTATTTATTCATCATATTGGTTGCAAAAACACTATGTTATTTTGACAAGAACATTATATAGTTTAATGGTTTGTGTTAAACTCTTATCATCCTTCAGTCATGGGGTCAAGTCTGACGGACTTTTTGGAGTTTATGGCTTGTCACCAAGCATATAGTTTGATATTTTATAAAATCATATTGACATAATTTCCAAAATAAATATGATATACATCCTTGAGATTTGGATAATAAATAATTAGCCTTTTAACTATAGTTTTCAATACGACCTCAATACACAAATACTATACCAATTTTATTTTAACATAGATCCTTCTTTGGACTAACATTTAACCTATTTAATTAATTTTCATTATATATTCAAATACCTTTTAATATTTCATCATGAAAATGTGAATTATCCAACGCATATCCCCTATGAGTGTCAAACCTAGTGTTCACTAAGGATTATTGTTGTGTACCAGGTTATTCCATATTTGGACCAACACACCTTGTAAAATTGTTTTCTCTTATGTACATTTAATCTTTAATCACATCTACATGGAGTATAAATATTAGTATGTATTTATAACCCACATAATCTCAATCTAAATGAAACAGTTGGATATTATCTTATACAAACCCTCATATTCTCCAAAAAGGATATGTTCTGTCATCACTATTTTCCTAAATTGAGTTCCAAAGGTTTTTAGTAAACATAATTTCAAAAAAAAATTTAATACACCCCAGAATTTTGGATCCAATATATTATTTTACAACATTGTCATGATTCTAAGGTATTAAATACAAATAGACTAAATATCATAACAGTTTGGGAAAGATATATTGCATACATGATACCAATAATACATTGAGAAGTAGAAAATACAAACATGATATATACTAAAATTCGATAAGATTAATCCTTGAAACTCATTAAATGGATTCATCTTCATAACCCAGGGAAAGGAACCCTAATAAGGGTGTGATAATATAATTTGTATGGGAATGTAAAGTGAATTCAATAAAGAATCAATGAGAATAAATCAACATGGAATGGAAAATAACAGATAATAAATTCTATTGAAATAACTAGACAAGTCATAATCAATATGGAGAAGTATGAATCCAAAACCAATTAAAATTAATCAATAAACTGATAATCAAATGCATCCATCGACATGTCAATGAAAATTCTCATGGATATATAATAAATGAATGTAAATGAGTAAAATGATTATTTATATGATGTCATGTCTAATTCATATGAATACCTATATTGTTGAGACCTTTATTAAGACAATCTTAACAATTTTAATTATGGCCAACTTATTTGCCTCACAAGAACCTGTTAATGCATCATATGGCTACACAACGACTAGGCCGACCTTTCATTTCTAGATTAAATCATTCATTATATTCTATAATTGAAATAAATAATATACTATATGACTTGTAATAAAATATCCATGATTAATAAAAATAAATCCTTATAAATAATTCTTTAGTGGAGGAAAGGTAGCTACAATGGTTATTAATGTTGATGAATGGAAATATCATTGAATGATCACTAAAATATTCTTAAGGAAAATAATCTTTCAACATTTCTAAGTGTCACATACAACTTTGATACATTTAAATAATAATACCCATGAAGGGATAACATTACATGAAACTTATAATATCATTAGAATTAAAAGATTCAAGATATAATATGTCAATGGAAGTATAGACACAGTATAAAAGTTAATTGTATTATAACAACAAACAAGTCTTAGTGGGATCTAAAATGAAAGGAAGTACCTTACATTGAGTATGAATTCTACCATGTTTCTTTATATTACTAAATAATAAATTTATTTTAGTTATTTAATTTAACCCAAACCATTTTCATGTTTATCATTTATTTTATTTCACTTTTTACCATGTTGAATACAACTACAAAAGAAATTTATTATATATCAGGTGTTTGGACCAGATTTGGTTTATGCCTTAAAAATGACATTGGTAAGTCAAATATGGTAAAAAGTGATAACATATAACATATCCATTATAATAATCATGAAATAAATACAATATTTATACATATATTATAGTTTTAAAACTAATCATCATTTATTATTAAAAAAAATGCACCAACATTACAATCATGGAGACAGTATATTGTAGGTATGCATGAGTAACATACCCTTTTTCGATGATTGTTAGGGAAATAAGGTAAGAAACAAGACATCATTTCAAAATCATTATTATATCATAAATACTAAGTTATTTATTCATATATACTTATTTATATAATTCCTGTCTTGAAAAAAAGAATCACATAGCGTTGACCAAGTGATAGTCCACGTGTCATCAAATAACGTTATCACCTTTTTTGATGTGGGAAATGGGTAATAATGAAAATGATATTTATTTTTTAAAAAATATAATTATTTCATGAATAAATTACATATTTTCTTTATTTCACTAGATTTTAATTAAGATCATCCTCTATAAATTCCATGTAGTGTGTGATTGTATCACGTCATTTTTAGTAGGTAGTTGTCCACACTTCAACAAATAATGCTATCATATTTAAACAGAATATAAGGTATAAAGGTATGTGTAATAAAAGAATTTTAAAATCATAATGTAATATTAAGATTCATATATATATTATAACAAATTATATTCCATCATAATTACAAACTGTGAATGGTTGTAAATGTAAAATGATCAATCATATTTTCATGAGAGGGCCATTAGACGTAGATGAATGGTAATATTGTTACCAATTAGATGGAAGTGTGCTAACATGTCGGTAGAGACCTTAGATTAAAAAAATATTATATTGAGAGTAATATGCTTAATATTTAATAATGGTATAATAATATTTTTTAGGGTGTCGAATGAAAATAAATCTAAACATCTTGAGTTAGGATGTTACATCCTTTTCAAGTAATTCCATTTGGTTTTCACCAAAGGGATTCATTTTTATTCCTTTGAAAAAATATGATTCATATAAGGTTTATTTAGGTATGCAGGGGAGATATTTTGGTACATTTTTGTTTATTCAAATTTTATTGAGAGGTGTGTGAAAGTGGAAGGATTGAGTGCCTTTTTATAGTTTATAGGAGTTGAACTCTGGTAATATTTTGGAATGGGAATTACACAAACGTTTTTTCCATGAAACGTTGCTGAAATAATTGATTATTTCGATCCAAGGGAGTGTAGAGTCTAAATATAAACATATAATGTATTTTTGAAATGTTTTTATCTTATTTTGTCTCTTAGTATTAAGGCTTAGTACCTTGTTAAGCTAATTTTTTTTCAATTGTTCTAATTAATTGTAATTACATTCTCTAATAATTTTTTTCAATAACAATGTTGAAATTATTAGAAATGATAATTTATTGTTGTTCTAAACATGGAATCCATTTATATAAATTCCAATCAAAATAATTTTTGGAGAATAATTTAAATTTAATCTTTTAAATGGGGTGAGATTGTGAGGTTTTAATGAAAAAACATTCAATATATTCCTAAATTTTTATATCCAATTTAATTGTGAAATTAATTCCAATGACCTAAACCAGATTGAGGGATTTTGAATAAATATAATAAATATTTAAAACCAATAAAAATATAAATAATCCTTATAAATTTTTTTGACGAAAAATAAGTTTTGAATTAAATTTCAATATTTATTACTATTCATCAAAATATAAAACATTACATAAAAATAATAAAAATCCAGATGAAGATAATTTTTATGATACTATATTTAATATTATGTTTATCTGAACTTTAAAAAACAACAAATTTTCCAAAAATATGATTCAGAATAGTTTCTACATTAAAATGTGGTAAATCTACCTTTAGAAAAATGAAGCTTTTATACATGAAACTGTGTGTGTTTTTAAATTATGAAAATAAAATATATTGGATGATTATAAATTATATTTTTTGATATATATAATTTATATATTAACTTAATATGAATCATTAAATGTAATTAATTTAATTTATTAGGATAAGACATCATTGTGACCATAAAAATCAGTTTCTATAAAAATATTCCCTTTATATTCAATTGGTTCTTATATTCATTTCTAATTCATTTTTATCCAATAAATCAGTTATTATTTTAATAAAACATTTATTTTCATAATGTAGATAATAATATTCATTACAAAAATTACTTCACGTTTAATTATAACTAGTACTCGCCCGTGCACTTGCACGGTGATATAACAAAGTTCTTAGTTCATGCGTTCTCCAGACGATATGGTTCATTGCTTTTAGAGGCAATAAAATATTTTGAAAAAATAAATGAAACTCGGAAAGTTGTTAACTGTACAATGACTAGTAATTAGTAACATAAATTAAGTGGAAATAATTCATTGATAGGAAGAACAGTTTCATAAAAATTTTGAATAATACAAGGTAAGAATATCTACGTAATATATTAACAGTATAGACTATAGAGGAAAGGAAAATTAATAAACAATGTTGAAATAAACTGAATAATGTTGATTATCAATTACCATACAATTACATCATTTTTTGGTTTCCAAAATTAGCAAGCCCAGCTGCTGGTGGGTTATAACCAATACATAATAGAAGCACCATCTCAAAGCAATATGAAATAATGTTTCAGTACAATACTGATATGAAAAGATAAGCTGGTTTCACTACCACTCCTAGTTTTCCATCCTTCTTTAAACCTGTGCTAGAGCTCTTACCAAACTGTAGTCCCATGGTGTTGTGTCCTGGAGCAGCTTGACCCAAGCGGGGAGCTAAAATTTACAAAAATAAAATTAACATTAATGCACAATCAATTGGTTTAGGTACATGTATGTCATGCCGATGAGATGAATCCATACCAGCAGGCGACCAGTAACCGACACTCGTGGCTTCGGGAGCCTGAGAATTGGGTGCAGTACCATGTGGAGACAATGAAATTCCTTCTCATAAAAACCTAATAGAAAGATGAGTGGCATGTTATCAAGTACATATCACCGAAATTTATCAAATTACCATAACGTGTGGAGATGTCTGATGAAGTGTTTCAGAGGCCCGGGAGCTAGTGAGAAGGTGTGTGGTTGAAGCGGAAGGCGGCGACCATGGTGTTGTTGAGGGGGATGTAGAGGTTGGCTGGCTGTTGGTTTGAGAGATGAAAGTTATCATAACCAACAAATGTAACATGAATAAATATTTACCATCATATTTCTTCTCTTTCATTACCACGAATGGATTGTGCCTCTTGACTGTGGGTTGTACACAACTGTTCCCACTGATAAACCAATCATAAGTCGCACCGATATGAAAAATATTCAATACAAAAAACAAATCAGTTCAATTTCACTACATAAAAATGTAACATATCACAGTAGAGATAGAATAATAATAATTTAGATATTCATATCAATTTTTACAAATATAAACAAATTTTTTTTATTTAATTACAAAAAAACACAGACATGAAATTCGAAAATTGAAGAATAAAATGGAAAACATATGCTCATGATATCAAATAATGAACAACATAACCTAATTCTATACAGAGAAAAAAATCATACATGTACAAAACTGAACAATGTTTTAACAAACTTGCATCCAAAATTAGGAATGAAAACATACATTTAATGGAAGACATGAAATACCGGTGACCAAAAGATATGATTGAATCAATTTTACATGGAATACTGTGATTTTTTTGCATACTCACCCAAAAACCTCATCATAACTGGAGTACATAGCTTCATTAATTATCATGTTGCAAACAGGATGGTCCATAGGAAGCATAACTACTCGATTATTGTGCTGGAGAGTGTCCTTTACTTTTCAAAGTTTAAGGGGGACATTTCTAGTGCAGACCCAACTATTTTTCTACTAATTGCTGAGTCCATTGACATGTTTCTAAATAAAAACCCACATTATGTAAGTAGGTATTTTGCAACAGATAGAACATGGTGGATTTATACTGATGGAAATCAAGTGCTTCATAAGATAGTTGCAGCTTCAAGAAGTGGAACTGAAATGTTTTTGTAATCCGAGGAGGGATCATATGAGTATGATTAATGGAACAATAGAAAAAACACGCACAATAAAGTGCATCATTTACATACAAACATAAAAAACATCAGCATTATCTAACAGGGATGGCTGATATGACCTCTCACACTCACACACACTCTGATGAAGCCTTTTTCAGTGCTTGTTCTTGGGATTCTTCACAATCATCACCGAACAGTGTTCATGGTGGACACAGTAATCGCTTACGCTCCCCAAGACCACCCTGCATTCGTATTTTCAAAACAAACCGAGCTTTATCAAGATCACTCATCCTTGAATCTGCGCCTCCATGGCAGGAATGCATACCTCTTTATGGCTCCATAACTGTGACTACCCACTTCCAGCATTGAAGCATGATGCCTCTCCACCGCATCGCAGAACACAGTCCTCACATCACCTTCAACCACCTCAAATAACGCTTCATTCAACTGCACACAAACATAGTCATCAACAAAAGATGTTCGTCGTCCATGGGAAGTTAAAAATAGACCTAAATAACTTGATTCTAGATATTCATAGAGTCTTTCCCAATTCTAGTTCAAGGACTCGATTCAGCTCAATTGATGAAGAGCAAATTGAATCGATATCAATCAGTCATGCTTCATCGCAGTTGAAATTTTCAAACAGATACAGTCGAACTTCAATGATTTTTTGCTGCAGATTTTCTTGGCTTTCTCAATAACAGTATATGCTATCTTCTTCCGATCTGTGTCCACACATGGCAACACCTCTGCAGCCCCTACAAGAATCAGATATATGAGCAGAATTCTAAGAGAGTCAACGCATAAAGTTCTAACAAATTCCAACAAAATGGTGGAAGGATTGGGGAGTTTCCAAGGATTCCAATCAATTTGTTTATGATCATGCCTATTTTGCAACCATGGATGAAGGATCGAAATATTTTGGTTTACCAAAATACTCAGGTATCATAGTGTACCGGGGCCTGCAATTCTGACAGCACTGGCGGGCAAAGGTTTGGCAAGGATAACGGCGAGCTTGAAAGGGGGATTGGAAGTGAAAGGAACGAAGAAGTGATATGATCATTTCTCTGATGAGACATCATTATTCAAGTATAGTATATTGGGTTAAGTATTTTTCTCAGATAATTTATAATATATCAGGGAACCAATTCTACTATGTTTAATTTGGATTTAGGAACTAAAACCTGGTCAAAAATTCCATCAGTCGCTCATAAATCATGAGGATGGAGCCTATTTGTATACAACCTGTTTGTCATTTCGGTTATTAGGACATGGATAGGGTGACAGATTTTTTGTCACTATCCACTGTAGATGTATTCAATTCAGGAAAAGGGGATAATGTTATATTTCAGGTTCCCAGGCAGTACCATGTTTTTTGCTTGCTAATGTTTTTAATTATGGGTGTTTTGATTTTGGCTTATTTATTCCTGCAGTAATGAATGTTCCAAGTTATGTTGACCTGTGAAACCCTACTACTGCTTCCCCAGGTTCGACAGCATTTGTAGTTCCAAGTTATTATGAATTGGAAAAATATATTACTCATTTCATAGTTCCTGCATCTAACATTCTAATTAGACCTCTTTCATATTCCATGGATGGGTAATGGTTTTTATTGAAAAAAATAGACAATCAAAGAGAAAGTAATACATGCTTTAGAAGTTGTTCAAGGAGTTATTTATTAGAAAAAATGATATATTTCAAGAATTCCATACAAAATTAGTTGGAATAGGTGACATTATTTGGGATGTAAACAGACTGCATAAATTCAAAAAAAATCAACAACATTTAAAATAGTATACTAAAAAAAGGGCATATTTTGTTGTCATGCAAGCATGTATAAGGAGTAAACATACATGTATCTTCCACTCGATGTCTTCTACATTGTACATATAACATATCTTCTCAAAAAAATTCCATGTTTTGTTCAACACAACATGTGCAATGAATGATGGAAAATATATGAGAAATCAACATGTTCAATGTATCTCATTTTTCGACTGATTTGATCAACATGTGAAAATATAGGTAATACACTACCTGTGATGGCTGGTAAGATCAAAGGCTGGTTGATTTTACATATCACATTTATTCCACCAATAGGATCAACATCATTTGTCAATGAAAAAAAAAGTAATGCATCATGAGAATTAATCGACCTGGAGAACATAAAAAAAATAGTAGTTCATCATGTGAATTAAATGACAGGGAGATAATCTGGCCATAAAAAAGTGGAAAACATAAAAAACATTGAAAACAGTGGAAAATTTTATTAAAAACATGCTGCAATACATTTCAAAACATACGATCCTGCATGTTGTACTTTGTTTTGGATGAGATAGTATTTCATGTTTGAAAAATTAGTGCATGTTTTCCCACTTGAGTAAGTAGTGCATGTTTTCCTAATTAAGAAAGTAGTGAATGTTTCAATGAGAATTTAGTGCATGATTTTTTACTTAAATTCAATGTAGTGTAGGGAGAGTGTCATATATATCACCCACTCAAGGAATCCAATATTTTCATCCTCCCCCCATATAGTATTTTAAAATAAAGGTGGACATTCGACAATACAGTAATAGTTCCCAGCATCCCTTATTCTATGAAAAATATTGAGACCCCCTTGGTGTCACCTGCTTCCAGATAGAATGGGACCTTAATAAATAGACTTCTAAAAAATCAGAAGATTGAAGTATTTGAAAAACAAATAAAATGAAAACCCAAATATTCAAGCTCTTCTCTTTTTTCCCGATCAATCTCGTGAGTACGCACCTGAATTAAGAAATAGGAATCCCATGTTACACCATATGGGGTTTCAAAGGCATAGAGATCCATAAATGTTCCACTATGGGCCTTGCTAACATTCTCAAGAGATAAAATGTAGTTTTATGTCAATAACAGTTAGTTAAAACACATATACATTGTATTCAAACATAATTGGGAAGATATATAATTCACAAATCCACCATTAACTGGTTCAATGTAATGAAAGTGAATACAAACACATAATAGTCAATAGAAGATTATGTTAATAATGTTTCTATAATTGTGATTTCAAATCGCCAAGACTGGAAAATGGATCATAAATAAAAAATGAAAATGGATTCGAACACATATACAAAAGGAATAAAATATAAAACGCACACAGTCTAATTGGACCTCATTCATGTGCCATGTATGGGTAATGGTTGGAATTGAAAAAATAGATAATCAAACAGAAAGTAATACATGCTTTAGAAATTTTTCAAGGAGTTATTTATTAGACAAAATGATATATTTCAAGAATTCCATACAACATAAGTTGGAATAGGTGATGTTAATAGGGATGTAAACAGAATGCATATATTCGGAAAAATCAACAACATTAAAAAAAGTATACTAAAAAATGGCATATTTTGTTGTCATGCATGCATGTATAAGGGGTAAACATACATGTACCTTCTATTTGTAACCGTCTTCATTATACATATGACATATATTCTCAAAAAAATTGTCATGTTTCATTCAACACAACCTGTGCAATGAATGATGGAAACAAATGAGAAATCAACATGTTCAATGTATCTCAATTTTCGACTGATATGTTCAGCATGTGAAAATATAGGTAATCCACTACCTGTGATGGCTGGTAAGATTGAAGGCTGGTTGATATTACATATCCCATTTATCCCACCAATAGGATCATCATCATTTGTCAATGAAAAAAGTAGTACTGAATCATGAGAAGTAATCGACCTGGAGAACATAAAAAAATAGTAGTGCATCATGTGAATTAAATGACAGGGAGAGAATTTGGCCATCAAAAAGTGGAAAACATAAAAAACTTTGACAACAGTGGAAAATTTTATTCAAAACATGCTGCAATACATTTCAAAACATACGATCCAGGATGTTGTACTTTGTTCTGAATGAGATAGTATTGCATGTTTGAAAAAGTAGGTCATGTTTTCCCACTTGAGTAAGTAGTGCATGTTTTCATATTTGAGAAAGTAGTGAATGTTTCAATAAGAAAGTAGTGCATGGTTTTTTACTTGAAAACAAAGTAGTGCATCATGTGATTTTGAAAACGGTAGTGCATTATGAGAAATTAATTTGAAAACATACGAACCAAGATGTTTGTTTATGATTCCAAGAATAGTAGGAATTGAATATCTATAGGTTGATGGGTTGCTGTCCAGATTTTTTCCTGCCCAAAAAACTGAAGAAAAATACAGGGAATTACATGCGAAGCCTACCCATTCTTCAACAGGTGCATGGGGTGTTGTACAGGAGTTGGTCAACCATGCCAAGCTTACGCTTTGTTCAAAACTGAAACATCAAGAAGACATCGATGGACTGCCAGAAAGATGTCAAATTGGTAATCAGAAAATAGAGGGAATTCCAGTGGTGAAAGCAGCCCAGGAAAGAGGAAAAAAATACCTACCATCAAACAAATAGTGCTGCAAGTCTAGAATAACATCATTTTCTCAAAGCAGATCAGTGAGCAGGGTAAAAAAGCCACTATCCAGCGCAAGCAAGCTAAGATATCCAGCAAACCATAAAAAACAATGAATTCATATAACACATCATCATGGAGGTAATACTCCAGAAGTCTTCAAAGATAGGAATAAATCGAGTTCATAGAAAAACCTGTAAAGCCCTCAGGGACCTGCTAGCACAAGTATACATTTCATTTCCATTGACTCACAGCCCATAAGCTTGATAATCCATTGTGATTTATGCCACATGAGAGAAAAACCACACTCTTATCCAGTAATGACATATTACATACAGAAGATACCTTTGTTGTAAAAAAAACAGTCCCTAAAAGTACACCTACAACTTCAGTGATTTCTGGGAGGGAGGGTTGACATCCTAGAAGTTGAAAAGACATTAAAAAACATGCTGGAATACGTCAAAACAATATCTGACACTTATGAATTTGATTATTTTCAATAAACTTTACCTCTATAGGAAGTAGTCACGTATCTGCAGATAAGAAATTCTACCATGCTATGAAAGATTGAAATGAGAAAAAATGAAGTAGAACTGGATAAAAACATTAAATTACAAGGATAAAATGATATAACTGAAGATAAAGATAAGTAAACAGACCAACATGTCCATTACAATATAATGATAAAATATAAACAGGTAAAGATGGAAAGAATCATCCAATAGAGCATAGAGCATTATTGAAATGATATTCAAGAACACATTAAAAATGACTATAATATCTCAAAAAACCATCTAAGTTGAGCAGTGCGATTCATTAATTCAATTATACAGTCACCTTAAATAAAGGATAACCACAAAGTTGTTGAGTAGAGTGATACATTAAATATGATTATTATATAATTTGTACACAAAAGATAGGACCAAACAAACCGTGGTCCTCCAGCAGCCGAGAACATAATGAATTCTTACCAATCACAAGTCTTAGAAGGATTCAACCATACATTTGAGAAGACATCAAATCCTTTAGCCACAATAGTTAGTCATTATTGATGTTGCACCAAAAGGAATCCAAATTCAACGTTGTATAATTCCATATTCACCTACTATGTGCTCAAATAATTTCCACGACCACGGAGTTATATTTCTATGATGAACCCCAAAAGGAAAATGAAATAAATGTTGTATAATTTCATATTAACCTTCTGTGAAAGGCAGGATTGCTGTTATGAAGCATTTCATATATTTATTAAACCAATGTTTAAATCAGAAAATGATAAAAACAAAAAATGATAATAAGGATAATGGTATTTCAGTTTAGTAAAATTAAAAACATGATTCGTACAAAATTTTTCAACCAGGGTACATTGAACACATTGAGACCATCCATGATTACATCCAATCCTGCAAATTTGTAAAGAAGAGCCATATTAATTTATCAAAATTATAAGAAGCACCCAAAACACCCTATAGAACATGTAAGTGAAATTGGGGAAACAAATACAGAGTTAGCAAAACATACCTTTAGGGAAGAAAAGATATTTAGAATCCCAAACCTACAACCCAACTGCAAATAACACCATTAAGTCGTGAAACCAATCACATTCAAGTCTCCATTCAGAAATGACCTAAAAAAATTTCCATGAACACGAAGTTATATACCCAAGAAAAACACCAAAAGGAAAACAAATTAAACGTTGTATAATTCAATATTCACCTACTGGAAAGGAAGGATTGGTGTTATGATCCATTTTATAAGTTGATTAAACCAAAGTTGAAATAAGCAAATGATAAAAAAATGATAATTGGGTGAAAGGTATATGTGTTTGGTAAAATTAAAAGCCTGATTCATAAAAATATGTTCAACCAGGGTACCTTGAACAAATTGAGACCCTCAAAGTTTACATACACTCCTACAAATTTGTAAAGGAGAGCCATCATTATTTAAAAATTTATAAGTATTCAAAGCCAACGACATTGAAATGTTATAATGGAACAAAATATTACAGAAAAATGATTTGTTTTTGCTATTTTATGTTCAAAATAATTACTACTGGAGAACAGCTTTCTAATGAAAATAAATTGAAGAAAACCTGTGAAAAACAATTGGTAGTAAAAAAGGGGTTTCAAGTTAGTTTAAATGAATTAATAGAGAAATATTGGACGCACAGTAGAAGTATAATCGTTAATTGGTGAATCATAATAGGGGAGAACTAAAATATATTCTTATGAAAATGGAAGTACTGATTATTAGAGATAATTGAAAATAATTCCCGAAATGTATGAGAGAAAACCTGTAGAGAGTCACTATATTGCATTATAGCCTGCAAATTTCATTTGAATTGACTGAAATTAGAATCCTAAAATATGTGTAATATGATACAGATAGGCTACAGATGAGAAAATACCAACCTGCTGACAAGATCTGCATAAAAAAATAGGATGATAGATGAAGAAATAATCAAATACTTTGTGGGTGGTAGAGCTCGGAGAGGAGGAATATTACCGGGAACCATTGGATGCAGTGGTTGGGGATCCGGAGGCGGACCAGGCAGAGCCGGAGCAGCTGTAGATGGATGATCCTGATAAGGAGCATCCTGTGGTGTAGGAGTCGGATAGGGATCAGGAAGAGGGGGAGGATCCAAAGGTAGTGTAGGTATTCAGGGAGGAGGGCGGAGATGGAAACCTTAATCGGGGGAGCCGTGGGAGGAAGAAGCTCATAGACGGAAACCTTAATCGGGGAGCCGCGGTAGGAAGAAGTTGGGAGAACGATCGTAGGCGCGCTGCGGGACGAAGAACCTCGGAGATGGAAACCGTAATCGGGGAGCCACGGGAGGAAGAAACAGGGAGGTCGAAACCCTAATGGAGGACCCGCGTGAGCAACCTGTTCAGTGGAAGAAACCTAATCGGGGGGCGTCGGGCACCGCGATATTGTATAGGATACGAGAGGATTTATGCCGGAAGATGGATGGTATAATGGTATTTTGATATTGGGATTGGGTGATGTGGAAGTCTGGTTGAGTGACACCTAAGCTTGGATGTACCCAGGTTTAGTAAATATAGTGGATTATATTAAATTATAATATATTGTTGTTTGGTAGAACTCGGTCATGTGTGTAATGCAAGCTTTCAAAGAACATCTTTAAACAGATTCTAAATAACATGTTTTTGAATTTTTTATATGTGCATGAGATTAATGTTTCCTTTAACATATATGACATGAATGAATTTTCCCTCAACCATGATTGTTCATTTCTTTGAATCATCCTTTACAATTTCCCTGGAATATTTTTTATGAATATTATTTTATCTATATTTTTGGAATTTCTTCAAATAAAATTTCTAAGGAAAATATTTTTCCCATGTTTAAAAAGAAATGTCTCATTCTTAATTTAATGAAACGTTCCATCTATGTAAAAATACATTAATGTTTCTTATTCTTCAGTGGGTATATTATCTTATAATACCAACAATTTCATTCAGTTGATGAATTATAATGGTGATGATCTATTAATAATTCTATGACTTTATTGTCAATCCCTTTAATTGATTAAGGTATGATGAAACGTGTATGAACCATATTTATTTTCAATAGGTTATCTTAAAAGGAAATAGTTAAATGTTTAGAAAAGACTTTTCAATTCAATGGATTTTGATATGATGATATTATGAATGTTTTATGATCTTTTGGAATATATATGTATGTTTTTTATTATGTGATGGTTAGACCCAAAATAGTATATACCTTTAACTAATTTTGTAATGATAGATATCACATGAGATATCATGGAATGTAATAGAGAGTGAACTCAGTTCAGTGAGGGGATATGTGTAAATAGATAGTCTTTGGAGAAAACCTTGACTAAGGAAGCTATTGAATATGGATTGAACCCAATGCACTATTATAGTCTTATTAGTGATAATTTACTAAGTAAATAATTTTCACTGCTTATATACCTGCCCCAAACAATTGTGTTTTGATTAGGATATGTTTAAATGGCTCATGATTTACTTTTGATTATTGTTGATTTATCACACTTATGAATTATGTATTTTGTTATGAAAAAGACTCATGACATGATTTATGATTATTAACCATTGACTATAGTGGTATTGTTTTCATATGTTTTGAAAATTTTCTTATACCCTTATTCTTATCGTTCACTAACTTATGGTCATTGACTGTCATCTCTTACATTTACCCTTACTTTGCATCTGAGGTCACCATTTCTTAGGTTTTCTTTCCTCAGGTTGTGAGGAAATGTTTTAAGTGTGTTATTTCTATGTAGTGTTCTACATGGGAAGATATATATAGGCTATATTTATGATCTTTCAAAAATATGAGAATTAGGTATCAAGTCTCCAAAGACACTAAACATTTTATATCATTGAGTGTAAATTTTAAAAAGCTATATTAATTATTCACCTCTAATGATGTAAAATTTTTGTATGTTGTTCTAAGGTCACCATAGTTGGTATCAGAGTGCGGTTTATTTATTTTTAATGATTTATATTAGAGAACTAGGATAAAAAAGCCTTTGAATTATTCTAATTTTAGTAAATCATTTTGGATCTTTGGTAAAGTAGATAATGTTTGTATTTCTTCATAAATACATTCTAGTATGGATGCTAGGACGTGCATATGGATGTGGAATAAATTTACAGATGGGTATAAAATCTTTATAGGTGAAAATTTGGTTTTAACTCAATCATTTATGGTTCATGATAGGTGTTCCTAAGACATCAAAACATGCTAAAAAGTCCCAAGGGGTATTTTTTGTTTATTTAAATTTTCTTTTTAAAATTAATAAAGTATTAAAATAGATGAAGACCATGATTGGACTTAAAAATACTAAGGTATCATATATTGAAAATTATCGATCATGATTTTTAAATCCTATTAATTATTTTTTACATTATTATTGACTATTTTTAGTGTTTCTCAAAATATGTTTTATTTAGTAAATGGTTCAAACTAGGAGTAATAATGTTAATGCTAAATGTGATAGGAAATGAAAAGAATATACTCAAGATAAACCAAATTAAATTTTGTTTGGGAGGAAAATTCATGTTGTAATTATCATCCAACTATTACAAATTATAAATGGTAACATAAATCATGATGAGATTCAAAATAGAAAAAGGAAGGAACACATCAATATGAAGTCTTCTCTGTGGAAGCAGACACTTTCCTTTACTAATTTCTATAATACAAATATTATTTTTTTAATGGTTAAGCGATATATAAAATATATTATATTTTCACTAATTCTAGAGGAATGGGAAGGTTATTTTGGTCTTGTATCATTTGGAAAGTGAAGTTGAATGGTGTAAGCTTGTCAAGAATATGAGGAAAAAAGAGGAAATTGACTCTATGTAATTGGAATGTATTAATAAGTTTTTCATTATTAAGTATTTTACCAAAAATATTCATATAAAAATGTAAAGGAAAATTCATGTAATTGTAACAAAAGAATGATGAATCCATTAGTACATATGAGAAAGTTTTCAAGACTTAAAATTCAAATATCGAGTTTTATCAGCGACCATAAAAGACCACTTTATTTTTTCATTAATTGAATGAGAAAAAATATACGAAATGAATAGTATAAATTTGAACTAGATATCTATAAAGAAATTGTTTGATGTGATCACAAGATTAAAATCAAAATCTGAGATACTTGGTGTTCGCATTGTTTTGGGGAAAAAGATAAAAATTGAATTATAGGGAAATTCTAGTAATGAAACCCATAGATGAAAGAAAAATGACCTTTCATAATGTTTTAAGTGTGTAAGGAAGCACTAATTTAATTCACTTATGGGATTTGGAAATTGTTTTGAATGTAGAAAATGATGTCATTAAACAAAATAATGTCAAGATGATATGAAGAGGGAAATCATGAAATATAATGGTGAGAAGTCACAAGAAAAATTTCCACAAAAAATAAAATTATATAAGTACATGGTGAAAAAAATTTCAACAATGAGTGTACAAGAAATATATTTAAAAGTGACAATATCCCTTAGAATCCACTTAATCCTGTAAAGAAAATGGGAATCTAAATCGATCACAACATCCTAAGTGTGTCGGAAGAATGAAATTGTGAATGTATGATTATCATCGAATCAATAAAATTATACATTTTGTTTGATTTTAGATCTACCTAATCTTTTATATCCTAAATTTTTTCAAAGGGTATCAAATCACCACCTCAAATATTAGATCCTGAGTTATAAATTATAACTCTTAATTATATGATGATCTCATCTTTATTATTTACCATATCTCGGATAGATGTTTTGGACAATGTACATATTGTAATTATTATGATTCACCCACTTGTTGATTTTGGTGTGAATTTTTTAATTTATTGGCTTTCCCTATAGATCCCATATCAAGTATCAAAAAAGGGAATTCATGTTTTTTTAAACTAGGTATTTGATCATCCTTTGATTAGAGGATGAATATTAACATCCAATGGAAGTTAATTTTGTTATGTAAGTATTAATACCTATTAGTGAGGCATATTTATCTCAAATGGTTTGGGATAAAATCAAAATTTAATATATTCCTATTATTTAAGATTATGCTGATGTATTTTTGGAAGCAATTCCTAGTATTTCCCAGAATCATGAAGTTGAGTTTTCAATAGAACTCACACGTAGTGCTACACCTATTTGGAAGACTCTATAACAAATGGGACTCAATGATTTGATGGAATTAAAGAATAAACTCATGGATAATCTTGATATGGGATTATTATTACCTACTGAATTACCATGGAGTTTATCAATTCTTTTTGTTAAGAAGAAATATTGGTCAACTAAAAATTTATATGATTTTCTGTAACATAACCATATCACTATCAAGAACAAGTATCCTTTACCTCATATTTATTTCTTATTTGATAAATTCTGGTAATATCCATACTTTTAAATGATTGACCATCATTTTTTATATCATAAATTGAGGGTCAATAATGAGGATATTCATAAGAAAGGATCCCATTAAAGGCTTGGTCATTTGGAATATTGAGTGATTATATTTATAGTTACCAATTCCTCTACTAGCATCATTGATATAATGAATATATTCATTACATATTAACTTCATCAGTTTGTTATAGTCCTTTTATATTATACTTTAATATATTTCAATATAAATGAATATCATGAATATCATTTAAGGATTATACCGAAGACCATATAGAAGGAGAAGATGTATGAAAAATTAAGGATTTTTAATTTATTATACAAATATTTTCATTATTGAAGCATATAATATCACATGAGTTTACAACATTGTATCCATTATATAATAATATTATTGATAAAAACCATAGAAAAACCATCGTAAATAATATCCATCATTTTCATTTAATGTATGGATATAAAAAAATTTCATTTTAATATATTTCTCAGTCGTATCTATTCCAATAAAAACATTATGTGTAAGTGATCCATGTTATTATGTATATATGAATGGTAGAAGAATGTTAAGGAATAGAAGAGAAGGTTTGTTGTTGTACATGTGCTTACAAGACTATACAATATATAATATTGTGTGAGCTTTAGTGATTCATTATAGAATGGATTGGTATTTTTAATCATGGATAATGATATATTTATATCTTATTCTTGTAATGAGTGGAAATTTAATGATAATGATTTCCCAACTCAGGAATTGGAGTTGGACTTAAAAACAATTCATTTAAGATTGTGAGATATAATATTTATAGCGAATTATTTCATATATATACTGATAAAAAAATATTACAATATATATTCGTATAAAAACAATTTCCTACTATATAAAGGATATTGTTAGAATTGTTTAAATATTAGTAACTCTTGATAAACTAAAACCCTAGTAAGGTAAACAAGCAATTTAATGCTCTGTATCAGAAAGGCCATTCTAGTTTTTTCATTATATATATTTAAATAGATTCAGTATTTAGGAATTTTTAATATATATATCATAAAATCTATAGAAAATGTCAAAAATCATATCATTCATGGATGAATGTTCAATCATCTATCCATGTGAGGATTAAAGAATCCAAGAAGTATAAATAGGTACTAAAGAAGAAAGAGATAAATATTCATTATTTTTACCATGATTGTGATGGAATGAAAAGTTTTAGGAACCATGTATGTATTCAAGTAATACAATACACGGAGAAGTATATATTAGATAATGTTCATAGTTCAGTATTCTCTATTTATCCTGTAAGTATGACGATGTATATAGATCTAATAGAGTATTTATTGTGGGACAACATAAAAAAAGGATATTTCATGTTATGTATATTAATACCAACTATGTCGGTAAGATTAGGATGTGAGATATAATTCTAATTATACAATACAACTATTACCAACATGTGAATGGGAATGGTAACACACAACTATGTATTTAATTTCTAACATCCTTAAAAATCTAAATGGAATAATGTTATTTGGTTTGTAATAGATTTCCTAATGAAGTCAACAATATCATTTCCATCAGAGAAGATCTCTTCAATGATCAAAATTCCATTAAATACAAATAAATAAGTTTTATGGATATATGGATTAAGAAATTCTGTTGTATATGAACGGGAGTTAAGGTCCACCTCAAATATCTAGGGAATTTTTCAATAGTTTATCAATATATAATTAAACATTATCATTGCATATCTTCCTCACACATATGGTCAGTTAGGGAGGAACATTACAACTCTATATGACATGACGTGATCCTACAATATGTATTTTAATGGTTATTTGGATCAATATATTTCATTGTATCTATTTTTTCATAACAATAGCATTCACTCGAATGTTCAGATGGATCCTTATAATTCTTTATATGGAAAGAAGTTCATAAATCCAACATAAAATAAGTTGTTATAAAAATAAATATATTTGAACCTAATATAGCTGAGTAAATGTAATAGATGTTTATATCTATTAAGTAATTCATCAATGTAGTTCATATTTGACATATGAGTTGCATTGAAAATCGACTAAAACATCCATAATTCAATTTTGGGGAGATTTTACACTTTTGAATTACTCTTTCATATAAGGTTATACGATTAATAAATAAGTGAGAGGTGAGGCCCAGATATATTAGTCCTTTTTAGATTCTTGATCAGGTCAACATGTGTTTTATCTCTTACTGATCCACCCAAACCTATCTCAATTTCAAGATGTGTTCCATGTATATATTATAATGAAGTATATAACTGATCATTCACATGTTTCAAACTCAATAGTCATAACACTAGAATATGATATATTTTATGAGAAAAAATTAGTTGATATTTTCGATCTAAATGATAATAATCTAAAAAATAAGAACACAAAACTTGTGATTGTTTTTTGGTGAAACTATAAATTTTAGGAAACTATGTGGTAACCCAAAGATGTGATGAGTAAAAACTATACTTAGTAATTTATATCGAAGTCAAATAATTTCGAGGAAGAATTTATAATAGTGGTTATAAATGAAACACCGTGAGATTTTATGATATATTTCTATTTAGATAAATTTTATTTCTATGATTACAAGCTTCACATGAAACACCAAATTTCAAAAAGAACCATAATATACTATCAAGTTTTTATTATTTAATTTATTGTTATTACATAGATGTTGGACTAGATGGAGTGATTAGGAAGAAATAAATTATGAAAAACTACTTTTTATAAATATTTTCCATAACTCATTTTATTTATTTGATGTTTTTTAGTGTTTAATTAATTATTTTGGGGATAATAGTTGAATGAGGAACAAACGTGGTTGAATCAACTATTCCTTGGAAGATATTCATTTTTGATATAATTTCTAATTGTACAACTATTTGTTTTTTTTATAAAATTTGAAAAGGCATTTTTTGTGACATTAATTTGAAATATCACTTTTCCACCAGAATTTTTTATAAGGATTCTGATTTACATTAATTCATTAAATATTTAATTTTAGAATACTACTGGAAGTAAATCTTATTAAGGTATATGTTGTTACTACCACCTTTCACATGTTCAGATTTGTAGTTGTTGGTTTCCAATGCATGCTTTGAGAGACCCTCTATTGTGGAGGGTAGCAAAGCAAATTCCACCTCAGTTGAATTTCAGATCTCAATTTAAAGACAACCCTTATTTAAATATAAGATGAAGTAAATGCTTTAAATTAATATTTTTTACTAAAATATGGGATGTGTCACTACTAAAGATTTGAAAAAAACACCACCTATAGAAGAGAGACGTTTCACCTCCCATGTATGTCTAGAAAACAATTCTTGATGATTTTGTGTGGTAATGAAATTATGGGTATCATTTGAAATGATTATAATGACTAATCTAATTTTAAGCACATAAGAGGAAATCATGCTTACACCTGCAGTTACTCTTTTTCTAGAAAATTATATTATGGTGGAAGGTTTTCTTGGGTATAGGAGAGAATAATCCAATCAGCTATGTAGGGAATCACATAAATCAACTCAATTGATTATGTGATAATGTGTATCTATTAAATATATTCCTACATTGATAATCAACTACATCGATAAAAAACAACATGGGGATTCTCTTATGTTAACAAAAGCACATATGTGGAAATATTTACATTACCCTAATTCGTATGTAATGAAAAATGGAAACACATAAATATTATTTTGTGATCAATTCATATTGGTCATAAAAACCACCATTGATGATCAATTTGGCTTTGTGGAACCAATTCGGATTTGTCACTATTCTAGGTAGGAGTCATGTATAATAGAAATTTGGTATATATACTATTTATAGTCACATGTGGTAGCCTTTAGAATGTTTAACCAGGATAATGAATTTATAACTGAATTAGAGAATTATATTAGGGGTACTTATTCTATGGAATAGGTTCTAGGAAGATGTTTTTTTTTGGAGTATGTGGGGAAGTTCAAACGAGAATGTTTAGGGAGCACTAAAAAAGGAGTACATGAGGGGAGAATCTAAGAAAATGGCCTAGTTATTCCGATATAAAATACATAGATTTATATATTAGGTTCTTGGATAACAACATTTTTTGGTATGTTTTTTTACTAGATACATGAATAACTTTTAATTATTCTTACCTTAAATATTTGGTGTAGTGTTAGGTTCTTATTTCCCACAATTTCAACATTTGTTTTTGATTTGTATTCTATTTTGTAAATTTATGTTCATGCTTTTTCTTATTCACTATTTTTTGGTGATCTCAATCCTTCCATGATTAATGTATAATTTTAATGTATTGTTACATGATGTGAAACCCAAATGTTACTTGGAGGTCTTCATGTCAAGTCAATCAACATCCTTCTACATCACTTTTGGTGGACAATGACTTTATATGTTTTGAAGCAAGATACAAACCACACAAGGGAAATTTTCATCACTATTTTAATATTTTGAGAGAGTGGTGTTTGACACAAGAGTTCAATCATCCACTGAGTGAGGTCTTTAGTTGATTTAGACAATTATATTTCAATGTTAGGTAGATGATGAGTGGATCAACCACAATCTTAGCATACTCTTTGTGACTTATTTTCATTATATACTAATTACCTTGTTATCACTATTTTCTTCCTTCATTGGTACACAAAAATATCTCCTACTCCCTCTGTGTTTTCTAGAACATTCAATGTGTATTTGTCTATATGAAAAATATAAAAAACAAAATTGTTTATAGAAGACCACTAATACATTCTACATTGTATCATTTAGATCGACCCTGATTTGGCCATTATTATATATCTATGTTTCTAAATTTTTATTTATCTTTCCTTGAGATAATTTAGTGCTAATAAAATTTGGATTATTTCTACAGAATCTAATGATGTCTTAATGGTTTCTCCATTTTACATGAAAAAAGCTAAAAACCCACCAAAAAACCCACCCAAGACAATGGTAAAAAATGTATACTAACGATTCCTTATCATCTTCACTATATGAAAACTCTCCAATTAAAAAAATTTATGTGGACATAAAAGTAATTCATTATGTTTTAAAAACCAATAGAATAGAGATATATATCATTTATAAAAAAATTTATCTCATTAAAATGAACAAAATTATGCTCAAACAATTAATCAAACCCAAAGGAATCAAGAAGGGATGAATCCTACTAAAACAATATCTAATGGATAGTGTGAGAACTATGAAAATCAATATATCCACCTACCAAGATCAAGAGGAACAATAGAAAGAAGAAGTACTACGACAACTGCCTATAAATCCTTTAAGAAATTAAATGGAATGGGAAGATAAAATAAGTATCAAATGTGTTAACTAACTAGAGCTAGTCAGTTTCAAAACTAAAATTCCCTCTAATACCCCACTAAAAATGACACATTCACATTTACAATAAATTTTTAGGTATTAGAAACACAAGGGTTATACTGAATCTAAATAAGTTGGGCACAATTTGGAATACAATTTTATTTAAAGAAAAATATTCAATGATATTTTGTGTTCTGAGTTTTTTAATGAATTTTCATTGAGACATCAGATTAAAAATACAAATTATACCATTTATTTTTTAATAAAAGACACCAAATATGGGGTGATTTTTATTTAAGAAAGTATAGTGGAGATTCACTTACTCACTCCCCACTCACAAATACTCCCAAGATAACTTTTCCATCCACAAGATGAAAACGCTGTACTAATTCATGGATTTAATGATTTCATGGATGAAACTGTGTTTCTAAATGACTATTTTTATATTGAAAATGATTTGAATTTATATTATAACTTCTTAGGTACTGAGAATATAGTATAGTTTTGTGATTTTCCAAAGATTCATGAGGATCATGGGGATTCCCTAAGTGAGGAATTTTTGGAAGTCCCTATTTTTTTGAATATTTGAAAATGGGAGCTCCTTTTATCAAGGTGATTTTGGAGATAATTTTATGATAAAAGGAGGATGTAGATTAATATTTTTTATATAATAAGAAATGGTATATTGGACTAAACCCAAAATACAAATCTCTCCCGAGGATTTATTTACTAATACCTATTCATTCCCAACCTAAAACTTTTCAATAGAGGTTGTATGACTCAATAATGTTTTCCCAAAATTTAATTCAAAAGGGATCTACTATCAAGGTGTGTGATGTTAAATTAGATAATCATGGGGTTATTGAAATCATTGTTTCTCATTGAGGTTTGAAAAAAATCACATTTGGTGGTTCTTATGGGAGAAACCACATTCTCCATTAGACTATAGTTGACAATATAACTTTCCAGATGTGGATAGTAAAAACTAAGCACACATTAAAGAATTATCCCAATATTATTTATATAACTTCTTACCTATACTAAAATTTATGTTTTATTAGTGTTTTTAATTTTGTGTTTTTTCATATAGGAAACTAAAATTACAATGATCTCATTTGTAATCTAATCAAGAATAACATGAGCTTTAAACTATAAATCAAAATACTAAACTACATATCTAAAACCTAGTTGTATCAAAATTGGATCAACAAAAAATAAATTATAATGATTATTCTATTAACATATTATTGGAACTAAAATTGAGTTGTTTATAATCTTATAGAAACAAAACGCAAGGAAGATCCATCTGACTACAAAAAAATCATAACATGCTTCCACACTAAGTGATTTTATATTTTAATTGGGAATTATTTTTATTTTTCAATGGTATGGATTGAGTGTGTGGGAATACCACTTTATTTTATTGTAAAATTTTATGAATCGGTTTTTATTTCCTCAGTGCTTATTTTGATAATATCCAGAGTGTTGATAAACTAATTTATGTTGATTTTCAAATCTTGCTAGCACCAATGACATTGCACATTATTAAAAATTAGGATTCCTTGTTATTTATAATGATTCTATTTGATATAATATATCTAATTATTTTTTTTATGTCTTTAACAAAGTAAAAGATATATTTTTTTAGAAATCAATAATTTTATTGGATTGAATTGGAATTTTGGGAACTTTTTGTATTGATCTTTCTTATAACCCCTGAAATAATATATTAACTACTAAACTGAATTTTACATTTTAAATTTAATTTTTAAAAACCATAAGTTTACAATTTTGGAAAAATTAGAGTTTTTATGTGTGGAAGATAGGGAAATTTATCAATTCCTTATTTCTGCATCAATCATTCCACATCAATACATCCCATAAATTTCATTTAACAATTCATACCCTTTTGAAGAAATGATTTTTTTCATCTGTGTAAATAACTTTTTGGGAAATATATTGATTTTATTAATAATAAATCATAGAATTATTCATATGTTACAATTTCATATCATGTTCTATGTATTTTATATGTTTGAAAATATGAAAATATATGAATTTCTATGTGTTTTTTTCACTACCTTTATGGAAGTACTATTCTAAGACTAGGTAATAGAGGTCTGATATGTTAGACATTTGTGAAATTGGAAATATAACATTAAGATTCATTATCATTGACCAAAAATATCAACTTATCAAATATAACATATAACTCATTTAGGAACCGACTCATTCATGAAGAATTATAATTCTGTTGAATTTGTGGTAGAATAGACAATTGAGATCCCATGGTGAGTATATAATAGAAGGGAACTGGGTGCATTTCAAGAAATAAATCCAAATCAATATGCCCTCTATAGAATGACCTAAAACAATTCATTACTGGAAAAAATTCAAATAATTTTCCCTTATGAAAAATTAGCTCATAGAAATAAGGGGAATATTAAACCCAGATAAACAAGGAGAAAATTTATTTATATGAAAATATTCTATGTTATATAACTAAAGTTTTATTTGGAGACTCGATATGTGGAACCTAGGGAAGCGGGAATGTTTTTTTATCATTTCTTATACATCTAATTCAACTTGGGTCTCTTTTAATAGTATTGATTGGTCTAGATTTTCTATTTTGTGTTGAATTGGTGCAGTGTGATGTAGTCACATAAATGGAATGCAAATTTATTACAATAGATGATTTTATGATATTCTTTGAATAAATTGTGTCAAGATGGAACTAGGTATGATTATATTCACTAACCTTATACACATTGTTAATTAACAATTTAATTGACTACATTTACCAATTATGCAATGCTTTTTGTGAAGAGATGTTTGATGTGTCACCATTTTACAAAAAAAAATTCAAATCTCATTTAATTAATTAAATGAGTATTTAGTGTATAATTGAGATTATAATATAGAATAATTGTATCTTGATAATATTGGATCAAATGGGATATTATTATAAAATCATATTTTCTATTGGAATTTGTAATTTTTTGGAAAATTTTTAATCATATAACTTTTGAATTGGTGTTTTTTGAAATTAATTAGAAACAACACTTTTCCACAAATATTTTATTAAAAGGATTTATTTTTTATATTAATTATTTAATTATTTAATTTTTAAATACTTCTAATATTTACTTATTTTGTAGATATTGTTACTAACACCTTCAACGAGTTCAGATTTGGAGCTGCTGGTTGCTGTCATCGATTGTGAGACACCCAAAGATTTATGGGGTAGTGAAGTTGATACTACTATGTTTGAAGTCAGTATATCCATTTAAAGAGATCACTTAATTGAACCAAACCCTTGGTTGTGGATGTTAATGTTTCTTAATCCACTAAAATCTATGTCCAACCATTGTGGATGATTCAGTCAAAACACGCCATACTAAAGATAGAAGTTAGACTTCCCCTGAAAATTGAGAATACAATTCATGGATATATTTTTCTTCAAATAAATAATGAATCACATGGAACACAATTACTATGATTGATCTAAGAATGAGAAATTGAGAGGTCATCATGCTTAATCATTTAATGCATCTAGTGCATGCCAATTGAAATTCACATGGAGGTTAAGTTTGTTATAGTTGAGAAGAATCCAATTAGCAATGTATAATATCATATACGTCAACAAAAAAAGTTATGTGATAATTTGGGTATATATAAAATACACATATATCTATAATTGTTTATGTTGGTAAATGACTACATGAGGAATCAACTATTTGAAAAAAATCACCTACGTGGGAAGTCGTATGCATATCCTATACACCTAAATGAAATAAATAATCCCTATTGAAAATGAATAAATTATCACTTCATTTACATTGGTTTAAAAGCATAATTCTATTCATTTCCCTATATGGGGCAAATTCGCCTATGTCACTATTCCACACAAGAGTCTTTTATGTTGGTCAGTTATAATTTCTACCATTCAGACATTCATGTGGTGGCTAAGATAATGTTTGGTCAATATCATAATTTCCAGTATGAAATGGAGGGGGATACTGGTTTTACTTATTATAAGGAGTTGGTAATACATGGAAGATGGTTTTATTAGGATCATGTAGGGATCTTCAAAAGGATAGGTTGATAGAGCATTGAAAAACATGGATATAGGGTTGTGAGTGCTAAAGAAACTGGTTGAGTTGTGTATGGATAGAAGAAAAAGATATATATTTTTTGGTTCCTAATGTTTGGAATATGAAGGTATAATTTTTTATTCTTTAATACAAGACTCAAATTTAATTATTCTACATCATTGGATACAGGGTTCACTATGTGGTTCTTCTTCTCCCAAATTTATTCCTCGATTTCAGTTTTTATTTATTTTTTATTCATACAAATTTCTTGTTCTCAATTTGTTTTGATCTAAATAATTTATTAATGAATGGATAATTTGACATTATAGCATGTAGAAGTGAAACCCAAATGATTCCTCTAGTTCTACACGTCATGTTGATCATCATCCTTCTTTTTTACTCATGGAGAACATAGACTTTGTATATCATGAAGCGAGAGCACAACCACCGAAGGGAAGTGATTTATCTTATTTCAATAATTTGTGAGATATGATTGTGTCTCAAGATATTTATATGAAACTAAGTGACGTATTGAGATAATTTAGGCTGTTTTATCTCAATGATTGTTTTCAATTTAGTAGATCGACCTAAGTCTGTGCATGTTTCTTACAAAATCTTCTTTTCCAAATCGATTTCTTATCTTCTTGTCTCTGTTTATTATATGTACAAAATTTCAAAAATATATTACCAAATACCACTCTATTTTCTATTATTTTCTACATTTTTTCCTAGAATTCAAAATATATGAAACTAAAAGAAATTTGGGGAAGACATCATGGATATTCAACAATACATCCTGGAAATCAACCCGAGAATGGGCCATTATGATATATTTCGGGTTATAAATGTATTTGAATACATACGCATGATATAGAATAATGCATAAATATTAAATATAATATTTTAATATTGAATTTATTAGGACTATTAGGAAGGAATTATAATAAAGTATTTAATTCTTTGAAAAAACATTTTCCTCAAAATTAGATTTTATTTCATTTTAAATCACAATATTATAAATAATTTCATCCACTATTAGAATATTTTCATCATAAAAATTATATCATTTTCAAAGTTATATTATCATAATTTTATTATGTATACATTTTTTGGTCTTTTATAAAAATATTATTTTTAATGAATAAAAATTAAATACAAATTTTATAGAAAATTTCATTTTCTGTTCTAGAATTTACAATGTCCAATTTTATTTTAAATTAATTTATAAAAGTATTCTGTTAAATTTTATAAAAAATAATAAAATTTATTATCTTTTAATCAAAAAAATCATTTAAATTAGTATAAAACAATTTTTATACATAAAAATGGATTTTTTTGGAAGTCCACTTTTCATCGTATTTTGTTGGATTATTTTGAAACAAATTCCTTCCCCTTATAGATAATTAATTTGATAAAATACATTACATAATTTTAAAAATACTAATTAATATTATATAATAATACCAACAGAATGTTTTTTTCATTGTGAATAGTAATAATGGTCAAACTTCATTACTAAGTTAAAGGTTAAAAGAGGTTAATGTGGGGTTTCAATAAAGAGATAATGGTTATAATTTCATAAAAACATTTATAAAAACTATTTTATAAGTATATTTATTTTATAACTCATTCTATATTCTAAATTGAGTGACTATTTATCCATTATTCTTTACAAATACATTAATATATTTTAATCATTTGACAAATTCCACAGGTGCCCTCTACCTTCCTTATAATAGGACACCAACTCTCCTCTATCCCTCACACATAAATAGGATATTATATAGACCAACACCTACCCACTTAATTTCAAAAAATCCCTCCCCCATGTTATAATGGTATTTTAGTAGTCATTATACCAAACATTCAAGTCTTAATATGCAATCCAATAAAGGTTTCTCAACAAAGAGTTATAACTCTTAACTGAGTTCGTTTAATTCTACCATTTTTATACATCCTATAAATATATTGTACCCCTTATAAAATAATTTCTTAAGTTACATCAATTGTATTAATTGTTATCATCATGGTGGACATATCATTTTACACCACCTTTTCATCAAACGAGAAATGAATTTGTCACTTATTCATATGTGTGGACTACCACGTCCATGTAGCGATTCGATTCATTGTACATCACCATCATTAATGGTTAGTTATTTTGAATGATTAAATGATTATATTACATTTATATCATAATTATTGTTGTTTAATTATAACATATTTTCCACCTTCTTACTTTTCCATCTATTGTTAGGAAATAATGCCACTCATTCGTACCTGTGAAATACCACCTTCGTATAGTGATGTGATTCATTTTTCATCAAAAGTTTATATGAATAATTATAAAAGGGTATATGAGGAATAAATATGATATTTATTTAAGTATTAACAGGATTTATATTGTTAAATCATGAACAATGATTCTATACTAAAACAAAAAAAATGAGACATGCGTGAAAAATGGATATGTTTTTTCTTGAAATGTTCATTTTAAGAATTAATTTTTAATTTTTTCGAATAAAATATTCCTAAAAAGTAAATCGTAAATTTTTTTGATAAATATTTTAAGTTACCTTCTTATGAAAAAAAATATTCAAAAAATTACCTTTTTGAAAATGAGAAAATCTCACCTGGAACATCCTAATTCTATGTCAACTCAGGAGTAGTATTCTATTTATTAGCAAGGTGATTTTTTTTCATGATAAACATGTATGATGATGAATCCAATGGAGGATGTAGAGTCATGATGGATACTCCATCTATCCATCATCTTCCGTTAAATATGAAAAATTAATTTCTAAAATCTTATACAACGGTGGTGGACACATTGAAGCAATAGATTAATATAGTTTTTTTTCTTTTTAAAATACACCGAATTTATGATTCTAAGAATTTATGTATCAAGGGATAATGTTTATCCAAATGGGATAGAGAATCATATCATTGATTTATAATATGTTATCTAAAATTTCATATATATTAAAGGGTATTAATATTTATTCAAGAGGAACCATTAGTGTTCATTTCATTCATCCCAGAAGTGAGTGATTCTATATTATTTCCAATGTTCTGAATGTATTATGTAAAATACATGATATTATAAAATAAATGATAATAGTTAAATCATGAATTTATTTTTCACAATTTTAATTTTGAATGTCATTTTATTTCTTATAGAAGGTATCACCACCATGTATTAGTTTATTTATGATGATCCATACAATATGTAATATTTTAGTATGATCGACATAAAAAATTCATTAGCTATTTAGAATGTGGTAGCACGAAATAACAGAGCATATGATCATTTATCTAAACTATGGGATAAAAATGATTATCGAATGGTCCTGTAAGTTATTCCCAATGAGTACAATCAATGAAAAAAGATATGAATATGTGATTAATATCGTTCTTATGTTGATTATAGAGGACACACTTCGAACAAAGACTGATGTTGAAAACTTGTAAAAATTCATCAGTGGGTGACCCTATATGCATGATCATCTAGGAAAGTGACGATCTTGAGGTATGTATCCATCCCTTGTAAAACATCTAAGCCCAATTGGCCATATGTCCATTCCTAAATTCATGGTGGAAGGAATTTGGGGGAAAAATCCCTTTTCAAAAGATTACGAAACAATAGTACCATCACCACTGAGGAAATTGTATTTCATAACAAAGTATTTTATTTTAGTGGGAAGAACATCAATAATAAACTCAATTTTCTCTTTCATCAAAACATATGTGTCACTATAACTATCATATGAAATAATATTATTGATAAAATTAACACTAGTATAGTTATCAAGAAGACATATTAAAGGTGAGGTGATACTAAAGAGATAATGTGGGTTCATTGAAATGTTAGAGATGGATCTTTTTAGAGTAAATAAAATAGAATAGTTCATAATTATGGATTCCATATTGATGTTTGTGAAAAAATATAGATCTCATAAAATACATTTCCTCTAAATTATCCTTGATAAGTATACACATAATGTAAACCTGCAATGATAGATTGAAAAAGAATAGGTATTAAATGACAAGCCGACCAAATATAATTGGTCTAAAACATTATTTCCAAGGGATGGTTGTAATATTATTCTAAATAATGTACCAAATCTAGAAAACGTTTTTATGGATGTTCCAATACATTTAATGAGAGTATATGACCTATAATAAGAAAAAAAACAATTTAAGGATATTGTCTAACACCAAAGGTAAATGAAGAATAATACATATTTCATATTTATAAATTTTTTTGAATTAAATATTAATTTTAATTTAAATGGGTTTCTATGTTCGATAGCATACCCGATATGCAACAGCGAGTTTCTTTGGAATCTTACGTTTCATACTAATAATATAATATTATTATTTTAAATTGTAGTTAACTCTTAGCCATTGTATTAGCGGAAATGAATGAAATTAACTACAATATGATTATACATATTTTTTAAATGTATTTACATTTATCCAATAAAAAGTTAGAGGAATACAATATGAATGAATCTAATTTTAAGCATAATTTACATTAAAAGGCAGATTTACCACCTTTTAATGGAGAACCCATTTTAAATCTATTTTTAGTCACTTTAATACATTCTATACGACCAAATAAAATCATTCTTTAGAATGAACACATAATCATTTACTTTGGGTTATTTTTTGGTATTTTTTTTGATAAAGATCCTTTTTTAAGGAATAGTGAAAATATTATATTTTAATTCAAAACTATGTTTTAATCTAATTTATTTATATGGTAAGATTATCTTTTTAATTTGTTTTAAAGTGTAATTAGAATATATTTTTACCATTTAATCCAATTTTGGTCATTGGAAGTAATTTCACTTTTAAACTGGACATAAACAAGTATCAATCTTTTTCTAGTTATTGTTTCATAAAAATACGCTATTTGTTTTAACAACGTCAATTATTTTTAAAATTAATTAATTCCACTTCTATGTTTTGAATTTGAAAAAAATAGACATCATTTTCGAATTAAGAATATCAAATATATCTTAGGCTGAATTTTTGGTATTTTTCTGAAAAACATCAATTTTTGATGAACAGTGACACCACTTAGTGGTAGTTAAAAAACAGAATTTTTCATTTAAATAAATTTTTACCACTTATGTGAATTAAATTTCAAAAATTAGACATACATGGTTGTTATCAAGAAGTAAAATTTTGTTAATTAAGATGAAAATAATTTTTCGGTGAATAGTAATTTTTGACTTTTATTTACCGTGGTTTAAGGTAAATAAGGTAATTCAAGGTTAAAAGAATATTATAATAATTCCAAATTTCCATAACACTTTTCCAAACCTTATTGGTTGAGTTATTAACGACCATGGACAACTTTGGGTCGATTTTGGGACCACTTTGAGCCACCTGGGAGTGACAATGACAATTTAGACTAATTAATTTAATGTAAAGGAAAAATTGACATAAACAAAAATATTTTAGTAATTAATTTTTATATGGTGTTATATAAGGAATATTTTTCACTATAAATATTCATTAAAAATCTAAATATATTTACTACATCACGGTATTTGTTTTATAATTTTTAGACAATAGATAAATTAAATTATTTATGACATAATAATGAGGCAGTGTTTACCTCATCAATAAATTATTTAAATAAATAAGATTATAATTCTTAAAATATTATTCAAAAGATGTCCAATTCTGATTGTATGATTTTATTTAGATCATGACTCATCTTAGCTTCTACTATAAGGATTTTTTGGACCATTAAAAACTGAATATCATTATATTATAAAATAATACTTTAACACTTTCCTAAAGAGCCCCTCCTCTCCCTTATAAAAGGAGACCACTTATAACCAATTCCTCACACCTCTCAATCCATTTGGCTCATCCAAAATCTATCCAATTAATCACCCAACATCCCTCTCATCCCCCTATAAGCCTTAATTTATGAAGAAGAATCATCAAGAAGTCCTTTTGGTTTAAACCAAAGCAAGTTACCCAAATTAAACGTAATGGTTTCTCTTAAATTGTTTTCTTTTATTTTACCTCTCTAACCCATAAAATCTTTTTATTTCATTTCTTTTGTAACAAAACCAGTATCCTCAATATACATGGATGTTGTTATGAGAAGGATTCTAATTACACTTACACACACCTCCATCTAATGGATGATGAACATAATGTTTCTGTGGATGGAAAACTAACACCTCACGAAACGATGATTGTTCAATTATATCTTACCACCTCTCATGGTGGCCATTATGATGGAACTATATTTATATATGATATATATTTTGTTTATTATTTCCTTATTCTTATGTACTTCCCATTTATATCATTCCTTTAGGGTTTCCATAGTGGGTAAATACGATAATCTCATTTGAGGAAGTACGGACTACCACCCCCTCAAAGTGATTTGATTCATTAATGGATTATGTGGGATGTATAAAAGAATGAGTTAATGATATTATATATGATATTAAACTGGAATTATAATATACCTATGTATTATTTTGTTTTATTTCCATTAAAATACGAAATAGAAAGGATAGTAACGTTCAGGCGTATGTACGGATTACCGTCTCCATGAACGGTGCATTTCATTTCTTACCTCTAAATGTTATGTACTATATGAAAAAATGTATATATAGGATATATATGATATATATGATATAAAAATCATTAATATCATTCTAGATATAATGAACCTTTGACCACATGGACAACTTGTAAATATAATGTGTTCATTTTTACTCAAGTACTAAATATCGACAAAATGAATGTTATTAACGTAAATGATTTCTTAATGTTAATAACACGGTAATAAGTGATATAAAAGGAATAATAAACTTGAAAAAGGTTCTTAAGCATGTAGAAATTATCTTTTTCTATTATTCATGAGATTAAATAATGATCGAGTCAAGTCGGACGCGAGGTAAGGGACTTCGTCTCAATCTCCTTTCATTGAGGCATATTTTGTTCTAATACCCGACTTTCTGTTATAAGCTGTATAAATACCCTTGAAATTTCAAAGGGAATATTTTTATACAAATTGTTTTACTAAATGACAAAAAATAATGTTTCTTTTAATGTACGCGGTGAAAATGACCTTTTCTGCCACCATGAGTATTATTTGATCTTTAGCTTCCTCAACAAGCCGTAATGTTTTTAAAAGTAAATAAATACCTTATACTCTTTTACATATTTTTGGTATTGAAAATGGTTTTGAAAATGGATTTTTTAGGTCAATATATTTAAGTGATATATTTTTATTGAAATTTGGAAATGTTTTCTTTCCTTTATAATTGTTGTATGTGTTATGATTTTTGTTGGTACTTGGAAATTTGACGGGTGGTTATGTGATGAACCAAATGATGGGTGGTGCTGTGAATACCTGGAAGGTTGGATTCTTTATAACCTCCAATGCATTGGGTATGGAAGTTGGCCGCATGGCTATTCCATTTAGTGATATGTGTGGAAGTCGACCGTATGGCTATTCCATTTATGTATGTTTATGTCCCAAGTTACCTTTATATGTTATGTGTTCTTTATATGGGTTTTATGGTAATATTTTTGTTACAAAAGGGTAAGTAATGATCCTTTATTCATTGAAGAGTATTTAGTACTTCATAAAGGTGAAAAGTATTACTTCTGTTAAAGTATTCATGGTTTACTTGTTGTTTTGGAAAACTAATAGTTTTACTTCTTTGTGAATCCCTTACGGAGATTTTTGTGCTCATCCCACGTTTTTGAAATGTTTTTCATAGGACATAATGTGAAATAGGGTAAAGGATTGGATGAAGGAGAATTCATGCTATCTTAAACATGGACCTATACATGACTTTTTTTTTTCAAGAGTTCATGTTTCGTAAAAAAAATGGGAACTAAGTAGAAGTGTCTACTTTGTAATATTCTCAGATCTAATATTTATGGCCTAACTCTCTAAACCTCTAAACCTGAAAAGATCCTCAATGTGAATTATTCATTTAAATCTAGATTATGTATGGTTTTATGGTCGGGTCCTTATAGTTGGTATCAGAGGTCAGTTTAGATAACATTAGGAGTTAGGGTATTGTTAAATTATTGTCCCTTAAGTAATTTATGATAATATTGAAATCATATAGCATTTACAGATTACCATGTTGATTCGCCTAAGATATTTCTATGTTCAGAATGGTTTTCTATAGAGGAAACATGGCTGCTATGTTGGGATGACATCAAGAGGAAGATAACATTCCAAATCAGCAACCTGGGATGGTTAGAATCAGATGTGAATAGTTTTTTGTAGTGACAACATAGTTGACTCAGGCTATAAATGGTGGTGGTATTCATGCATGCGATCAACCAGATCAACCGTAGAGGAAAATTTCAGTAGTAGAGCATTTCATGAGGTAACATCCCCCATCATTCAGAAAACAATCTTACCCGTTGCTAGCAGAAGGATGGATTAAAGCACTGGAGAAGATTTTTGATGTCATGGGTTGTTCATAACATCAAAAGGTTAGTCTCTCTATTTACCAGTTTGAAGGTGAAGCTGATCAGTGGTGGTCAATGGTGAAAAATATCAAGGAGAGTGAAGAGATTTATGTTCTCAATTGAGATGAATTCAAAGGTGTGTTTCTTGAGAAATATTTCCCTAAGATGGTTCGTCTTAGGATGGAAAACAAATTCCCAGAATTGAGGCAGGAGGATGACTCAGTGGCTGCTTATGAAGAAAATTTCACTCAACTGGCAAGGTATGAACCAAATTTAATCCAAGATATTGATCATAAGATAAATCGATTTTACTCAGGACATAATCCATGATATCAAAGAGTGCTAGCCTCTCGTGAGTTCAAAAGTTATGAAAAAACTTGTTCGATGTGCGGAGAAGGTGGAAATGGAGTTTGCCGATGATCATGTGTTCTTTGACAAACAACAGAATAAGTGGTCCAGTTGGTAGGAAAAGGGGAAGAATTCATCAGAGAAGCCTGGAGGTAAGAAAACTAAATATCCATCTTGAGAGAAGTGTGGAAAAAATCATCCCAAAGAATGTTTATCAATGTCAGGAAAGTGCTTCTAGTGTGGTAAGTCTGGCCATATTGCTCGTAACTGTAAAGAAGATGATCAAGAAGGGAATTAAAAGCCATCGGTAAGATGTTTTAAGTGTAATGAAATGGTTCATTACGCAAATGAGTTTCCAAAGAAGAACTCAACTGCTGAAAATCAGCCTGACTATAAGCAGAAAGGGGTGGTAAAATCCATTGCAACTACTTCAACAGATGTTGGGCCATCAAACGAAGTAGTATCAGCTCCAGGAGATCAGTATTTTTCGAAGATTAACTTGAGGTCAGGGTACCATCAGTTGAATGTAAAGGACGAAGATGTTCCAAAGACCGTGTTTCGTACTAGATATTGCCATTATGAATTTTTAGTTATGCCTTTTAGGTTAACCAATGCACCTCATGTATTTGTGGATCTTATGAATAGAATTTTCTGTGAGTTCTTGGATAATTTTGTGGTTGTGTTCATTTATTATATTTTCGTTTATTACAAAAGTAAGGAGGAAGATGAAAGTCATATAAGGGTTGTCCTACGAACATTAAAAGAAACGAAAATATTTGGTAAATTCAGCAAGTGTGAGTTTTGGTATCAACAAATTTCTTTCCATGGTCACATTGTTTCAAAAAATTGCATAATTGTTGATCCTACTAAAACAAAAGTTGTTGATGAATGGTCAAGACCCACAAATATAACTGAGATTCGTAGTTTTCATGGTTTGGTAGGTTATTACCGGAGGTTTGTTGAAAATTTTTCACAGTTATCCAGTCCAATGACTAAGTTAACTTGAAAAGGTTTTATGTTCATCTGGACAAAAGAATGTGATGATTGTTTTCAAGCATTGAAAAGGATATTGGTGAATGATCCAATTTTGGCACTTCCTTCCAGAAATGGTGAGTTTGTTATCTACAGTGATGCTTCGTTGAAAGGACTTGGTTCTATCCTAATGCAGAATGATCAGGTAATTTCTTATGCTTCATGTCAGTTGAAACCACAGGAGTTAAATTACCCTACACTTGATTTAGAATTAGCTACAATTGTTTTTGATTTTAAAATTTGGAGGAATCATTTGTATGGAGTGAGGTGTGAAATATATACTAATCACAAAAAGTTTGAAGTATATATTCACTCAGAAAGAATTGGACATGGGACAGAGGAGATGGTTGGAATTAATCAAGGATTATTATTGCAAGAACATGATACAAAGGAGATTGTTGGAATTAATCAAGGATTATGATTTCATGATCCTTTATCATTCTGGAAGAGAAAATAAAGTGGATGATGCTTTGAGTAAAAATAGTCATTCTTCATTAACCATGTTACATTTGGAATGAGATCCTTTGGTTTTTGATTTGATGAAATTTGGAATAGAAGTTGTTGTTGTAGAAAATTTTTCTGTTTTGTTTCAGGTGTTAGTGAAATCATCTCTATCAGATAGAATTAACCAAGCGTAGAAAGAAGATAGTGAGTTGCAGAAAAATCTAGAGTTGGTTCAGAAGGGTATGTTGCCTGAATTTAACGTTGATAATGATTGTTTTTTGATATTTGGATAGAGATTATGTGTGCCTTTTGATTAAAATTTGAAGAATGAGTTGTTATGTGAATCTCATAGTTCTCCGTTTTCAGTTCATCCTAGAAGTACAAAGATGTACAGAGATCTTCGGGAGTATTACTGGTGGGATGGAATGAAAAGAGATATTGCTGATTCTACTGTGAAGTGTTTGAGTTGTCAACAGGTTAAAGAAGAGTGGCAGTTACCGAAAGGGATGCTTCATCCTTTACCGATGCCAGAGTGGAAATGGGAAAATATATCCATGGACTTTGTTATGGGATTACCAAAGACATCTTGAGGTAATAATACTATCTGGGATATAGTTTATAGATTGACTAAATCAGCTCATTTCATTCCTATTAGAGATAATTTGTCTCTAGATCAACTTGCTTGGTTATTTGTTAAAGAGATAGCCAGGTTGAATGGAGTTCCCCTCTCTATTGTATCTTATCGTGATCTCATGTTTACTTCTCATTTTTGGAAAGGCCTTCATAAGTCATTGGGTACTGAATTAAATTTTAGTACATATTTTCATCCTCAATCAGATGGGCAGTCAAAACGAACAATTCAAACATTGGTATATATGTTACTCGCTTGCTTGATGGATTACCAGGGATGTTGGGACCAACATCTTTCTTTGGTTGAATTTTCATATAATAAAAGTTGTAATTCCAGTATACAAATGGATCCATTTGAGTCATTATATGGAAATCATTGTCAAAATGCAACATTCTGGGATGAAGTAGGTGAAAGGAAGCTGATGGGACCAGAATTGGTAGAAGAGATGGTAGAGATAGTTCAGGTGATTCAAAAGCAAATGAGAACAGCTCAGAGCAGACAGAAAAGTTATGAAGATAACTGGAGGAAGGATCATTCCTTTGAGGTAGGTGATCATGTCTTTCTAAAAGTTTCTCCATGGAATAGTGTGATGTGTTTTGGTAAGAAGGGAAAGTTGAGTCAGAGATTCATTGGACATTATGAAATTCTATAAAAATTTGGATCAGTTGCATACAGAGTGGCTTTACCCCCAAGTTTTTCCCAGGTACACAATGTTTTTCATGTTTCAATGTTGAGAATGTATATGCCAGATCCATCTCATGTTTTGAGCCCAGTGGAAGTTCAGTTGGAAGAGAATCTCTATTATGAAGAACAACCTGTCCAGATTCTTGACCGTAGAGAGAAATTGTTGTGGAATAAGGTAATTCACCAGGTAAAGGTTTTGTTGAAAACCCATATGGTTGAAGAGGCAATGTGGGAATCTGAAAATTCCATGAGGGATAAATACCCCCACTTATTTTTATAAGTGAATAAAAAATTGCGAGGATGCAACTCCCAAAAATGGGGGAAGGATGTAACACCCCAGGTAAATGAAGAATAAGACATATTTCATATTTATTAATATTTGTGAATTAAATATTAATTTTACTTTAAAGGGGTTTCTATGTTCGATAGTGTACCCAATACACAACAACTGGTTTCTTTGGAATCTTACATTACAGACTAATAATATAATATTATTATTTTAAATTGCAGTTAAATCCTAGCTATTGTATTGGAAGGAATGAATGAAACTAACTAAAATATGATTATACATGATTGTTAAATGTATTTACATTTATCCAAAAAAAGTTAGAGGCCTAAAATATGAATGAATATAATATTAATCATAATTTACATTAAAAGGCCGATTTACCACCTTTTAATGGCGTACCGTTTTTAAATCTATTTTTGGTCACTTTAATACATTCTATATTACCAAATAAAATCCCTCTTTAGAACGAGGACATCATAATTTTATTTGGGTAATTTTTTGGTATTTTTCTGATAAAGTTCATTTTTTAAAGGAATAGGGAAAATATTGTATTTTAATTCAAAACTATGTTTTAATCTAATTTATTTATATGGTTAGATTATCTTTTTAATTTGTTTTAAAGTGTAATTAGAATATATTTTTACCATTTAATCCAATTTTGGTCATTGGAAGTAATTTCACTTTGAAATTGGACATAAACAAGTATCAATCTTTTGATAGTTATTGTTTCTTAAAAACACATTATTTGTTTTAACAACGTGAATTAATTTTAAAATTAATTAATGCCACTTCTATGTTTTGAATTTGAAAAAAAACAACATTTTTGAATTTGGAATATCAAATATAGCTTAGGCTTAATATTTGGTATTTTCCTGAAAAACATCAATTTTTTATGAATAGTGACACCACTTAGTGGTAGTTAATAAATGACTTTTTCATTTAAATAAATTTTTACCACTTCTTTGAATTGAATTTAAAAAATCCAACATACATGGTCATTATCAAGAAGAAAAATGTGGTTCATTTAGATGAAAATAATTTTTTGTTGAATAGTAACTTTTGACTTTTATTTAACGTAGTTAAAGGTACATAAGGTAATTCAAGGTTAAAAGAATATTATAATAATTCAAAATTACCTTAAAACTTGACCAAACCATGTTGGCTGAGTCATTAACGACCATGGGCATCTTTGGGTCGATTTTCGGACCACGTTGAGTCACTTGAGAGTGATAATGATAATTTAGAATAATTAATTTAATGTAAAGGAAAAATAGACATAAACAAAAATCCTTTAGTAATTAATTTTTATATGGTGTTATATAAGGAATATTTTTTACTATAAAAATTCATTGAAAATCTTGAAATATTTCCTACATAATGGTATTTGATTTATGATTTTTTGACAACAAATAAATTAAATTATATATGACATAATAATGATGCAGTGTTTACATCATTCACAAATGATTTAAATAAATAAGATTATAATTATTAAAATATTATCCAAAAAATGTCCAATTATGATTCGATGATTTTATTTAGACCATGAGTCATATTATCTTTGACTGTAACAATTTTTGGACCATTACAAACCGAATATAATTATATTATAAAATAATACTTTCACACATTCATAAAAGAGCCCCTCCTCTCCCTTATAAAAGGAGACCACTTATAACCAATTCCACACAACTCTCAAGCCATTTCGATCATCCAACCTATATCAAATTAAGCTATCAGAATCCCTCTAATCCCACTAGAAGCATAACTTTAGGCAGAAGGCACTTCAAGAATTCCTTTTGGTTTAAACCAAAGGAAGTTACCCAAATTAAAGGTAATGGGTTCACTTAAATTGTTTTCTTTTTTTACTTCTCTAACCCCTAAAATATTTTTATTTATTTTCTTTTGTAACACCACCAGTATCCTCAATATACTAGGATTTTTTTTTGACAAGGATTATAACTACACTTACAGACACCTCCATCTAATGGATGAAGAACATAATGTTTCTGTGGATGGAAAACTAATGCCTCATGAAACGATGATTGTTCAATTACATCTTACCGCCTCTCATGGTGTCCATTATGATGGAACTATATTTATATATCATATATATTATATTTATGATTTTATTATTCTTCTGTACTTCCCATTTATATCATTCCTTTAAGGTTTCCATAGTGGCTAAATACGATTATCTAATTTTCAGGAAGTGCAGACTACCTCCCCCTCAATGTGATTTGATTCGTTAATGCCTTATGTGGGATGTATAAAGGATGGAGTAAACGATATTATATATGATATTATACTGGAATTATAATATACCTATGTCTCATTATGTTTTATTTCCATTAAAATAAGAAATAGAAACGATAGTAGTGTTCATGCGTACGTATGTCTTACCGTCGCCATGAATGGTGCATTTCATATCTTACCTCTAAATGTTATTTTCTATATAAAAACATGTATATACAGGATATATTTGAAATATATGATATCAAAATCATTAATATCATTTTGTATATAATGAACCTTTGACCACATGGACAACTTGTAAATATATGGTGTTCATTTTTATTCAAGTACAGAATATCGACAAAATGAACGTTATTAACTTAAATGATTTCATAATGTTAATAACATTGTAGAAAATGATATAAAAGAATAATAAACATGAAAAAGGATCTTAAGAAAGTATAAATTAACTTTAGTTTATTATTCAAGAGATTAAAAAATGATCGATTCAAGTCAGACGCGAGGTAAGGGACTCTGTCTCAGTCACCTTTCATTGAGGAATATAGTTTTTAATACCTGACTTTCTTTTATACGTTGTATAAACACCCTTGACTTTTCAAAGGGAATCTTTTTCAACAAAGTGTTTTACTAAACAACAAAAAATAATTTTCCTTTTAAAGTACATAGTGACAATGACCTTTTCCACCGCCGTGAGTATTATTTGATCTTTGGCTTCCTCAACAAGACGTAATGTTTTTAAAAGAAAATAAATACCTTATACTCTTTTATGTATTTTTGGTATTGAAAATGGTTTTGAAAGTGGATTTTTTATGTCAATATATTTATGTGATATATTGTGATTGAAATGTAGAAATTTTTTATTTCCTTTATATTTTTTGTTTGTGTTATGATTTTTGTTGGTACTTGGACATTTGACGGGTGGTTGCGTGATAAACCAAATGTCAGGTGGGGCCGTGAATACTAGGATGGGTGGTTACGTTATAACCTCCAATTCATTGGGTATGGAAGTCGGCCTCATGGCTATTCCATTTACTGTTATGTGTATAAGTTGACCATATGGCTATTCCATTTATGTATTTTTATGTCCCAAGTTACATTTATATGTTATGTGTTATTTATATGGGTTTTATGGTAATATTTTGGTTACAAAAGGGTATGTAATGATCCTTTATTCAGTGAAGATTATTTACTACTTCTAAAATATGAAAACTATTACTTATGTTAATGTATTCATGGTTTACTTGTTGTTTTGAAAAAATAACAGTTTTACTTCTTTGTGTATCCCTTATAGAGCCTTTTTTTCTCATCCCACGTTTTTGAAATGTTTTTCACATGACATAATGTGAAATAGGGTAAAGGATGGGATCAAGGAGAAATCATGCTATCTTAAACATGGAACTAGACATGACTCTTTTTTTTCAAGAGTGCATGTTTCGTAAAAAAAATGGGAACTATGTATAAGTGTCTACTATGTAATATTTTGAGATGTAATATTTATGGCCTAAATCTCTAAACCTCTAAACGTGGAAAGATCCTAAATGTGAATTATTCATTTAATTCAAGATTATGTATGGTTTTAAGGTTGGGTCCTTATATATTGTCACTCTGAAAAGGCTAACACTTCCTTCCATTGAGAGAGCCTAACCTTTTCAAGAAGCCAAATGATTTTTGATCTGACTCGAAATATGAGAAAAATGAAAAATAAGTGGTTTTTTAATAAAAACATAGGAACTATATGATAATTAAATGGGATAATACCTTTTTTGATACCAAAATGACCAATGATATGAACTTTTATGGATATGGTAATGTTCGTTCCAAATAAAATATTCTAGCTGATTTCTTACCCTGATAATCTCTCATAATGTAAAAGGGATTATTTAATGTTCCTTATGTTTTTTATTTCCATGTGTAAAAAAATAATATAAGCATCCTATACAAAATTAGTAGGTCTAAGAAAGCCTGTGGAATTTATAATGGGATTTAATTTATTATAAATTTCCAGGTTGATAAGAATCATTCTCGGATCATCATGAACAATTGAGAAAAAACTATCTCAGAAAGTATCACATGGTCTAAAGCCTTTTTTACATGATAAATAACACTCAGGGTATTCACTGATAAGAATATAGATTTCTATTGAGTTGAGTAGATTTATTACCCAATTGATAAAAACATCATCAAATACAAAATTTCATAAGACCTTATAGATGAATCCCTAGTATAATGGTTCAAAGGATTTAATAACATCAAGTTTGAGGTCAATGTTACCCACTCTGTTAAATTTCCTAAGATGATTAAAACTATCAAAAGTAGTAATGAGAAAACCTTTAATGGTTCATCCATTAATGAAACACAATTTATTTTGATAAAGAATCCTATTGGTAATGCTAAAAATATTATTGGATAGAATATTACCAATAACATTATATATAGTATTAACAAGAGCTAAAGTTTGGAATAAATTGTTCTACTACTCATTGTCTACATTAGGATTGAGGGAAACCAACTAAGATTTTCTTCCCATTGTCAACTGTTGACCATTGAAAAAATTACTGAGAAGCCTATACTCCTCACAATGAATAATCTCCTAGTATGTCTTAAAGATGTTTTTGTGATCCCATATAGACCAGGAAAGATACCATATATAAATCAAATATAACATATTTAATTTAAATTCAAGGGGTAGGGAAGTAATGAATATGTTTTCTTCATCATTGATAGTTCGGGATATAATACATTCCATAAAGATCAATGCAATAATTAGGTCCATAAAAGATGTTCTTGTGAAAGGGTTCAACATTATAATCCATGTCATCTCTTTTATCAAGAAGAATCCAATTTTCATTGATTGTATACAAGGGTATATTTATCTTCCTAAATCATTAGAGGGAATTAATTTTTTTTACTCTAATATCATTCCTTAACACATTTCACATTAAAGGCATCCCTATTCATACATTATTTAATATTTATATGATTTTTCAACTCATACATTACCTTTCTTTCTCGATCGATACCAATATTAAAATAATCACTAGTATCACATTCATGGATATAGTGAATCATAGATTCAGGAATATTAATATATTTCTCCATGAGGCTAAATTTCTCAGGACTCCATATTTTTAAACTTCTCTTATGAACATTAATATTTAAAATACACTCAAAAGAATCATTATAATAGTTAATAGATGTTCATTTTTCTTGAATCACTTTTTTATATTCAGGATGTAATGTATAAGTAATTTTGAATCTAAATGGAAAAAGAGTTTTAGTCTCTTTTAGGAAAATATTTTTCAAAATGGGAGAATGATCCGAGATAATTACAGAAATAGTGGAGCATGAAACAAAATCCTAAACATCAAGATCCAAAACATTATTGAAATCCTTGTCCAATCAACTATCCAAAACCTTACTAAGACCATTTAGTTACAAATAATATTTTTTGTCAACTACTTAGACTTCATGAAGTCAAATACTCTCAATAAATTTTCGAAATTACAAGGTTGAGATAGAGGTATTTACCATGCCTAAATTTTCATTAGGATTTAGAATTGAATTGAGGTCTCTAACAGGATCCAAAGGACACTATAATGTGAAAATTAAATCCAAAATTTCAAGATATATATCTCTTCTTTTTTATACATATTATATGAATAAACATAATAATAAAATTGAGCCATTCCCAAATAATTAAAACTGATTGAAACAATTTTTATATAGACCTAATTATTGAAATTACATCCATTCTCAAATTGGAAAAAACCCATAGCCTTTTGATATCATTATAGAATAGTTTATTACCATATAGTTGATAATTGAAAATGTTAATATAAGTTTAAATCCTTGAAATAATCATGTTGGGATCCAAATACACAATGAATTATAGGCTCGTGTTACATCATAAAAATCCAAAGGGAATTCACTTTTTCGGGATTGGCTAGCCCCTATCAGATCCATAACATAATTTTCATTTTGAATCATGTTTTTGTATAGGGACCCCATTTCTTAACTCCCTAATTATTTTTCCTGGATGATTTACAAATTTCTCTATGCTTCTTCCCATAATTTATTAAACTACTACCTTCATCACTTCATGGAGTTACTAAATTCTGGAAGTCCGTTGAATTTTTGGGATCTAAAAGAGCATGAAAAATACGAATTGGACTACCCTGACGACTATAAATTTTCATTCCCTCAAATATAATTATTATTTAAGCATTAGAATAATTAAAAACTGATATTTAAAAATAAATTTCATTAATTTATATAGATTTAGTGGTTTTCTTGAATTATCCCCCTCATTGGGATCATTTTGGGATTAATTATGATTGATACTACAACCAATAATGTTTGTGTGATGTTATTTGAGGACATTTTATTTCTAAAAACATGTTCAGAACTGCCAAGACAAGAAGTACAATTCTTTTGTGATTCCAAATGTTGTAAACTCTCATTATAATTTAAAAGAGTATGATAATTGAGATTATTTTGATTTCAAGATGGTTTGGATTGTAATCAATATTTCCCGGATTCATCACTATAATTGGCTTAGTTAAATCATTTGAAAATAAGATATTCTTATCAGTGGGGAATAGTCGTGTTGTCAAACTAGTTAGTCACATTAGTTTTAGTTCCAATTATGTTGTCTAGATATGGAGTATTATCATTTCTTCTTACAGTATCCATCGTGGAAGATGTTATGCTATATGTTTCAGTTTTTTTAGAGTTTTTATGGACAATAAGATGCACCACAGTATTGGATTGAAATAATATGTTTCCAAATTCAATATGTGAAGCTAAATGAGGATGATCATGAAAAAGATGTTTCATTATGTATATTAAATAATTCAGGGAATCATGAATATAGATAAGAATTTCATATTGATGAAGTATTACATTCCCTATGACTTCCCTTCTTGGTCCATCAATATAAGTAACAAAATTATGGCAAATAATGTAATTAGTAACCAAAACAGATTTAGAGTAGGTTGATTTCAATACATGGACACCATGAGGACCGTCATAGTGCTTATCCAGTAGCTATATAACATGGTGAAAGACATCATGTGAAATTTGAATATAGATCTCCTCCACCAGTTCAAAAGGTACTACTTTTGCTGTCAATAGTTGACCAAAAGGCCCATGGTTAATTAAAATTTTGGAATAATGAACTAGAGAATGTTTTCTTTCATATTCATCTAAAATAGATTCCCAAGAGATTCCATTGATATTTTTTATGAAATATTTTTTTCATTCTTCATCAAAAATGTAACACCCCAAGCATCCATGGTATACTTCTCTTTGAATAATACAATACCGTGTGTTGTACGCAACTTCGAGTTCTAACACACAACGACCAATTAAACGAGACGTTATGAATAGTAATACCCACTTTTTAAAATATTAAAATTTTCATTTCTCATAATGGATTTCATTTATGTATTTGAAATATCAAAATTTAGCTTAGGGTGATGTTTTCGTATTTTTATGAATACATTCAATTTTTTATGAATAGTGAAAAACAATGCGTTATTGTTTAAACCCTACATTTTATTTAAATAAGTATTTATTTTATTTATAATTATTTTATGTGAAATTAGATATATAATACCAATATATGTTCAATGTAATTTATTAGAGTCATTTTATAATAAGATATTGTATGGAACTTTTTACTGTCTTTTACCCACTTTCTAGGAGCATTTGAAAATTTTAATAAAACATAATTTTACAAGTTTTGTGAGTTGATTTTAAAAAATTAAAGAGACATGGTTGACATCATTAAGTAAAATGTGGTTCAATAAGATGAAAATAATTTTTGGTCAATAATATCTTTTGAATTTTATTTACCACAGTTACAAGTAAATAGGGAAATTAAAGGTAAAATGATATTATAATTACCAAAACACATGTTCTAATTCTATTTTATGAGTTAAATTAGACCAAAAACATCCTTTGGAATAAAATATGATCCTTTTGGTTCACTTGTATTAGATTAGGACACATATTAATATTTTATTTAAATAAGATTTAAAATAGTTAAATTCAAATTTTCATAACTAAAACATTTTTAATATAGTGTTATACATATTATAAATTTGAATATAAATATTTATTAGAAATATAAAACTATTTCCTATATAATAGTATTTTATTTACTTTTTTTAGGCATTAAATAATAACATTTATTTATGACACAATAATGTTGCAGTTATTTCTTTATTAATCAAAAATTAAAATAATTGATATTTTAAATATCCAAATAAATATAATTTGAGTCTTTTCATGAATTACACTAATATTATAAGTTAATATGACATGTTAGGGTTGATTCAATGAATTTTGTTTGATGTAATCATTTTTTTGTGACTTTATCAAAAAAATATCAATTATAGTCAAAGATGACATAAAATAATTTTAAAAAATTACTATATTATTAAATGATGTAATATTCATAAAAATATATGTTTCATCCAAAGGACTTTAATAATGATATATATGTCATTAATGAACCAATTTGGGTTCCTTTGTCATTTTATAGTAATTTTATTAAACATAAAATATAAAAATACACAGAGACATAGAATATGTTAAACTCTTTAACCAGGAGTTAAATCTAAATGATAAGGTTAATATAGTATCCTAAACATGTATAAAACCTATTAATTGAGATTAATTCGACCCATAAACATCTCAGGCTCGAAATAAATTCATTTGGAGACATTGGAAACTGAATATGATTGTATAATTAAATAATATTATAATATTTCCCTAAGGTTCCCCTCACATATCTTAAAAAATGGAACATCCCCTTCTATCAAAATTACACCTTCATTACCTTTTGGATCTTCCAACCCCTACCCAAATATCCTCCCAAATTCCTTATATTTAACCTAGAAAACTTACTTTGATCAGAAAGCTAACCTAAGGATCCCTTTAGATCAATTCAAAAATAAGCACCTGAAGGAGAGGTAATAATTTCACCACACTTTTTCAAAGTTCTTTTCTTCTTCTACATCCACATTATTTGTTATTACAATACCAAATAATAAATCCAGTACCTTATGCAAACTATTATGTTATTATAAATTTGGTACAATCATATTCATTATTCCATTTATCCTATGAATGGCATGTCACCACACGTGTGTACATATGGCTTTCAGTCTCCACATCCTGGTGTAGTTTGTTATTCAAACACTTAATTATTTGGATGCGTATAATAATGAGTATTACTAATTTAAATAATAAATATAATATTTTAATGATTATATATATATAATACACTATCCAATTACACACTATTTCACCATCAACATAATGATATTATCGCGTGTGTGTACGTGCAGATTGTTTTCTCCATGAATTTTATGAGCTTCATTCCTCGTTGTAATAATTTAAGTATAATTTTCATTTTATGATTAAAAATAATGTTTAAGAACATAAAATAATTCTAGATATTAATCAAATACAACCTATATATAACAATCATGGCTTACATAACCAAGCATATAAAGGAAACAAAATCAGTTAACACCTGAAACAATGATAGTACAAAAATATTATTAACAAATCAATAGTAGAAGATCATATATGATACTATATTCATATTGTTATTTTTTTAATTTATAAACAATGTTCTAACTATTATATAGAAGGTTAAAAAACCACTGACTAAGGAAATGTAAAATGTAATGGTTAATTATACAATCTCTTTATTATCTGAGATTGTTTGTACGTGAGTATCTACTGGGACCTCTTTATCATCCACATATGTTTTTCTTAAAAATGTATTTCAAAACGTTTTTACTATTTCATATAATATGGTATAAATTCATTTATACCCCTTTTATAATATTTATCAATATTTAATAATGTAATATTTCATACATTTTCCAAACAGGGTACTTTACAACCCTTTTAGAAAAAATAAAGGAAAGAATATATTTTAACTTATACAGAGGGTGCAGCCATTTTCCTCTGTTATAACACCATCGAAGCTTCACTTACAAACTTATAAGAATATTTTCAATGTAATTGTTTTATTTTATAATTATATGACTTTTGAATGATTTCAAAATAGAAAGAGATATTTCTCTCAAATAGTTTTGATTTCATCTATGTCAACATCCTTTGATGGATTTTACAGATGTTTGAAGTTGATTTATTATGATACAATATTTCGTATTATATTTATGGTTTTGTGATATTTTTTACTATGGATGTGTTATTTTTATACCATTCATGGTTTATGGTTAATGTATTAACATTTAATATGATATTTCTAATATGAATGTTTATGTTATGTTTCACCCTTTTCATATAAGGAATGCATTATAATTAGTAAGTTATGGTTGGAGCCCTTTATAGCTACTCGATGAATAGGTAGGTCTCATGAGACAAACTAGGGTCTTGTTATAATCCCTTGACCAATTATTAATTTGTATTCTTGGCATGAGGCCTTGATTATGTGGTTTTGATGTCCGTAATTATACATTCCATCATTATGAATTTGGCTATTGATATTGCATGTGACTATTTGACTAGTAGAATATCCATGTGATTAAATCAATGGAATTATTTTGTTTTATATTTTCCATATTATGATGAGGTTTAAGTTTAAAAGTCTTTTGATTTAGTCTTATACATTGGCTTAAATGTTTATGCTTATTTAGGAATGTTTCCGCTATATTGTAAACCTTTCTGAGCATCTGATATCACACTTTTCTATATTTTATTTTTCCAATGATGTGAAGAAGTATATTAAGACTGACCTATGGGGATTTTCTTTGGGATATGAGTGTGGAAAATGTAGACAATATTTTTGTCATTTTTAATTTTAAAATGTAATGTAAAACTCATGAATGTATCTAGTACTTCCATGGATAATAAATTAATCGGTATTTCGAGACTTTATCATTTGTGATCATTCCAATGTTACGTAATAATGCACTAACTCTGGGTAACTAGGTTCAGGGAGTTACAATTGGCATCAGATAATGTTTATTGCAAAACATTGAAACTATATTTAGAAAAACTCTAATTAGAGAACATTAACCAAATCTAGAATTTGACTATTAGCATATAAGAACTTCCTTGAATTTTGGTAATGTAGATATTTAGATTACTGTTTAAGAAAAACATCCCTGTCTAGATATGATCAGGTAGAGGCAGCTTTGGAACAGATGTACCTAGGAGTGAAAACTCTGAAAAAGAGTTTTGGGTTTGACCTAGGGTATCTTGGTACATTATAACATGCCTTTTTTCACTCTTGGTAATGACACTCTCAGGGTATAATCTTAGGATAATACACATCTTCATTACAATCCATTATGAAGGATTTATGATTATATAATTCTTTAATGAAAACATTTTTATTATTCTGGTTTAAATGCATAAACTCTTCAATTTATGTCAAGTGTTTTATATGTTTTGAATTATGTTTTTGGATTCATAAACTAATTTAATGTATTTCATTGTTTAGAAATAGCCCCTAGTGGAAGGAATGAAAACCGTATCAATGCATGTAATCCTTGTAGGTTTTTTTCTCATACTCAAGAAAAATTTTATGGAGATGGTGATGCAACTGGTGATGATCATCTTATCACCACACTGGGACAACTCACTCACGTTATGATTAATAACCTTTCCTGTATAGAGCACCCTAATCCACAACGCAGAAGATCAATGTTAGATCACTTCATGATGAAACAACCACCAAAATTAAATGGGACTAAAAATCCATTTGTAGATGAGAAATGGATAAGTTCTTTAGAGAAAATATTTCATGATTTAGAGAGTAGTGAAATATAAAAAGTTGTCATGGCAGTTTATCGCCTCACAGGAGATGTAGATCAATGGTGGTCATTATTTAAAAACACAATGGAAGATTAAAAAATATCAAATATGGAATGGATAGAGTTTAAAGATATATTCTTATAAAAAACATTCTTTATAACCATAGAGCGGATATGGAAAGATAATTTTTCAGTCTGAGGAAAAAGGAGGATGGGAATGTCGCAAAGTATGAGGCTAACGTTACAAGGATGGAAAGGCATGTAGCATATTACATACATAATCCAAGGAGTAATATTGAATGATTCTTTTATGGGTTAAAACCATTTATCCATCGATAATTAGTCTCAAAATCCTTCTCATCATACAAACATATTTTCTCATGTGCTAACAAGATAGAAATGGAATTACATAAGGCTTATGACTTTAAAGAAATGCAAGAGAAGAAGAGATCTACTAAACACTCTGAAAATGGGAATAAGTGGAAGAAGGGAAAAGTCCAATATTATGTAGGTGAAAAATGTGGAAGGAAACACCCTGGTACTTTCTGAAGAGAATGGGAGTCTGTTACAAGTGTGGTGAAAATGGCCACCGAGCTCGAGATTTTAATGGGAAGAAAGTGGCTGTCAATATTTAATTCTAATGTTGTAATGCAATTGGACATTATGAAAATGAATGACTTAAGAATTAGAGAAACTTGCCTTAGAAAAGTTCATGGAATCAAGGCCAAGATTATGCGATCACTACTGCTGAGGTTTAAGCTCCAAAAGACGTGGTGGTAGGTAATTTAATTGTTTCCTCAAGTTTATCCAAGGCTTTATTTGTTTCTGGATCATCGCATTGTTTCATATCATCCCAGTTTTCTCAGAAAATTCGATATTTCCAACTTTATTTAACAATCGTGTTTTCATTTTAAACTCTTAAGGGATCTATCATTGCAACAATGTTTTTGTCAATAATTTCCCATTAAAGCATATAAATGTTATTAATCTTTTGATCTCATCTTCATACCCATGATCGAATTGGATATAATCCTTAGTATGGATTGGCTTTCGGACCATGATGCGAAAATTTATTATATGAAGAAGGATGTTACAATTTTCAATGATGATAAAAAGTAACTTATTTATAGATCTGAAACATCACCATCTGATTCTTATCAAGATTCAACCCCAGTAGCTCTACTAAATTCAATTATTGGGGAGTAAGAGAATGAAATAACTTTTTTTGAGGAAAGGAATGTTTAAAAAGGGGATATACCTATTATGAAAGAAATTATTAATGTGTTTTTAGAAGATTTTCATGGACATAATCCAGAAAGATAAATTGAGTTTTCCATTTATTTTATTCCTTGTTCAAGGACCATATCTAAGAACCATTTTAGAATATCCATAGTGGAATTTGTGGAATTAAAGAAAAAAAAGAGGAATTGAGTAATAATGTATTTATTCTCTCCAGTGTTTCTCCATGGGGTGCCCCCATTCTTTTTGTTAAGAAAAAAAGATGGATTCATGTGGTTTTTCATTGTCTACAAGGACGTCAATGGTATAATAATAAATAAAAATCATCCCCTACCTCGTATTGATTATTTATTCAACCAACTTCAGCAAGCTCAATATTTTTCAATCATTGATCTTCAATTTGGATATCAGCAGTTGTGTGTAAAGAAGGAAGATATTTCAAAGACATCATTTTGAAACATGTATGGGAATTATGAGTTTATAGTAATGCCTTTTGGGATGTCAAATGCACCCCATACTTTCATGGATCTAATGAACAATGTTTTAAAGGAATATATTGATGAATTTTTAGTGATATTTATTGATGATATATTTTTATACTCCAAAATATACGATGATCATGAAAATAACTTGTGCATTATCCTAAAGACTTTAGATGAAATGAATTATATAGGATGTTTAGAAAGTTTAAATTTTGGCTTCAAGAGATTTATTTTCTTATCCATATTATTTCTATGGATGGATTCTCTATTGATATATATAAGAAAAAAGAAATCCTAGAATGGTTGCCACTAAAAAGTATAATCGATGTACACATTTTTATTGGTTCAGTAGGTTATTATTATTGCTTCGTCCTGAATTTTTCCTGATTGGCTATCCCATTAACCAAGATCACATGTAAAGGGGTTTAATTTTTTTGGAAAAAAGATTGTGAATAATGTTTTGAAGAACTGAAGATAAGATTAGTCAATTCTCGTATCTTGACGATACCATCAACGAATAATGTGTGTGTTATTTATAGTGATCAATCAAATAAATGACTTGGTCGTGTCCTTATGAGGAATGATAGAGTTGTTGACTACGATTTATTGTAGCTAAAAATCATGAACAATACTATCCCACTCATGATATTGAGTTATCATCTATAATAGTTTCTCTGAAGATATGGAGACACTATCTCTATGGTAAAAAATGTGAGTTATATACTGATCACAATAGTTTTCAATATATTTTTTCACAAAAAGAACTCAACCTGAGGAAAAGGAGATGGCTCGAACTACTCTTGGATTATGATTGTACCATACGCTACTACCAAGGGAAGGAAAATATGGTGGCAGATGCATGGAGCAGAAAGGATCATGGAGTTTTGAACAATATGAGTATTGAAAGGGATCCTTTGATCATGGATATTGTAAAGATGGGTATGGGAATAATTATGGAAGGTGAAACATAAATAAATTTTCAAATGGTTTATAAAAAATCATTACAATAAAGGTAAAAAAGTTCTCAGACTTTTGATGAGGAGTTTCAAAATAAAATTAAAATTGTGAATGATAGGAGATTGATCGACTTCATATACAATGATGGGATTTTGAAATTTGGGAATAGGCTTTGTGTTCCTGACATTCCTGATCTAAAAATAGAATTGTTGGATGATGCTCATATAATTAATTTTTCTATACACCCTAGCAGCACTGAGAGTATAGATATTTGAAGGAAAAGTTTTGGTGGGACAACATGAAGAGAGAGATTACTGATTTTGTGTCGAGATGTATAGTTTTTCAAAAAGTAAGAGTTGGAAGAAAACATCTTATAGGAGTCATGCAACCTATTCCCATACCTGAGAATAAATACGATGATATTACGATGGACATTTTCATGGGGATACCAAAGGATATTATAATAAATGATGCAATATGGGCCATTGTTGATCATCTTACCATGTTAGAACATTTTCTTGCTATATTTTTTTATTTACCACATGACCACTTAGCAAGACTATATATTAATTAATTTGTAAGACTTAATGGAGTACCCATATTTACTGTTTCTTATCATGATCCCCATTTTATATCAAGATTCTAGAAAAGTCTTCAGAAGTCCTTGGATACTGAACTTTGTTTGAGAAATGCCTACCACCCTCAAACTGATGGACAATCAAAATGGACTATTCAAATATTAAAAGTCATGCTGAGAGATTTCTCACTTGACATTCAAGGTATGTGGGATCAATATTTAACTCTGGTAGAATTTTCCTATAACAATAGCTTCTATTAAAGTATTCCTATGGAACCATATGAAGGGTTTTATGAAAATAGATGGCGCACACCAACTTGTTGGGATGATATTGGTGAATGAAAAATCATAGGACCATAACATGTTTGAGAAACAATGGAAAATGTGAAGATTATCCTAAATGGTTTTATTTGAATGAGGGAATAATGTAACTCCCCAAGCATCAATGGTACGCTTCTATTTGAATAATACAATAGCTTATGTTGTACACAACATTGAGTTATAACACACAATGACCAATCAAAATAGCCATTAGGGATAGTAATACCCACTTTTTGAAATTTTATATATTTTATTTTTCAAAATGGATTTAGTCTTTGGATTCAGAATTTCAAAATTAGCTTAGGGTGAAGTTTTGGTATATTTCTTAAAACATTCAATGTTTAAATATTAGTGAAAAACATTGTGTTATTTCTTAAAACTGAATATTTATTTAAATATTTTTTATTTTATTAAAATTTATTTTAAGTAAAATTAGATACATAATAACTACATATGTTCAATGAAATTCATTTGATTCCTTTTATAATAAGATATTTTATTACACATTTTACCGTATTTTACCCACCTTCTAGGAGCATTTGGAAATTCACAGAAACAATAATTTTACCGATTTGCGAGTTAGATTTCAAAAATCCTAGAGACAAAATTGACATTGTTATGTAAAATCTAGTTAAATAAGATAAAAATGATTTTTGGTGAATATTAACTTTTGACATTTATTTACCACTGTTAAAATTAAATAGGGTAATTAAAGGTAAAAATGATATTTTAATTTCCCTAAAAAAATTCCCAATTTAATTGGATCAGTGAAATTCAACCAAAAATTTTATTGGGAATAAAATATGAACCTTTTGGTCCACTTGAAATAGATTAGGAAACTTATTATTATTTTATTTAATAAAGAGTTTAAAGTCATAAAATCAAGTTTTAATAAACAAACATTTTTTAATATATGGTTATACATAGGATAAATTCGACTATAACTATTTTTTAGAAATATAAAATGATTTCCTAAATAAATTTTATTTTTATAATTGTTAGACAGTTAATAATAAAATTTATTTATGATACAATGATGATGTAGTAATTCCCTTATTAATGAAAAATTAAAATAATTGATGTTATAAATATCAAAATAAATGTAATTTGGAACTTTTGATGAATTCCACTAATTTTATAGCATAATATGACATGTTAGAGTTGATTACATGTATTTATTTTTATGTAATCGTGCTTTTAATACTTTAAAAAAAAGAAAATACCAAATCGGGTCGAATATTTCCTTAAATAGTATTTAAAACAAAGAAAATATTATTAAAAGATATAATATTCCTATAAATCTATGTCTTTCCCAAATGAATTAAATAATGATAAATATGTAATTAATGAACCACTTGGGGTTCATTTGGAATTTTATATTATGTTTATTAACCATATAATATAAAAAAACAAGGAGACATGGTAAATGTTTAACTAGTTAACCCAGAGTTAAATCTAAAAGATAAGGTTAATATGGTAAAATAAACTTCTATAGAAACTATTGGTTGAGGGGAATTAGACCCATAACCAGATAAGTCTCAAAATAAAATCATTTTGAGCCATTAGTAACAAAATATGATTAAATAATAAATAATATTTCAATCTTTTCCTAAGGTTCCCCTCACCACTCTCATAAAAGGGCACTTCCCCTTCTCTGAAAATGACACCTCCAATTCCTTTTGGCATTTCCAAAACCATCCCAAATATCCTTAAAAATTATTTCAGTTCAAACTAGATGCCTTACATTGATCAGAATGCCATCTTAATAATTTTTTTGATCATCTCAAAAGGAATCACTTAAAGTAGAGGTAATACTTTCACCACCCTTTTTCAAAGATCTTTTCTTCTTCATCTTACTATTTATTTTTTATTCCCATACCAAAATAATAACTCTAGTACCTTTTACATATTGTGATTTTATTATAAATAGGGTATAATAATATTCAATATTCTATACATCCTAGGTTTGGCATTTCACCATACGTTCATACGTACGGCTTACCGTCTCCACGTCGTCGTGTGGTTTTTTATTCAAACAATTCATTATGTGGATGGGTTTAATAATGTGTATATCTAATTTAAATAATAAATATAACTTTATAATGATTATATATATATTATATACCATCCAATTACAAATGATTTCACCATCAATATAGTGATATTGTCTCTCGTGTGTTTGTACAGATTACCGTCTCCATGAACGCAATGAGATTCATTCCCCATCATAATCATTTAAGAATAATTTTAATTTTATGATTAAAAATATTTCTTAATAACTTAATATCATTTTGGATATTAATAGAATACATCCTATCCATAATAAACATGGATTACATAACCAATCATATAAAGGAAACTGAATCAGTTAACACCTGAAACAATGATGCTGCTGATATATATTAAACTAAGAAATATTTGAAGATAATATATGATATCATATTTATATAGTTCTTGTATAATTTAATAAAAAAATTAACTATTCTATGGAGGCTGACAAACCATTGTGTAAGTAAAAGTACAAGTTAAGGGTGAATTCTACAATTTCTTCATTATCCGATATTGTTTATACGTGAGTATCTTATGGGAACTCTTTATCATCCATATATGTGTTTCTTAAAAATGTATTTCAAAACATTTTTACTATTTCCTAGACTATAGGTTAAATTAATTTATACCCTTGTTTGAGTTTTTATAAAATTTTTATAAATTAATATTTCCATCATTTTCCAAACAAGGTATATTACGACCCTTTTCGACAAAATTAATGAAAGAATGTATTTTAACTTATACTACAAGTGTGGCTATTTTCCAATATTACAACCCCTTATAATATTCTCTTACTAACATATATGTATTTTTTCAATGTAATTTTTTTTATTTTATAATTATAATACTTTTAAATGATTTCAAAATAATAAGATATATTTCTCTCAAATAGTTCTTATTTCATCTATTTCAACATCCTTTAATGGATTTAACACTTTTTTGAATTTGATTTATTATGATACAGTCTTCCATATTGTATTTACGTTTTTGTGATATTTTTTACTATAGATGTGTTTTTTTAAACCATTCGTGGTTTATGGTAAAAGTATTAACATCACGTATGCTTGTTTTAATATGAATGTTTATGTTGTGTTTCTCCCTTTTCATGTGAGTAATGAAATGGAATTAGTAAGTAGTGGGTGGATCACTCTATATATTTTCAATACATCGATAGGTCTCGTGAGAAAAACTAGTTACCTGAAAAAGAGATTGAAAAAATATTTATTTTTAGTCTTGGCATGAAGCCATAACTATGTGGTTATGTTGTTTGGAATTAAGCATTTCATCATTATGAATTTGGTTATTGATATTGAAAGTAATTATTCGACTAGTAGAATATCCATGTGAATAAGTAAATGGAATTATTTTGATTTTTATTCTCCATATTATTATGATGTATATGTTTAAAAGGGTTGTTTTAGTCTTATATATTTCCTAAAATGTATATGCTTATTTATGGATGTTTCTGCTATATTGTTATCCTTACTAAGCATCTGATCTCAACCCTTTGAATTTTATACTTTTCTAGGATGTGAAGTAGTATATTATAACTGAACTGTATGGATATTATAAGGGATATGATTGTGGTCAATGGAGACAATGTTGTTGATGTTTTTCATTTTATAATGTAATTTAAAACTCTAGAATGTATCTAGTATATCCAAGGCTACTAAACTAATCAGTCATTTGAGACATGATCTTTTGTGAACATGCCAATTTTAAGTAATAAAGCACTGACTCTGGTTAACTCTGGTCAGGGAGTTACAAAAAAATTTCATGTTTCATCCTTTTTTACTAAATATTTTTTTAAGGATAACTACCTTGCCTTTAGTTCTTCTATTTACATATTTCCTAGCATTATTTTCAGAATAGTGATTAACTTTATTTATTATCACTCTGTTGTTGGATATTTTATTCCCTAAAATTCTTTAGTAATCAAAAATGGAGGAACATACTCGTGTTATTATTTTACCTTTATCCATTGATAATCTGAATAGAAATTATTCACCGCTCATACTTTAGTATCCAAATTAGAAAAAATTATGATTTTTGTGTATAATAAAATTTTATCATTAATGGTTAAAATTATTTATATTTTGGGGAATATGAATTCAAGAATAAATACAAATCACTATTTTAGGATTCAAAAAAATCCCAGTTCAAACCATGTCACTTCTCCCACAATAAGGCAGTTGAATGAAACTGATTTAATGAATCAAAATTGATACCCCAATCAAATATCCTCATATATCCATGATTCAAATGATGTTTACTGATATTATAAAATGAACCATGGTCTTCCTTTAATTTCATAAATAATGTGAAAAATATATTCTGATTCGGACCATCTTCCAATCAGATCCTCCCCTATAATGCGATATTTTCGATTTGAGCTCATCATTGGACCATGGTTTGTCTTCCTTGGAAAACATAAGCTTGAAAAGAATTGACAATTTTCATTAGACAATCATTTATTAAAGTGACACCAGATATGAAAACATTAAAGAACCACCATCCTATATTCTCTTAAAGATATGTGAATTAGGAAAATAATTATAAGAAATATACTAGATATGGAGTTAATCCTCTAATGATATTCCTTTTACTTTTTATGCAGGTGAACATCATCAATGATTTATTTTAGCCTCGAATTTATATTAGATATATGGAATTTCATGTACCAGATCCTTATAGGTAATATTTCTTTTTTGGGTGAAATGATTCCATAACATGAAAAAGACTCAACTTGATGGGGATTTATAGCAGATATTCAACATGATTCATGACCTCTAAAATATACTCATCTTCCCATTGAGATCCATAATACAGTCATTTTTTCTTAAGGATGACTTGATAGTAGAATGATAATTGTAAATTATAAAATAATTTCATATAATATGTTATTTTTTATGTTGTTTTTGAATATATTTATAATAAATAAATATTTATAATATTGTATAATTATCACACATAAAGAGTGATTGGACTTGAGGTTATGGTTTATGTTACAACCACATTTCTATTTTTAGATTATCTATGAAAAATATCCATTTTGGGAAATTTTATAGATCATATCCTTTAAACAACATATGTTTTCTTATTCTTTTTTTATTAATATAATTTGTTATATTATGCATTTTCTTTCATTAATAATTAAAATGATCGATAAATTTTTGTTAATGAAAACTTTGCAATTATTTCCTTTCTAGACAATGAGAATTTTCTTCCATCTTCATTATCTATAAAATTGTATTATAAATGTTCTAAAATATACATGAAATGATTTATAATTCTCAGTTTAATTATATTTATTTTTATTCACATTTCATCCAAAATTAGCCTTTGTAAAAGTTTTCAGAACAACCCATTTTATACTTTTTCCAAATTAATGAAAAAAATGTTTTATGCCCATGTATAATGCATGAAAACGTTATCTAATTATTATGACCATTCATTGTATTGAATATTACTTTAAAAGTTATCTTGTTTATTTTAAATAATGGTTTCAAAAATATTTTTATAATTTATAGATAAAACTGCATTTAAATTAATGGAATTTGTTTTTCTTATTTTCAAAGAAATATTTTACCACCCTTTTACTGGTATTTTTCATCTAATTTAATATCCTTTATGGATTGATATGATTCACTAAGGATATTTAATTTGGATTACATACACATTATTTCTCTCAAGGACTTATGATGATGGGGATTTATGAACTATTCTATGAAACATGTTTCTTTCCCATGTGTTAATGCATTTATAATGAAACTTTTTTAAAACCATTTTATTTTAAATGGCTTATACTATGATGAAATGATGAAATTTTTATGAATATCATTTAAATTCCATGGTATATGATATAATGATATTTTTAATATTTTAGGATCCTTTGGAACATATATTTGTTAAAATAATGAGATGGGTGGGATAATAATAATATTGCCTAACAATTCATTAGATTATGATGGATATCTCATGAGATAATAAGGACTAGAATATGGAGTAAACCTAGTTAATTAATAGAAAAAATATAATAAGACAGTATTTAGAGTAATCATCGACTAAGGAAATGATGGAATGAGGATTGAACCTAATCCACTATGATAGTTTGTATTGTTATCCATGAGTAAGGATATTATTTTCAATGAATTTATGTCTACCATATTAATATTTATTATTATTATAATATGTTCCCATTAATCATGAATAAATATTGATTATCCTATACACTTATGAATTCTGAATTTTTATGACTAAGGCTCATGCCATGATTTAGGATTAATGACCTCTGAATGATTGGGAGTGATATTTTTAAGGTATTATATTGTTCTCATTCCCTTGTATATATCTTATAGTCACTAATGATCATTGATTGATATCTTTTATGTTGAACATTATTGAGATTCTGAGCTGACCCTTTCTTAAGTTTCATTTCCCCATGTTATGAAGAATGGTTTTATGTAGGGTATTTATAAGAAGTTTACTATTTGAGAAGAAAAATGTGAGATATATTGAAGATCATTGATGAAAACATATTCTTACACATATAATCTAAAAATACAATAAAAATTTGCGGTTCTTAAGAATTGTTTATTTTAAAATGTATTTAATATTCATATATAATTATTTAATATTTATTTATGTCATTCTTGAATCACCTCGCATTATAATAATATATATATTTTCTATTTTTTTTAAAAAAAATAAACAAAATTGGCTTGTTATAATAATTCATTATTTAATAGATTTATTATATGTTTTTATTGGGAATCTAACTGATAAATATTTAATGTCGATCAATATATACCCCTTATTTTATCTGAGAACATTTATTATATTTTCATTATATTTTGGACCATATTACCAAAATAATAACACTTCATATTGTTTCAAATTTGATAGAAATTTTCAAATTTTATCAAAACATTAATTAGATTAATTTAAATAATATAATTCTTTTCTTTAAGGATGAATAATTATTTGTGATTAAATTTATTCAATAGACCAAGGGATAAATTTGAACACATGAGGATTAATGGAGGGCCATAACGTAAAAAAATATTTAGGCATGGTAGTTTTGAACTTCCTATACTAAAAAGTCCATAACATGGTCTAGGTGGACCTAGTTGTGATGATTCTTGTATTATTTGAAATATGAATCAAATCCAGAGGAAAAAATTATAAATAAAATTAATATTCAATCCAAAAGAAGGGTATATAGGAACATAAAATTGAAGATCTAGATTAATAGGTATGTTAACCCACCCCAATATCTCCATAAATTATTTTGGACCAATATGAAATGTATGTTTAATGAATGGAATATCATAACTTGTTATAAAATGAGGATAAAATATATGGATATGGAAGAGTTTATGGGATTTCAATATAATCATATTTTAATTATTTCTCCTTTTATGATGTTCTAATAACACTATCATCATCAGATGATGGACATGATATAAATCCCAAACATTAACATTTTATTTCATGAAGGGTCTTTATAATTATTGTATTACATGTTGATATTTTTCTTCCGATAAGAGATTGTTGGCTACCCTCTCTAGTATTAATATTTTTAATAATTACAAATCATGTTCATTCTTATTAATCATGTAAAAACATTTCAACCGTGATTATTTAAGATTCATGATTTGAAATTTTTTGTATCTATGATCACGTATAAATTTGATACATTTTGTTAATATTTGTGTTGTATGATAGTTCAAAAAAAATATTTTCTAAGTGTTATAAAATGACATCCATAGAAGAGATGACATAACGACAGTTCAACCGAGCCACAGACAGATGGCTTACGGACACAGATGACCTACCAATACACATTACCTACATATGTAGATGGCCTACCATAAGATCAAATGACCTACCTAAATAGATGAACTACCGATAAAGATGACCTACCCTCAGTTTAAATGAAATATATATTCAGAGTGCTTCTAACGCAAGGACTCACCAATAGATTAAACGAGTCACCGATGAAATGAGTCATAGATACATGGATTGACCGGAAGAATGAAACACTGAGGTAATGTGTCACCACTATATGGGAAAATGATATAGGACTCAGTGGTATACTTTTTAAAATTTTATTTATTTAAAATTTCATTTAACGGTCATGTTTTTATTGTTTCAATGCCACAGATTAATTTAATTATTTTTTGCAGACATCATAAATGAGGCTGTAATAAGTACAAGTTAAATCATCTACCATTAAAAATTCAAATTGATGGGATAATAGAATATATATACAAAAGAAGAGTTCATAAAAGAGTAGACACGCACAAAGAAACGTCGACACACATACACAACATGAAACAAGCAGACCCCCCACAAGCAGCACACATAAAAGAAGAACACATGACGAATAATTCATTCTGGTTTTCTGTGAACCAGAGAAATGTGGTTAATATAGTTCCATCATATTTTCATCATCTAACTAATCCAAAGGAGAAGAAAATCTCCCCCTCATGGAATATATAACACATTGCTCCTCAAGACTCTATTTTGAATGTCTATTTCAAGAAGAGGACTCGTGCTTCATCTATGATACATCAAAGAGTCAATAGCTGAATTGGATAACACTTAGAGAATTTTTTCTCCCTTCTTAATATATTCTTAACAATGTGTACTATTTTACTAAACATTTTAATCGTGTGTGTGTGTCTGTCTGTAAAAAAACACACATTGTCTGTTGCACTAAACTAGTAGATAATAGATATAGAGACCCAAGATTGATGTACATTGACATTACATTTATTTTTCAGAATACATAATACTGGACACAAATAGATTCCCAAATACTATATTTGTTTTTTTCCTTTGGAAACATAGAACATAATCTTCTAATAATGGTGAAAGATCTTTAACATCTCCTATAAAGATCTTCCCCTTTCATTTTCCTACCTAAAACATTTCTTTATATCCAAGGGAAATGAAAACATATAAAGGATGATTGAAAATTATCATTAAGGGTAAATATGGAAAACATAAAACAAACCATAAAAAATTGAATGTAAAAACATGAATATAAATATGAAACATTAAAATATTCATTAATGAAATAAATCTTGGAGGTATGTAAGGTATGGATCATAATGGAACATTATCAATGATAGAATAGCATTGGAAATAAATATGTAAGGGTGGGAATCTAATAAGAACATAATTTGGTTTCCATATTATCCAATTCATTGCATTCAATACCATCAATGTGGACATTTTCCATTACAAAATAGGGTTTACTTGTCGTTCCATGCAAGTATTACTGAACCAGATTAAATTTCCATTCCATTAATGTGTATCTCATGAGATATAAATATTTACCCAATGAATTAGAGTGAGATATAGTTCCTACCCATCTCATAATGATATCATTCTTACATGTACCACAAAAACAAAAAAAAAACACTCATCATAACATAACCCATGAAAAAAATGGGATTCTTAAACCTCAATTCAACAAAACCTAATCCTTATAAGATAAATGGACTACATGAAAAATAATTCCATCATATACACAATAAAATCAAACTAATAATATTGAAATAAACATAAACCTTTGTAATCTTATATGTAAAATAATTTTGATAAAACACTTTCTCTTAATTCTTGAGGAAAATATCATGTATTCTTCAAAAACATTACCTTTTTGCAAAATGCCATGAAAATTTAAATAAAAATAATTTACATAAAAATACCCTTGTAACTGTTTAGGGAAATCATCATGGAAATATATAGTTATTTATATATAAACATAATTTTATCCTATATAAGTGAAAAAAACATTCATCTCGTTCTTTTTCTAGAAAAGTCAAAAAGTAGCGTATGTGGTAAAAAATGAATGATTCCTTCCATACCACATTGTAAAAGTAAATAAATCAGTAAAAATGAATTCAAATTTATATATATATATATATTAAACATTTAATGAAAACATTTTTATAGAACATGGACAGGGAAGATAAATAAATCCCCATTAAATACTTACGTATAAACAACATCGGATAAAATGATACTGCAAAATTATCCATTACCATAGGTCTGATATGTTTCGTATGTATCCAAACATCCTGTATAATTATTTAAATAATGTTAATTATTTATTCCAAAATCATTAAAAAATTTATGATAACATTTATGACCATATATTTATCTTTTTTCTAGGAAAATTTCATTTTTACTTGTTATTCGGGTACTAACTGCTTTATGTTCTTATGTAAGTTTTTTCAAATAAGTTCTTAATACTCTTTTTAGGTAATGGTTATATCATTAAAAAATATCATTATTATAATATATATAATATTATTTTCAAGAAATTCATTTATTTAATCAATTTTTAATGTAGATTATGTAGAATGAATCAGATCGAACAATGGAAATGGTAAGTTGTATGTACCCATGAGAAACAATATCGTTAAAATAATTGTTGAATGGTATTGAATAGGATGGTGTATAGTGTATAAGAATTAAAATAATGTTATATTAATCATATATAGTTATTATTTTCACCATTGTACCCATCTATGTAAGGTGGTGGTGAAAAATAGATTTCCCCACAGAGTTGAGACGGTAAGTTGTACGTACACACGTGTGGTGATTTTATTTTTCTTAGCATGTATAAAAGGTGAAATAGGGTTGTGTAATATTTAAAATAAAATATAATTATATTAGTGATACTGATTTTATTAATTTATTATTAAAAAATAAATAAGAGGAAGTAGAGGAAGAAATAACATTGAAAGAATCCGTAGAAGAGATTACCTCTTCCTCTACGTGCCTCCTTTAAATTTTCTCTTAAGTTACTAGAGATTGTATTTTGAGAATACCATAACCAATAAAATGTAACTAGGGAAGTTGATAATAGAAAAGGTTATGGGTTGTTTCAGCATGAAGGCCCAAAATGGGGTGAATAGGTGAGGTAGGAGGTTCCCTTTTATAACATAGTAGAGGGTCACTTTAGGATACTCTCAAAATATTTTTTATTATAAATTAAATTTTTATTAAAAATGGTCCAAACCGTATTTAATTATAATATAATATTATCTCTATTTGAATACACCTCTTAAAATTATTTTTAGAGAATTTTTCGATATGTTTTTATGATTATCTTTTTTTAACCCTTTTTCTTCCCTTTCTAATTTTACTGTGATATCATGTTATTTAAACATTGTGGGTTAATGTAATTATCATGTCATGTAAAATGACCAAAAAATGTTTTTTATGAAATATTTGGATTTATTTTAACAATTTAGTATAATATTATATTTTTAGGAGTTAAAAATCATTTAATAAACTATTTTATGTTTTATGTTATGAATTATGTCAATTTTAGACATTAATCATACATGGATTAAAAATTCATGACCACTTGATTCCTTCAAACCAAAGTCATCAAATAATCCATAATATTTAATTTTTATCTAAAAATTTCGTGTATGTCATAAAAAATTTCAAATTAAATTGATTTTAATATTTCTAAATTTATTTATCTGAATCTTTCATTGATGAGGTAATCACTACAACATAATTGTGTCATACATAAATATATTTATCTAATATCTAAATATTATAAATAAAATATAATGATGTATTTAATATTTTTAGATTTCTAATGACTATTTATAGATATAGATATCATCTTTATAACCCTTTTTTAAAATCAATTAATAAAAATATATATAGTTAGGCTATAATTATCTTTATTTTAAATTAATTTTTATAAAATGTAATTTTTACATTCAAGTAAATCCATGGGGTCCCAAAATCGACACAGGGGTTCCCATGGTGGGAAATATATTATCTAATAGAATTATTACATGTGTTAGGGTAGTTTAATATTATTATGATATAACTTTTTACCCTTATATTATAGATTTATGATTTAAACATCATAAATAAAATAATTACTGGAGTTACAATTCATAATGTCCAAAAATAAAATGTCACTATTTACAAAATTTGAACCGTCTAATTCCGAATATGTAATATATTTTTTCAAATTAGAAACATTGAAGTTTAAGGAATAAATTTAAAATTAAATACCTATTGTCAAAACCAAATAGAAGGTTTTCTAAAAAGTAATAACTATCAAAATATTTACATGTGTTTATGTCCAATTTAAAAGTGAAATTACTTAAAATGAAAAACAATTGGATTAAATGATAAAAACATAATCCAATTACACTTTAAAACCAATTAAAAACATAAAATAACTATATAAATACATAAAATAAAAAGGAAGTTTCGAATTAAACTGCATAAATTTTTAACTATTCATTAAAATATTAATTTTATTAAAAAAAATAAAACAATTCAGTAAAATTATACTATTATGTCCCAATTCTAATTAAGAAGTTCATTTTGTCAAATTTAGCTTATGAAAGTGTCAAAACTATATTTAAAATGGGTGCCTCTTCAAAAGGCGATAAAAATGCATTTTTTAAAAATAATTCTTTTATCAAAAACATTGATTTCATTTGTATAACATTTTCTATAAAATGGGTCATATGAATGCTAATGTAATATAAAATTCAAAAGTTTGTTATTACTATTGATAATGGGTAGTTTATATCCCATTAAATAATAATATTTCAATATTATATCATTGGTTAGTGAAACGTAGTATCATGTACAACACAAGCTATTGAGGAAGGTCTCTCTTGCATGTAACACAAGCCAAGTCAGTGTCATGTGTAGTTCAAGATTCCTTTGGTGTTGGGTATAACATAATCCAAACTTTTTTCATTCATACATAGAAAATAATATATACTCATTGTTGCATGAAATAAATTCTATCAAAATAACATGAAATTGTGTGCAACACAGGCCAAAAATAGTGTTGCATATACTGAAATCTAATATTGTGTTCTGTATAGTGCATGATAATATTCGTGTAACATAGAAAACAAGACACAAATTAAATTAAAAGATTCCATCTCATAAAATCTCAGGGTGTTACATTTTACCCCCTAAAAATAAATTTCTCCCTCGAAATTCATTGGGGTTATAAACGGTTTCCTGCATGATCATTTTTTCCATGGAAACCCACATCATTAAAAGGGATACAAAAAATTCATTTTAAAAAGGAATGTTAGAAACATAACGGTTACCCAAATTAACTCATCACCGGGTTTCCACATATGGGAACTTTGGTTGAAAGTGAAAACATGGATATGGAAGAGAAATCTAACCATCACATTCTGATGGATAGTGATAGAGAACAAGGTTTGGAGAATGTTAACTACTAGAAAGAGATAATTATGTGATGATTTAAGTGACCATATGATTCATCGGATAAGAGGGTACTTGGGAAAAAAATTCAATCAATAAAATTTCCCTAATGCTAATGAATTTTGCATGATAATAAATACTTACATTATTTTGGTGCTATCTCGCTATCATTTGTGCCTTGAACAATTTCCACTTCATCTCTTATTTAAATAAATGAAGTCAAATTTTTCATTCTTGATATGTTATGAGATCATGCAGTAGAATGATAGGTCATTCCATATGTCTATATCAAAATAAGGTTAGCACAAGTTATCAAATATACATAAGTCCATTAATGGTGAGATTATTCATGTATGGTTCTAAAATTGGACTTATAATTACCATATCATACTTATTTATAAAATAAAACTAATTTATACTAACAAGGGACTTCCTTTAGGATATTGGTAGGAAATTTACGTATGTCTCACTTCTACTTTGGGTTTGATTCTTGAAGCCTTGTCCAACGTGGTGGGTTTTCACCCATCCTGTGGGTTGTCCTTTTTCTAAAACTATACTATTATAACATTCTAGAAGAAACTTTTTAGCCTTAAACAATAATATTTGGTGTCCAAAGTAATCCATTTCAACCATTAGGCTTATCCAAAATACTTCTCACATTACAAAAAAATGCAAGAAAGGTCATGTAATAAGCATGTGAAGACTATCATTTATCCCCCATATATCATAAGATATAACTTTTTGGTCATATTCCAATTATTTTAATGGATTCATCTTGTATTCTTTTGAGTCATGGTAATAACCTAAATTTACATTTATCATCATTAAAAACATTCATGTTTCCTTATTCCAAAATATATTGGATATATTCCATAATTCCCAAAAGGATTAATACTTCATCCATGATAGTGTAACCGTTCTGTCACTAACTTCATAATTAGATATCAAGATACAAGCATCATCCAATTTACTTATTCAAATACATCATTATCTTTACATAAGGGACATATTAAGGGTTATCTTAAAATTATTCATGTGTTCTCCAAGTATATAACCTTACCCTTAAATCACATTTCTGTATCCTTAGAACTATTTACCATATCCTTTCCAATCCTTAATGAAGAATGTATATTGAAATCACATATATATTTCATGATTCATATACCATAATCTTTGAACTACGAAACATATACACCTCATTTATCCAACATTACTCTTCAACCATTACATAGGATCCATCATCTTCATCTTTCCGAAAATATTAATCATGGCTTAATGTTTCTAAACCACAAGATTCTTAGGTATAATGTAAAAAATACTGGTTGAACATCATATACCATTCACTTGTCATTTACAATATCTTTATCCTCATCAGTATGACCAATAATTGTACCATCATCATGATTCTCTTAATGATATTTCCTCTTAGGAAATTGATCTTCAAAATTCCCATTAATTCTACATCTAAAATAATCAATGGTTTGTAAGAACACTGGTTTTTGGTATGGGTCAAAATACCGACCCTGTTTGAATTTTGGATCAGTTTTGAGAAAACTAGAGAAACTGAAAAATTTTGGGATAAACTTTTACAGTTAAGAAGGTTGTGTAGGTGCTCACGGTTGGCGCACGGTCTGAAAAAACCATGTGAACAAACCATGCGAATCTCTGAGTGAGACAGTAGGCTCTTCACGGGCGGCACAATGTTTTCCAAACAGTGCATGTTGCTCGTGCAAAGTTCCTAGGTGAGGTAGTGGCAACCGCACAGTTGGCGCACGGTTTGCCAAACCGTGTAGGTTAACCGTGCTACCAAAAAAAATTAGGTGTTTTATGTTTTGGGCCACCAGGGAATTCCCATTCTCCTTTTTTTCTTCCTTCCACTTGGGGCTTATGTGGGGAGAGCTGACTGGACCATCAAATCCCTCCTAGATCTTTTTCTGAACATCTTTTGGAGCATCGTTCGATTAGTTGGAACCCCCTCGGTAAGGCATTGATTCCTCTTGAGCCATTATTTTTGATATTTGTACTATATTCAGTTGTTGTGGTTTGAGAGGTTATGATTCTTCTATAGATGTAATGTGTCTTAGAACTAATTGGAGGATGATATCGAAGGAGTAAAATTTTACTATTATGAGGTAGGTAGTGTATATCTTCTTTTGTGTTTTCGTGGTCATTTGGGTGGCATGGCCTATTCCGCATATTTGGGTATTTTGAGAGAGACCCTAAATTATCTTGTATTACATTTCAAATTTATTATTAGACCTATGGGATACCTTGGGTATTCCATTTTTCCGGTCTTGATTGAGTAGGGTCGGGCGAGAGGTAGTTGCTCACATGGGGAATTTTGGTCGGGGTGCCAAAATGATAACACATGAATTGTATTGCTTTAAACTGTTAGGTTTAGTTATTTAAACCCTAATATGAATTCTTGGAGACCTTAGAAATTTCATTTCTTGAATGGGACAACACATGCTTAGTGAAATTCATCTGTTTAGATGGTTTCCCTTGTTATGTGTTCTGTTTAAATGTGTTTTATATGTAATTGCTAAATTGCATCTTCTGGACCCCTTGGGTGGTGTTGGGGATGGCCCAGATATTGTTAAGTGATGTTGATCATAGATTGGGCTTGGCCCAGGTCACATTGGGTGGTTTTGACCCTGAGATTGGGTGTCATGGACGCCGGCTTGAGGTAGTACGACTGTCAGGTTGGGCATGGCCCGAGTTACTAGGGTGGTTTTGACCACAGGATTGGGCGTCCTGGACATCGGCTTGAGGCAGTACAACTTTAAGGTTGGGCATGGCCGGAGTTACAAGGGTGGTTTTTACCACAGGAATGGGTAGCATGGACGTCATCTTGAGCTAGTATGACTGTCAGGTTGGGCATGGCCCAGGTTACTAAGATGGGAAGGCCATTAGACATGAGTGGTATGGTCACAGGGACACGAGGTGTCATATGTGTGGTGGATTAGGTACTATTTTGGTTATTACCGGTCACCCAGAACATTGATTAGTGTGCACACATAGATACTCCGTGATGATGTGGTTTTGACCAGTCGTGTGGGTAGTGGCCCCCATTGATGTGGTTGAGTTACTTTGGTTGGGGTTGCTTTCCATAAGAAGCCACATGGGAGGTGAGGAGCCTCTAGGGGATAGAATTAAGGCAATCAGGTTGGGGGCTGGGGCTCTTCGTGATTTGAGGGTAGGTATCGATGTCCCTACGATTACGTATTTGAGGGTGGATATCACCATCCTTCCAATTACCTGATTTGAGGGAAGGTATCGTTTTCCCTCTGGTTATTTATTTGAGGACAAACTTTGTTATTCATTGGGGTTACTTCTTGGGCACACCTTAGAGACATTGGTACGTGCGGCACGAGGTGTCAAGAGGCACAATGTGCCGAGTTACTATTCTTGGACGTGTCTTCGGGACGTCGTTACTTAAGACACGTGGTTTCATGGGGCACATGGTGCCAGTTTACATGATATAGATTCCGGCGTTGGCCGAAGAAGGTGAAATTACATGGTGGCTGTTGAGCACTAGTGGAGTTTGTGTTTATTTGTGCATCGTAATATTTACTATTTTCCTTATAAAGGCATGCATGTTTAAACACTTATATTTGATACGCACCGTTGGGTGGTATCTTACTGAAATTTGTCTCACACCCTGCACGTGCTCATTGGGACGCGTGCAGACTTTATGGATTTACATTCTGGAAAGAGGTCGGCATTAGGAGCTGGGCTTTGTTAGTTGTTACATAGAGAGGGTATGGACCTTGGGGACTTACCTCGCTATAGTTTTTAAGTATTTATGACTTTTTCGTATCAGCATGCTTGTTTTTTAGCTTTTGTTGGTTAGCCATGGGCACCCCTTCTTCTATTCAGATATGTATGACCTTCTTTGGATGAATGTTTTGTTGTTCAGTAGTAGTTACATGTGTTTTGGATGTTGTTGTATTTATTTCCGCTACTGTTGTTATATTTATTACTTCCACTAATTCTCTATATTGATTATGCTTCCTCTCTGCGAGTCTGGTTCAATTCTACTGAGTATTTTATTCTGCATCATCTTTATTTTTATACTTAGACTAGTACCATTATTATTATCCTTCGAGAGTTTATTGCCTTTCCACTATACTATTAGACCCCCGCTGCTAGTCGGCTGCCTTTGGCGTTCGGGGAGGTGTGCTTAAGGTAGTAACACCTGACCCATTTAGCACTGTTGGGGTGGTTGTTCGGGTCTAGTTCGTTACAAAGTGGTATCAGAGGAGATATTTATAGGGATTTAGTAGCATCGTCTTACTGGCTACTAATGAGATTGAGGCTTCTCTTTTATTTCTGCTAGTTTTACTATTTGGGATATGGTAGACTGGAGATCGGTTTTTACTGGTACAGGGTTACTAGCTTGTTCTTGGGTGCCTGTAGACCAAGGTACGAGGGATGGAACAAGTTGTCACAGGTGGGAATTTCTGTTTTGTTTTCCTCATATTAATGTTCATATGATTTTATCCATGGTGGCTCACTTGGTGTGTGATGGAATAGATTGAGATATGTAACCCTTTACCCGTTGCAGTAAGGGAGAATTGGACCTTCGCCTGGTATGGAGAGTCTTGTTTTCTTGGATTTTCATAGGAACATGTTAGGGTATTTCAATTACATAATTGCACAAATTCTTTGTGAAGTGATAATGCCATGTGAATAAAAATCAATTACCATGCTTTGTATGCTCTGAAATGTAAATTGGTGAAATTCCTGATATGAATGATTGTTTATTGCAGTGTGTTATGCCATGCTTTGTATATTTGTAGAATTGAATGTGGCAGGATATTTGGTTCTTGCTCTTATGAGAGCAGGTAGGTACTATCAGTTGAGGTGATTTTTATCACCAGGATTGGGCGACTCGGTCATCGTTTTGAGGCAACATTAGTTGTCAGGATAGGCATGGCCCATGGTACTTTTGATACTTGGCCCTAATAGGGGCGGGTAAGGAGGCCATGAGGCCGAGATGCTATGGGGCATGGGTTGCAGTGGGGGAGAGTAAGGGTAGTAGTTATGTACTACCTTCTACTGATTTTTTATCTACGTTGAATATATATTGATATATATATATATATAAGGGATGTGTGGTTATTTATGGTATTCAGCGGGTTCCTCCTACACGTCTTGATGGAGCATCAGGCATGTGAGGATACAGTTCCATAGGTGGAGGATCAGGATCATGATTTGGTATAGGCAGAGCATGAGTCACTGGTATAGGCTCAGGGATAGGATCATGTTCAAGATCCAGTATAGGTAGGACAACAGCCAGGTTTGGTAGCATTAGGGCCATGTATCGACCAGTAGCTCTAAGCTATCCTGGTACGTGTCTTGCAGGGAATTGACAGAGGCGCACAGGGTACAGATCCATCTATGGAATATCTAATATGGGAGTTCTAGTCGCAGCACTCACCACCTTTTCAGGGTGATGGTGGTTCGTAGGTGGCTAAGAACAGGATAGAGTTCATGCAGATGATCTTTGAGTAGCTCGAGACGCCTCCAGGGAGCAGGGTCAAGCTGGAAACATACATGCTGCGAGGACCAGCAAAGCACTAGTGGGATGTGAAGGTTTAGGATCATAGGCACGAGGGACTGGTATGGACAGACTTCGAGGACATGTTCTTTGAGAACTTTTACCCAGATACACTGAGAGCTAAGACAGCTCATGACTTCTTGAGTCTTCAGCAGGGAGACATTTCTGTTATGGACTATGCCACTACTTTCACTAATCTGTCTCACTTTTCACCTGGTATGGTTAGCAATGACCCATCAAGGTTGAGACACTTCGAGGATTGATTATGACACGCCATTCAGATACAGGTGAATATCTTCAGGATGAGTTCTTTCTTAGAGTCACTGAACCAGGGGCTCATAGTGGAAGGAAACCAGAGGGATAGGCCCCAGGTTGGATGGGTGACAGTTTCAGGTGGCGGTTCAGATAGTAGGAAGTGTGGACGGGATGAGTCTTAGTTGGGATGTCCGGCCATGGATTCAGCTAGACCACCTCACGGTAGTTATTCAATGCTTTTCTTTCAGTGCGGATAGTCAAGACCTGTTCGAACTCAATACGATAGGCCTCCAATGGAATGTCTGGCATATTGATAGGTTGGGTATCTGGAGAGTTTCTTTAGGCAGCCTTCTCATACAGCTGGCAGTCAAGGACCAGGATAGACAATGGCATCTAGATTTCGCTCAGGCTTGGTACCAGGAGAGGGTAGCCGAGGTTCAGCTGCACACAGTGGACGTGACATAGACCACGGGATCCAACTGAGAGGTTAGTGATTGTGACTAGAGCAGTACCGCAGGGAGGTCAGGCATCAGGTAGCTGTGTTTCTGGCCAGGTACATGCCATGGAGATACCAGAGACTGAGCAGGACGGTGAGATGACGAAGGTTATAGGTACACCATGGGTGTTGCCATGATTTCCTAGTTTTCTTTTGGCATGACCTGTAGAGCATGTCATTTTTGAGTGCACGAGTTGTACATGATTTATGTGGACATACTAGATGCTAGTTAGTGAGATTGGCACCATCTCAGGTGTGATATATATATATATATATATTTATATATATATCTGTGTGTGTGTGTGTGTCTGAGGTGCCATGGGCATCGAGGCATCGAGGATGTGGGTTACTTGAGGTGCCATGTAAATCGGGGTATCGAGGATGCAAGTTACATGAGGTTCCATGGGCATCGGGGTACTGATGATGTGGGATACTTGATATACTAGGTACCAAGTTCGTTTTGAGCATCCATGGGATGCAGGACATCGTGGAGGCAGACACCGATGCAGTGTGCGATACGTTTGGGTGTCGAAAATGACATGGGAGCTCTAATGAGAGGTAGGGGTTAAAATGCATCATGAGAGGACCTTGAGTCCAGAACACATATTTTTGAACCATTGCTTTTTCTAGGTTTATTCAGGTTGAGACTGAGTAAGGTGATTCCTATTGTGGTGAGGCCCTTGAGGAATTTAGCCAGAACCTTGTGACCGGAAAAGTCCAGGTCGCTTTGATCAGGGTTGTGTGATTGGTTCCATCCCCGGGTTTTGGTTGATAGCTCGGGGATGAGCTATGTTATGCTGTGGAGATTGTATGAACCCGTGTTTTTGGAATGAGTCAAAATCCTGAACCTGTTTGAATTTTGTCTCACATCTAAGAAAACTAGAGAAATTGGACAATTCTGGGTTAATTTTTTTCAGTTGAGGAGGTCATGCAGGTGCGCATGGTTGGAGCACGGTCTGAACAAACCATGCAGACAAACCTGGAGAAGTCTTTGGGTGAGACAATGGGCTCCACATGGGCAGCGCACGGTTTTCCAAACCGTGCGGGTTGGTCATGCGAAGTTCTAGGGTGAGGTAGTGGAAACCGCATGGTTTGCGCACGATTTTCCAAACCATGCAGGTTAACCATGCAGCCACTTAAAATTAGGGTTTTTAAGTTTTGTTCCACCCAGGAATTCCCATTCTCCTTTTTTTCTTCCTTCCACTCGGGACATACGCAGGGAGAGTCGACCAGACCTTCAAATCCCTCCCGGATCTTCATCTGAACTCCGTTTCGAGCACCGTTTGATCTGTTGGAACCCGCTTGGTATGGCCTTGATTCCTCTTGATCCGTTCTTCATGATTTATATTCTAGAAAGAGTTGTTGTGGTTTGAGATTTTATGTTTATTTTTTAGATCCACCATGTCTTAGACCGAAATTGGGGATGATATCGAAGGAGTAACATCATACTAGTATGAGGTAGGTGGTGTATATCTTATTTTGTGTTTTAGTGGTCATTTGGGTGGCGTGGCCTATGGCGCGTATTTTGGTATTTTGAGAGAGACCCTAAATTATCTACTATTTCATTTTAAATTTCATATTAGACCTAAGGGATACCTTGGTTATTCCCTTTGTCATGTCTTGATTGAGTAGGGCTGGGCGAGAGGTCATTGCTCTCATGGGGTATTTTGGTCAGGGTTTCCAAATTGATAACACATGAATTGTGTTGGTTTAAATTGTTAGGTTTAGTTATTTAAACCTTCATATGAATTGTTGGAGACCATATAAATTTCAGTGTTGGTATGGGACAACACTGTCTTAGTGAAATTCATCTATTTAGATGGTTTTTCCGGTTATGTGTTCTGTTTAAATGTGTTTTATATGTAATTGCTGAATTGCATCTACTAGACCCCTTGGGTGGTGTCGGGAATGACCCAGATATTGTGGAGTGACGCTTATCATAGTTTGGGATCGTCCCAGGTTACATTGGGTGCTTTTGACCACGGGATTGGGCATCATGGACATTGTCTTGAGGTAGTACAATTCTCGGGTTGGGAATGGCCCGAGTTACTTGGGTGGTTTTGACCACGGGATTGGGTGTCATGGATGTTGGCTTGAGACAGTATGACTGTCAGGTTGGGCATGGCCCAAGTTACTTGGGAGTTTTTGACTATGGGATTGGGTGGCATTGACGACGGCTTGAGGCAGTATGACTGTCAGGTTGGGCATGGCCCGACTTAATTGGATAGCAAGGCCATCAGACTTGAGCGGCATGGTCGCAGGGACATGAGGTGTCAAATGTGTGATATCTTAGGTACTATTTTGGTGATTACCGCTCAACTGGAACTTTTAGTACTGTTCACACATAGATACTTTGTGATTATGTGGTTTTGACCACACGTGTGGGTAGAGGCCCTCTTAGATGCGATTTAGGTACTTTGGTTGGCAGTGCATGACATAGGAATCCATGTGGGAGGTGAGTAGCCTCCAGGGGATAGCTTTGAGGCTATCGGGTTTGGGGCTGAGGCTCCCCATGATTTGAGGGTACGTATCATTGTACCTATGGTTACATATTTGAGGGTGGATATCGTCGTCCCTCCAGTTACTTTATTTGAAGGCATGTATCGCTGTCCCTCCGATTATTTAATTGAGGACATGAATCAATGTTCCTCCGGGTTACTTCTTGGTCCTACCTTTGGGATGTCAGTACTAGAGGCACAAGGAGTCAGGAGCCACAAGGTGTTGGGATAATTTTCATGGGCATGCCTTCAGGTTGTCTGTACTTGAGACATGTGGTGTCAGGATGCACATGGTGTCGGGACACATGACAGAGATTATGGCATTCACTGAACCAGGGGACACTCCATGGTGGCTGTTGATCACTAGTGGAGTTTTTTTTATTTGTGAATCATACTATTTATTTTTTCCCTTATAAAGGCATGCATTCTTAAACACTTATATTTGGTATGCACTGTTGTGTGGTATCCTATAAAGATTTGTCTCACACCCTGCACTGGCCCTTAAAGACGCGTGTAGACTTAATGGATTTACATGCTGGAAAGAGGTCAGCTTCAGGAGCTCGGTTGTGTTAGTTGTTGCATGGAGATGGTATGGACCTTGGGGACTTACCTAGATGGAGTGTTTCTGTTTTTATTACTATCATGAATTAGCATGCCTCTATTATATCTACTGTTGGTTATCCATGGGCACCCCTTTTTATATTCAGATATTTATGACCCACTTTGGATGCATGTGTTATTGTTCAGTAGTAGTACATGTGTTCAGAATGTGGTTGTATTTATTTCCACAGCTATTATTATATTTATTGCTTCCACTGTTTATATATATTTATTATACTTCCACTCTACAGGTCTGGTTCAAGTCTGATGAGTCTTCTATTCCACTACATCTTTACTGTTATACTAAGACCAGTACTGTTATTATTATCCTCTGAGAGGGTATATCCTCCCCATTATACCTATTTGACCCTCGCTGCTAGTCTGTAGCCTTTGGAATTTAGGGAGGTGCGCCTAAGGTAGTAACTCCCAACCCGTTTAGCACTGTTCAGGTGGTTGTTCGGGTCCGGGTCGTTACATGGTTAACTATATGTTATAGGGTTCTCGATATTAACTGAGACTAGAAATTGATGTGTTAGAAGTAAATATCAGAGAACTGAAACACGTAAGTAAGGTAAATTACTTAAAATATTTCAATATGTGATATCTTAATTTTAATTCACGAATAGTCATGATTATCACAAAAACAGATGGATTGTAACATATAATTTGACATATCCTTAGGGAATCCCTAGACATATCCTTATAAATATCTCATGGGATCTCAGTAAAGTTTTTTCATCCTAGTTTCCAAAGGTTGACTAAACCTTAACTCTGATACCAACTGTGGAGACCCAATCTTGACATACAAGGACATTAAATTTATTTTGTGGAATACATGATATATGACAAAAAATAGATGCCCAAATACCATATTATTTTAGTGTCTCTGGAAACTTGAAACATAATTTTCTAATCATAGTGAAGGATCTTCAACATCTCCAATAAATTTCATCAACATCTCCCATAAACATATTCCCATTTTTTTACTAACTAAAACCTTTCTTTATATCCTAGGGGAAAAAACATAAAAACAGTGATCTCAAATGATCAGTAAGGATTAAAATGGAGTACATAAAATAAACCATATATATTTGACTGTAAAAACATGAACATAAAGTTTAAGCTTCAAAATCATGAGTCATGAAATAAATCTTGGATGTATGTAATTCATGGATCATAATGGAACATTAACCATGATATAATATCATTGGCATAAAGCATGTAATTGTTGAAAAATACTTAGAACATAGCATGACTTCCATAGTAGTTAATGAATTGCTTACAATACCATCCATGGGATAAAGTCCATTACTGAATCGGGTTTACTTGTCTTTCCTGCAATGTATTATTGAACTGGATTTACTTGTACTTTTAGTCATTTATATGTCATGAGATATAAATATTTACCCAATAAAATGGAGGGAGATATAGGTTACAGTCATTTCATAATGAAATCATTTTTACATGTTCCACAAAAATAAAACAACATTCGTCATAGCATAACCCATGAATAAAATGGGTTTCATAAATATATATTATTTAGAACATAATACATATAAGATAAATGATCCTTATAATAAAAATAAGATCATAAAAAAATCAAATAAAACTAATAATAGGGACTGAAACCTAACAATATGTCATCTTAGATGGAAAATATTTTGATAAAACACTTGCACTGAATTCCTGATAAAAATATTATTTATTCTTCAAAAATATTTCCTTTTCTCAAAATATAGTGCAATTTTAAAAGTCAATTTTTTTTTCTAAAAATAAACTTCAAAGTATGTAGAGGAATATTCATGGAAATAAGACATTATGATGATATAAAAATCGTTTCATGATATATATGTTAAAAATATTCTTCTTGTACCTTTGCTGGAAAAGTCAAAAAATGTACCTCATATGGTAAACAAAAGAAAGATTTCTTCCGTATCACGTAGTAAAAATTAAAAAGGGTTAAAAAATGATAAAAAATATATATATATAATAATATTAAATATTATATGCACACATTTTTATCAAACATATACATTGATAATAAATAAATCCCCAGTAAATACTTATGTATAGTCAACTTCGGATAAAATGACATTGCAAAATTATCCCTTATATTATGTCTGATATGCATAATATGTATCTAAACCTCATATATAATGATATAAAAAAGGTTAATTATTTATTTAAAATTTCATAATAATTTTATTTTAACATTTATGACCATACTTTAATCTGTTTGGTATTAACATTTCATTTTTACTCGTTATTCGGGTATTCACAACTTTAGGATCTTTTGTATGTTTTGTCAAATTTGTTATTATTCTTTTTTAGGATATATTAATATCATTTACATAATTTTAATAGTATAATATATCATATTTATTCATTAAATGCATTTATATAATCGTGGTTTAATGAATATTATGTAGAATAAATCACATAACACCTTGGAGATGATAAATCGAACGTATGCACGAGCAACGATATTATTCCCATAATTGTTGAATGGAATTAAATTGGATGGTGTATAGTGTATAAGAATTAGAATAATGTCTTATTAATCATATATAGTTAGTATTTACTCAATTATATCCATCTAATTAAGGTCTTGGTGAAAAACAGATTACACCACGACATGGAGACGGTAAGTCGTACGCACGCACGCACGCACGATGATTTCATTTTTCATAGGATGGATAGAAGTTGAAATAGGGATGTTTCACATTTAAAATAACATATCATTATATGAGTGATACTGATAGTATTACTTTATAAAGAAACAACTAAATAAGTGCAAGTATAAGAAGAAACCATTTTGAAAGAATCTGTATAAGAGTTTACCTCTTCCTCCATGTTCCTCCATTAAATTTCCTCTTATGGTGATAGAATTGGTCTTTTGAGAATACAAGAACATCTATAATGTAACTAGAGAATTTTATAAGAGAAATTTTAAGGGGTTGGCTAATCTTGAAGTCTGAAAATGGAGTTAATTGGAGAGGGAGGAGGTGCCCTTTTATAAGAGTGGAGAGGGGCACTTTAGGAAACTCTCCAAATATTTATTTATTATAAATTAAATTTTGATTATAAATGGTCCAAAACTTATATATTTTCATTATATGATAATGTTTTTTTATTACTTATCATAAAATATATTTTAGACATGTTTTGAATAATTGTTTAGCCTTATCGTTTTGGTTTAAAACTAATTTTACCCTTTTTAATCTTACCATGATATCATGTTATTTAAAAATTGTGGGTTAATGTAACAATCATATCTTGTCAAATTCTAGAAAAAAAGTTATTTAAGATAGATCTGGAATTATATTAACCATTTTTACTAATCATATATTTTTAAGAACTTAATATAATTTAATAAACTATTTAATGTTTTAAGTTATGGATTATGTCAATTTTGGCCCCTATTTATACTTGAATTTTACAATTACATAACAACCTGATTACATCGATAAAAAGGCAACAAATAGTCCATAATATGTACATGTAATCCTAAATTTTCTTTTATAGATTTAAAATATTCAAATTTATTTTATTTTCATATTTTTAAATTCATTTATTTCAACATTTCATTAATGAGGTAATCACTACATCATAATTTTGTCAAAAATAAATATATTTATTTAGTTTCTAAAAATTATAAATAAAATACCATGATGTAGAAAATATTTTTATATTTATAATTTATATTTATAAACATATATATAATTTATATGAAACTATATTAAAATCGAATTAGTAACATATATATTTTTAGATTATAAATTTTAATAAATTAATTCTTATAAAATGTCATTTTAACATCCATGTGAATCCATGGGGTCGTAAAATAGACCCAAGGGTGACCTTGGTCAGAAATATTATATTAAATAGGATTAAGACATGTGTTAGGGTAGCTTAATGGTATTATAATACTATGTTTTCTCTTTTTTACCAGATTTACCCTCTAACCACAGAAAAATAATAATTACTGGACTTACAATTCATAATGTACAATAAATAAAAGGAACTTATGTACACAATTCTATCCTTATGATTCAAAATATTGATTCTATTTTTCCAAATTCAAACCACATAATTTTTAGTAATTAATTTAAAATTAATTCCATGTTTTGAAACCAAAAAGCAGGGTTTTAAAGAAATAATAACTATCAAAAGATTGGCATGTTTTTATATGCTATTTAAACGTGAAATTACATACCATGATAAAAATTTGATTAAATGATAAAACATAATCCAATTACACTTTAAAACCAACTAAATTTATAGTCTACGTATATAAATAAATTATATAAAAATGCAGTTTCGAATGATTATGCTGTGTTTTTCACTATTCATTAAGATTTTTATTTTGCTACAAAATTAAAAAAAAAATCAATAAAAGTAAACGGTTATGAATCTATTCCAAATAATAATTTTATTTTGTCTAATTTAACATATAAATATGTCAAAAATTAGATTTAAAATGGGTACTCCATTAAAATGTGGTAAAACTATATTTTAAAAAACTCTTCTTTTATCTGAAAAAATTGATTTTGTTTTCATATCATGTTTTCTAAAATATGTAAGATAAATGATAATGTTTTATAAAATTCAAAATTAGTTTAATACTATTAATAAAAGATAGTTTATATCCCATTAAATGATAATATTTTAATAATATATCATTGTTTACTGATACTTAGTATTGTGTATAATGGAAGCTATTGAGGAAGGTCGCTCTTGAATGTAACGGAAGACAAGTTAGTGTTTCATTTACTACAATCTTCTTTTGGTATTTTGTATAACATAATCCAAACTAATATCATTTATACACTGAAAAAAAAATCTATATGTAGTGTGGGGTGAAATTAATTATATCAAAACAATATGAAATTGTGTGTAACACAAGCCAAGAATAGTGTTGTGTATAAAGGAAGCTAATACAGTGTTGTGTATTGTGAAAGATAATCATGGTGTAGCATAAAAAAAAGACATAAAAGAAATTAAAATAATATATCTTATAAAATCTCTGTGTTACACTAGATATTCTCAAACAACTATCTTTTTAAAATCGTTAATCCCACATAGAACAATGTATGATGTCCTCTATGACATGATTATATTTTTATTCCCATATATATTTTTGTTAGAGGCCTTGTGATTTAAATAATATATGTACTATTGAGTTAACGCCTATCTAGGGTGTGGCTAAAAATCATTATCATTAAAGATTTATTGGTGGTAGGTGATCACCAAGTGGAGAGGACTAAGCCTCTTCTTAAGACTGAACCTCTAGTTTTTAACTGTTGTGTTTTTCAATTTATTATTTCTCTATTTTAACATATATTTAAGAAAACTAAATTTTACTTTTTCAGTTATTCTTGTATAGTAGCCATTATAATTTTACTTTATTTTATGAGTTTCAAAATTTTTATCAATATCACATATTTTTATGGTGGAGAATTAATCAATCTTCTGAGAAACTATTTGAACATCAAAACAATTATAATTTTACTACCTTGGTAAACTAGCTAGTTTTATTTTAAATTAGGTAAATATTTTAAATAAAATTTTTACAATAAATATTTATAGGAACTCAATTAACCCCACACCCCCTCGTGAGTTTCTTACTCAAACCAATATTTGGAATCAAAGTTTGTTTTCTGGTTGCTATTTTCAAAATTTTAATCTTTTAAATTCTTTTTTAATAGTGATTTTAGTTTTATTTTAATGATATTTAAATTTCGGTTAGTCCTAAATATCTAATTCATTAAAATCCTATTTCATTATCATGTATAATATATAGTATGTGGCCGATGCAAAAAATCCACTCTTTAATTGAAGAAATTATACAAAATGGAAAATTAAAATGAACATGCACTTAAAAAGTATGAGTTTGGGATTTGGGATTAAATTGTAGATGAATATAAGATTCTTGACACTGTATGAAATACTTGTGATGACCCATCAAATGGAGCTTATAATAATAATTTAAAATCCATGAATTCTTTTTACTATTCTTCAGGTGATGAATAGTTTAATAGATTTTTTTTCATTTAAAACAACCCATGAAATTTGGGATACATTATCTATTTCACTAGAATGAACTACTTGTGTTAAGGAAATGAGACTAAACACCTATTATATTAAATATGGTAAAATTAAAATGAATCTTGATTAGCCTTTTTCTAACATGTATCTCATATTTAATGAAATCTTGAATACTGTGATCTCTCTAGGAATGGATGTTACAGCCGAGTAAATAATGAGAATACTCAGATTATTACAAGATAGATGGAGAGGTACTTCTGTATCAATTAATGAATCTTGTGAAATCATAATGTTGATAGTAAAGGATCTGATATAAATTTTTATGATTTATGAGGAAGAACTAATAGTCAACAAAGATGAGGATGATGAACCCAAAAAAAATATTTTTCTTTCAAATCAACTTCCTTCGAGCATAATGAAAATTTTCAAGATGAATATGAAATTTTATGTGATGAAAAATCATCACCATAAAGTGATGTAAAGATGGCTCAAGTACCCATAAGGTTTAATAAATTTTATAGAAATAAGTAACTCTTTAGGAAGACCTACTAAAATGGTATGTATGATCGCAAGGTCCATTGGAAAAAGGATTGGAAGAAAGGTTATACTTCCAGTGAAATCTGTTATGATTGTTAGAGAAAGGTACATATAATGGCTGACTCTCCTAATCTGAAGTACAATATTAAGTATATTTATATGGAAATAAAGTATAAAAGGCCATGAAATAATCTTTTAGTTCCTATTAGGATAGCTCAACTAACACATAATCTTCTCATGATTTTAAGGCTAATAATGAAAATATGTGTTTTTTGACAAACACATCTAAGGGAACACTAAATTCTTCGGAACATAATTGTTATTATTCTAGAGATGAAAAAGATTATGAAAATATGAAAAATGAGAAAATTTTTGAATATTGAAAAATTACATAATACACTTTTAATGTATTTAATGATAAATACAAATCTTTAAAGAAACAACATGTTTTGACTATAATTGTTAAATATGAAGATTCATTATATGAAGAGAAAAATTATAAACTGTTTAAAGAGATTAATGAAAATAAATTGTCTAATTGACAATTTAAAATGGATATATAGTGGTATACCAATGGAAAAGATATTTTAGTTAAAATTATTGGTAAACAAGTAGCTCGAAATTATACTACTAGAATAGGATACCAGGCAAAAAAGTGGAATATGTCAAAAAGTCATATTGTATCAAAATCTATGAAATTCAGTTTTATTCCCAATTTTGAAACATATTCTTCAAGTTCCACCAATAAAACATCTTCTACTATTTCTTGTTTTTCTAATACAAATAATGTTTATTTTTCAAATACATTCATACGGCTTATTAGAAACCCCTAAAGAAAATTTGTGTTACCAAAGATCTTATTACTAATGCTACTGGACCCAAACAAATCTGCATATCAAAATATTTTCCTATCTAATATTTTTTTTAGGAAATGTGATTGAATCGATACTATAAAATCTTTTTGTACTTGGAAATTGGATGTTTATAACACATCATAGCATATTACTCATGCTTCAGGAACATGATAAATATTGATAGTGGGAATGTCACCTTTGGTGACAATGATAAAGAAAAAATCATTGGACATAGCCATATTCCTAATTCAAAATTAGTTCTGAAGTAATTTTTTTATGGATTAAAATAAAATCTACTTATAATCACATAGTTATGATATATCGGTTTTAATATTAAATTTCAAAATGATGCATGGAATTGTTTAACTCTAAAATAAGTTTTTATTTTATGCTCTTAGAAATGAAAATATTTATGTTGTTTTCATAGATTATTTAATTTCTCAAAATGTTTTCGGCTTGAGTGCTTTTCATAATGAATATTGGCATTAGGATAAGAGAATAATAAACTACATTATACAATCACTTGGATGGATGAATAGAAAAGGCTTAGTGAAGGATCAACCTAAACATGAGTTTCCAAATGAAAAACTCTATAATCCTAAAAAAAGGGTTAAAAAGAACAAAATTTATTTCAAACCAAAGATATAAGTTTCAACTTCTCATCCTCTGAATATAGTTCACATGTATTTTTTTATACCTTATAGAGTGTAATGTCTATGTTGAAATCACTTTTTCCATTTACTGGTTGATGAACACTCTATATATATTGGATATTCTTCTTGGCTCAAAAAAGTGAAGCTTGATCATATTTCACCAAGTATGATAGGACTATAAAAAATATTAGTGGTCTTAAAATTAAATCTCATAAAGTTACCATGTCTGTCAGTTTTAAAACCAAGAATTTGAATCCTTTTTCACAAAAAATGTCTATAGTCAAAACTTCTATGCTCCTAGGACACACCATAAAAATGGTGTTGTAGAATGAATAAATTTAACCCTACAAAGAAATTTCTAGATCAATTTTAGTGAGTACGACCTACCAAAATACTTTTTAGAATAATCTATCAATAAAATATGATATATATTCAATAGAGTCTTGATTTGACCTATCTTTAAAAAAACTCCTTGTAGAACAACAAAAAATCCAATGTTAACAATTTCAATGTTTTTTGTATCCAAATATATATTTTTAACACGAAGGGTAATCTGGAAAAATTTCCCTTAAGGGTGATGATGGAATTTTCCTAGGTTATTAAATTTCCAAAAAATCCTATAGAGTATTAAATAAGAGAATAAAATGTGTGGAAGGTTCTGTGCATGTCAAAGTTGATGAGATAGATCCACATGAGGTAGAAAAATCTCTAGAAGATCTTGAGGATGATATGTCAAACCTCGACATCAATACTAAATATTTTGACCATTATCTTAAGAAAACTATTAAAATTTCTTGTTTTTTAAATTCTCTAGATTCTAGACATATTAAACCCAAACCTGTCGAAGAACCTGATGTTATTAGCCCTTCATTTTCTAGACCAGTTAAAACTCTTAATAACCATCCTTTAAAATATATTTTATAGATTTAGAAAAAGGACGATATACTATATCTTCTCTAATAAATCATGTTTAACATCAAGCCTTATTTTCACTACTTGAACCTAATAAAATCAATGATACTATCAATTATTTATTTTGAGTGATGGTTTTAAAAGATGAGTTAAATCAATTTGAAAGAAAAAATTTCTTGAAACTTGTAGATAGAGCCTATGACACCTTGACTATATGCACTAAATGGTTGTTCAAGAATAAATTAGATGAACCTGGTAACATTGTTAGAAACAAATCTAGAGTGGTTACGTAAGGTTATAGTCAAGAAAAAGGAACTGACTATGTGGAAAAAATTACACAAGTATCGGGACTTGAGTCCATCAAAATCCTTCTTCTCTATGTAGCACATCTATATTTTAAAGATTATCAAATGTATGTCAATTGTTCATTCCAAAATGGGTATATAGTTGAGGATTTTTTTGTCAAATAAAACCCTAGTTATACAAACTCTAATTTTCTAAATAAGTTTTTTAATTTTTTTAAAAATATTTATTATATGGATTAATTAAATATCTAAGAGTTTGATATGATAGAATTAGCACCTTTCTTATTTATAACAGTTTTAGAAAATGTATATCCTATCCTACTCTCATTATAAAAAGAATTTCCCATGATGTTTTCATAGTACAAATTTATGTAGATGATATTATTTTATCATCCTCTAAAAATTATGTATGTGTTGATTTTTCAAAGTTAATGAAATGTGAATTTTAAATCAGATTATTGTGTGAACAAAAATTTATTCTTGGATTTAAAATGTTTCAAAATAAAGAAGTCATTTCTTTGAATCCATGTAAATATATTTAGTATATTTAAAAAATATTTCAATTTGAAAGCACTAAGAGTATTGACACTCCAATGTGTAACACTTGTATGTTGGACCTTGATGAAAATGGTAAAACTGTTGATCAACATAGGTATAGAGGAATGATTGGTTGTTTACTCTACATAACTCCTAGTATTCTATATATTATGTTTAGAGTGTTCATTCATGCACATTTTCAAGAGATCCCAAATGAATCCTATCATATTTCTATTAAAATTATTTTCAAATACCTCAAACATACTACCAACGAAGGACTATTCTATCATAGAGGATAAACTTTTGATATAGAGAGTTATTTAGATACTGATTTTTGTGGCTATAAGTTAGATAGAACAAGAACCTATGGAACCTGTCACTTTTTGGTAATGTCTCTAGTTTCATCTTGTAGTAAGAAAAAATATTCGGTTACATTATCTACTTCCTAAGATGAATACTCATCTTCTAGTAGTTGTTGTTCACAAATTTTGTGGAAGAAACACACATTAATAGACTATGGATATCAATTCATATATGTCTCTGTAAAATGTGATAGCAGAAATGATATTAATGTTTATAAGAATCCAATTTCACATTCGAGGAAAAATAATAATGATGTAATGCAACATGTTTCGAGAGACCACTATCCAAAAGGTTATATAACTTTAAAGTTCATTAGCACTGAAGATTAGCTTACTGAAATTTTCACAATGCCATTGATCACTGAAAGAATTAACTAACTAAAGAAAGAATTATGAATTTTAAATCTATAAAATTGTATTTTGTTATTCTTATTATAAATTTTAAGTGATGTTGTTATACCAACACTGGAAAAGTTAAATAGATGGTTCCATACCGAAAGTAACAGTATGAAGCTGACAATATCATGCATACACCAATGCTATGTCACACCGTCACAATTTTCATGCTGACACGGATAATTTGTTATGTTGATACCATGTATTGTTGACACTGATGCCTTGTCAAGAATACACCATTAGTGTTATAAAAAATTTATCATGCTGACACTGACAACTTACTATTTTTATCTATTTTATGTTTTTACCAAAATTATACTATTTTATTGATTTTGTTGAACATAGTTCATGATATCATAATATTGTGATTTCAAAAGCCCTAAATGATATAAATTTGTGTCGATTCACTCTACTCGTTTTCCCTTAAACTCACTTATCTATTCCTCTCTCTACCCCTAACCTTTCACTTTAAATCCATTAAACCAAATTTTAGGAATGGAATATGTGAAGAAAGCTATTAATGGTGGTGATTCTCATAAAATTATGAAATAAAAAGGTTAATCGAGAAAATCTTCAAGATCTGTGAATCCTACTATGAAGAACCATATAGTAACTCTAAAAAAAAAATTTCTTACAGAATACTTGGTGGAAAGAATGTCTTTTCTGCATAAGGTACTGCGAGATCAGTGATGTCTTGAGTGGTTCTTAGAAAATGAAAGAACCTTTAATGCAAAGCTACTTCCTGATTTTTATATGAATTTGGAGTTCTTGCTGGGAGGAAGTGATGTTTCATGGGTCTAGTCCATTGTGAAATGGAATAATATCTCTTTCTCATTAAGGAAATGGAATGAAAGTCCTAAATTCTCTCATGATGGTGTTTTTCATGATTATCAAGGTAGTTCTCTACCTAAGTGAGATATTTTATGCTTTGAGATATCTCTGAAGAAGCTTACTAATAGTAATGATCATAGGAAACCCATTGAAATAGAGTTAAGTATATAGTGTATAATATTGTATGAGTTTATTCCAGATCATATTTATCCGAGGAAAGGGGACTTTTCCTCTATGAAGTATCAATCTGTCGACGTTGTTTATCTACAACGAAAAGGGATTAAGGTAAATTTTCGTATAAGATAAACCAACTCCCTATTTTATCCATGGTTCATCTTAGTTGTGTTAGAAGAGAAAGGTTGTGTAAATGATGGAGAAGAATTTTTTTCCGAGTTTATTGGGTTCTGCCTTAATAAATCTATTTGTAAGAGGATGAAAATCAACTCGAATCAATAGAAGAGAGAATGGGTTAGAGATGAAGATAAGATTTTTGATAAGTTTAATCTGATCGAACATCCTACTAGTCCAAATAATATGGATGATATTGGTCTGGGACCAAAAATGGAATTTTTTTACTCTTCAAAAGAAGAAGAAAAGATCATACCACTCCAATTAGAGATAAAGGGTCACCTATCGATGATATGAGTGATCTAGACTCCATTGAACATCACAATGTTTTTTCTATTGGGCCTCATCGTCCTCCACATTCCTTACCCTATGATGAGCCAAATTTTGAGGCAACAGTTATAAGGAGGTAAAAGTCATAGTAAGTGTAGAATATGTAGGTAGATCTAGTGGATCTAAATAATAAGTACAAGAAGGAAGGGAAAATAATAAGAGTGGAAGTGGTAGTAAAGAGGAAGATGGTGAAGAATATGAGGATAGAAATTGAAATTAATACCATGTCTCTTGATATTATGAGGATGAAATAAATTAAAGTGAATATCACCATCATAATAATGTTCAAGGTGAAGATGTTGAAATGGATGATGTTTGGAATCCAGAACAATTAGAAAAAAATCTTTAAGTTTTTGTTAAAGTAAGAGAAAATGATTAAGTTCACGATAATGTGGAATCTCAATATATTCATGTAACATAGTTTGTATATGAAAGAATATACCTCATGGTGAATATGAGAAACCAGTTAGGATAGCTTAGATTGAGGTGGAGCCTCAAGAAAGTAGAGATCAATCTAGGGAAGAACGTCAAATTTGATGAGTAAGACTTTCCACCCTCACTCCTTAGGATGATGATGTGATTGTTTAATGGGAATGTAATCCAAGGTATGTAGCACATGGATTAGATTATAAAGAATCAAATGATGATGTTTTTTACCTATTGCAAGGGAATCAGTTTCTGTGACCCTTTTAAGTGGCATTGTCACTAAAACAGATTTTCAAAGGTTTAAAGAAGAAGTTTTCTCTTCTATATGTATATCTATTATATCTCATTGGGTGCATTATAGTCAAACTTATATAAGAGAAACACTAATATGATGGGTGAATTGCACTCTCTTAGATCATCAATAGAAAAAATGAAGTAGTTTGGGAAAGTGGTTTCAGTTCCATGTCACACAGTGGATATAAGTGAGGCTGATGTAGTAAATGTTTTGAAGAAAGTGATATAGGAGATTCAACCCAACTTAATTAGAATTCTTGATACAATTGTTTCAAGTACTGCTGTGTTGAGAAAATAAATTATAGGTCTTCATTCTGAAATAAATACATTGACCTTATAGTATAATGTTTGTGTAGAAATTGTTCCTAAAACAATATAGATTCATACATCTACTTCTAGTGATATTTCCTCTACATCTAGTCAGTCTTCTCATTCTTTAGATATTCAGGCATTTGGAAGTGTTGTTAAGGAATAGTTTTAAGCTCTCTTTCAGGCCTCTAGTTTGACCAACCTTGAAAAGATTCGTACAATAGTGATCATGTTCATTATATGGTAAGACTATATTCCAAGAGTGCTAATGTTTCAAATTATTATATCACAAATAGGGGGACTAGTATATCAAGAAGATCATTAGAAAACATCCTTCACCTTCCTGTTTATATATTTGATAGCGAACATGAATTTTCCTCCTATAGCATGATATTTTAAAGATAATGTTCAAAAGTTGAAGGGACTCTCCCCTCTTTTCGAAAAATTCAGAGAGAATAAATAATATTTTGAGAAATCAATGAAGTATGGTGGTGATGTCAATGAGGATTTCATTAAGCTGTTGAAGCCATTCCTTTTGGTACACAGTGAAGTGATTTCAGTGCTTGATTCTACACCTCTTGGACCTAGTGAATCTGTGCCTCCACCTCATGGTTTGTTTCTTAGGTTAGGAATCATACTCTCCCAGCAATCCATATATATATTCCACCTCCTATGTTGTCACAACACAAACCCAGCCTTGTACCTAATGTTCCAGAAGGGGTGATTCTACCTCCTCTGAGTATTTCTTCTAACCCTCTAGCTTCTCAACCCCCACCTACTAGACCCTCTATTTCTCCCTCTAAGAAAATAATGTAACCTATTAATCTTCAGCCTAGTGTAGATCTTTCTCTGATTGGGATGTTTAGTTGAATTTTTTAATTATTTCTTAAATATTTTTTACACATTTTACTTTATTGATTATTGTAATTTTTTGTTCTTGTCTTTCATCAACTACTCTTATATCTATTATTCTATGGTACATTTCTTCTTACCAGTTTCCTTACAATTTATACTCCAAATGGGGAGATTATTTTTATCTCTATTGGACTTTTTTTAATCCAAAAATGGGGAGAACAGTTTGGAATTCAGTATCATTATTTACATTACATTTGATATCACTCTTATATATTTTAATTTTATTTGATAACATTTATATTTATTTTATATCTGAACCTTATCTATATATTGTGAACAATCATGAGCCATGGTAAATTCTATGTAGAATGATTTCATTCTACATCCCATGAATGTACCAAAAAATTCCATGATTTGTGATCATCAAAAGGGGGTATTGTTGGCCAATATGAGACTACTGGAAACCCTCTATAGTATTAATAGTTTTAATAATCAGAAATCATGAAAATTCATATTAATCATATCTAAGAATTTAATTCAAGATTATTTAAGCTTCAATATGTGGAATTATGTTTATCTATTCTCACATATGAATTTTATACATTCTTTTAATATTTATGTAGTAAGATAGTACAAAAATATATTATATTTGTTTAACAAATTCACACCGACCGTAGAGATGAGATACCAATAGTTCAAATGAGTCACCGACAGATGACCTACTGATGCAAATGAACTATCAACATGTATTAACTACAAACGGTGTAAATAACCTACCAAGGCATATGGGCTACCGTTAGTGAAAATGAGCTACCGATGTAGATGAGCTACCGATGCAGATGACCTACCGTCAGTTCAAATGACATACCATTTCATGGTGTTTCTGATTCAAGGACTCGCCAATAATTAAAACGAGTCACCAATGCAATGAGTCATAGATGCATGAAAAAACCAATATAGTGACACACTAATGGAATCAGTCACTAACCGAAGGAGATACCGATAGAGGACTCACCAATAGACTATTTAAAATTTATTTTATTCGAAATTACTTCTAACAGCAATATTTGGAGGGTTTTAATGTGACTCATTAATTTAATCCTTTTTTACCGACATCTTAAATGATGTTATCAGATGTCTGAGGTAGATAGTCTACCTTTAAACATGTATATTTTTAGGATAATATAATATATATTCAAAATTAGAGCACATTAAAGAGTTAACACACAGAAAAATGCGTAGGAACGTATACACAACTAGATACAGGAAGACCCCCATGAGAAGCATACATAAAAGAAGAACACACTATGAATTATTCATTATATCTTACTATGAAGTAGATGAATGTTTTTCATCATAGTTCCACCATCTCTACAATATCCAACTAAAATGAAGGATATGAACATCTCACGTCCTCAAAGACAGCACACAGTGATCCTTGACACTCTGTTTTCAGTTTCTGTTTCCAAAAGAGGACTCGAACTTCAACTCTGATATTTCATAGAGTCCAAATCATAATTGGATAACGATTAGATCATTTCTAATCCCTTATTAATATATTATTCTATGTGTGAAATATATTATGAAACATTAGAGTAGTGTGTGTGAATGTACTAAAAACGCACAGTGTCACTTACACTAAACTGCAAGATACTAGATATCCTCAATCAACTGTCTTTTTACAATAGTATATCCAATATGGAATTTTGGAAGATTTCTTATGTGACATGATTGTATTTTTCTCCGTGTATAAATTTGGTATAGGTCTTGTGACTTGGAGAGTCTATGTTTTTTTCATTAATCCTGATCCAAGGTGTCAATCAAAATCTTTACCTTTATATATTTCTTGGTGTAACATGATCTCCTTGTGGAGTGGACTATTTCTATTCATGAGACTAAAACTATTGTTTTTATCTTCTATTTTTTTCAATTTAGTCATTCTTAATTTTAACATATGTTTCAGAAAACTAAATTTTACTTTGACAGTTAGTTATGAATAGAAGTTTTAACAATTTTCCTTATAAAAGTAGTTTCAAAAGTTGTATCAATATCACATATTATTATAAATGTTAATTAATATATCATCTAAGAAACTATTTGAACAACCAAGATATTATAAATTTACTACCTTGGTTAACTGGCCAGTTTTATTTTAACTTGGTGAAATCCTTTAAATAAAAATTTTAATAGAAATTTCTATACGAACTCAATTAACCCCTCCTATTGAGTGTCCTACTCTAACCAACAATGTTATTCATTCATATACATTTTTTGAATTTATTTTTATTTTTTTTTCTCAAAATAACATTATAATATTCATTATTGTCGTTACTGATTCATGTGATATGTTACACACCATTTTACATTTCCTCATAGTATTTTAATACATGGTGTTTAGAGTGTTAATATGTTTATATTGAATTCAAATAAACCCATCTATAAATTTATACATATTGTTCAAGATATCAGGATAAAAGAAATCATACCAACCTGGATAATACAATAGGCTCCTTGTCTACTACCATGATGATTGTTGATTATAATGGAAAACATCAGTAACATGACCAACAGTGGTAGAAAATTGTGAACAAGAGACAACACTATGAGGTATCCTAATTAAAACACTTTATCATTATGATTCTATGTGTTATCAATTAGGGATTACAAAATCATTACCCAGTTTCTTTAAGCCAGAAATGATGAGCATCATGGGATTTTTCTTGGTTGATCACACTTAATAATATCATAATAATTTCACTTCTAGTTAGTATTCACTTATTCATAATTATAAAATCAAAAGTCATTGTCTTCTTTTCCAAAATGATTTGTTTTGGATTGTTTTTGTGAAAAAGATGAGTTTATGGAAATTTTTGATGTACATGCCATGTAATTTATAAGTACATGCCATGTACTTGGTTACCGAGGGTAGCCGTGTGTTGGCTGTGTAACGGCCATACACATGGCCTTGTACAGTAACCTAAAGACTTCCTAATATAGAGCTCGTTAAGGGAAATTACACACCATGTACTTCTAATGTACATTCCATGTTCTTTCTTTTTCATTCATTAAACGTACTGGGTCGTGTTTGAGGGACAGAACCATCTACTACATGGTTTGGATCGACTGAGAGGGACCGTACGACCGCAATCTTTCCCTAATCCCCTTATCGAGCATCTTTTCTCTGAATCAACCGTCGTCGATTGCATTGGGATCGCCTCGGTATTCTCTTCCTTATTCTAGATCTTTGTTCCCTGATTCCTCCTCTTTCAAGAGTTATATTTTATTGAACATTTCAATTGTTTTTGGAGATCTACAGTGATCTTGGTCAATTCAAGGATTTAAGTTCATGTATAATGATCTCCCAACACTAAGGCATGTGTTTTGTGCCATTCCATTGATATTCATTGAGTTTTATGTGAAAAAGTGACCAATACCATTGAACAGAGTATTTCATGTTTTCATTTTTAGCCTTGATAATTGTTTTCTATGATTTTATACTAGAATAGAGGTTAATTTAATGCGAATAGGGTTAATTTGTATGCTTTGGAAGTGTTTTCCCATCCATGTTTGATTGTTTTGACTGTTTGTTCTAGCTTTGCCTGTTAGGATCTTGTTTGCTTTCCATGCCTAGTATTTTTAGGATGGAGTGATATTATCTAACATGATGATATTCTATAGACTAATTAGCCAAGTAGTTCTTGAGGTTTACACTGTACGATTTTCATTTTTATGCTCATTTGACTTACACAAGGTTGTGTGATCCTAGTGTAGTAGATCATAGGGAGAATGGACGTAAGGGCTTCTCCAGTGTGTCTGTAATTATTATCTCGTTATGAGACCATAGTGGGGATTAACTTTGAGTGCTCCCTCATAGGGTCTAAATTACGTTATGAGACCATCAGAGGAATTGTCGTTGAGTTCTACTTCAGAGCACCTGTAGTTACCGCTGAAATACAATAGGCGGAATTGACAGTGACTACTTCTTTAGAGAGTCTCTAATAACACTTGACTATAAAGTAAAATGACGGTGAGTTATTCCTTAGAGAGTCTCTAATCTCATTTGACTATAGGGGGAATTGAAAGTGGGTACTTCCTTAGAGAGTCTTTAATAACCCATGACTATATAGGGAAGTAACTATGAGTGCTTCCTCAGATATTCTATTCTAAAGCTAAGCCAGAGGGGTGAGACTACGTGTTCTTCACAGTTGGCTTCTTGTGTTTAATGGGTAAGACCATAGTAACTAGGTTGTGATTACTTCCTATGTGGTTACCTATTTGTTGTTATCTACAAACTTGATATGTTGTTTTTTTATTTCCTTGAAACTATTGGAATGTTTACTATTGAGTACCTCCTTATTTACTGCATCCTTTTTTCTTATTTCCTTCCATATATAATCACTGGCTGTTAGGCATAGATCTCTCAGTGGTTGCCTACCAGGATTTAGTCTCACACCTAGTTTGGGCCATTCTTTTGGCCCCAAACAGATTATATTGATGCAAGTATAGGTAAGGGAAAGCGCCCTTATACTTCCGGTATTTGACTGTGTTGGATCTGGAGAGCATGGGACCAATCATAGGCTTGCGATTCAATGGATATGATTAATGATTTTCTTTGTACCTTGTTTTAGTACTGAATTTAAGCATAGTTACTAGTTTTTCTACTTTCCTAGACATATGTATCATGCATCATTTATATATATGTGCTACAGTTGTTCTTCTATCAGTCTTCCCCTATTCCTATTGTTTGGTATGTTTACTGATTCCGATATTGTATATTTGTTTTACTTCCCCTATGTTACTCTACCAGTGAGGGCGTAGTTTCCCCACTCTCACACCCAAGGCCCTCACTTTTAGTCTGCAACTTCTGGTGTTCGGGGAAATGCCCTTGAGGCCATGTGACCAACTAGGTACGGGGCATCTCTTGGTGGATTCCAGAACCAGGATGTTATAAAGTTGTAGTTAAATGAAATATGAAACATTTGATTTATAAAAATAAAATTAATTTCATTTTCATTATTTCGGTAAAAGAATAATTTTATGATTAAATGGATGTTTTCTCCAAACTTTTTTTAAGTACATAACATCTCTCTATTTTAATTAATCAAAATAACCACAAGTAAGAAATGGTTTAAATGAAAATAATATATTATATAGCTAGATATATTAATTTTAATTCATAAAATTATGATTTTAGTTATATAATTAATGTACGATCATCTTATGCCTGAAAAATACATTTCATGGAAAACTATTTTTTTAACAAGTTATGTTAGTTTTATTTTTAATTAAATTTTTGAATATTATATGAATATAATTTCAAAAAATGGATTAAATATGTATTATAATAATAATTAATATTATATAAAGATTTCAAGACAATTGTTTTTCATAATTATTGTTAAACATAATAGAAATATACTGCCACGATTAATGATAAATCGACTTCACTAAGGGTTAAACTAAAGTGTAATGATAGTAACAAGTTAGGAAAATGATTCTTCATTTATGGTGGAGAAATTAGTAGGCCATATAATCCTTATAAACATTATTTATCAATTTTTTAAGAATTATCCTTGAGTTTGACATCACATTAATGAATAATGTTTTATACTTAAAAATATGACTCGTACTCACATAAAAAAAAATAAAACTACTCTGATTGCTTTTCCCAAAAACAATATCTCATCATATTAGGAAATACTTACCCATATCCCATTATTTTCTCCATCCCCATGTCCTTGAGGCCTTGGTCTATTCAAAAAACAAATATATGGATGTTTTATGTATCATCTTAAAGAGGTGGTCCGAAGAGGATTTATCATTCTAAACCGAGAATATTTTTTCATTTCCTCATCTACCACCATAAAATATTAATCATTCATGAAAGAATAATGAAATAAGTTTATAAAATATAATAATATGTTATTATGTTAATTTCATAACCTAAATTTTTCTCCACTTCCACCAAATGGGAAAAACCACCATTCTTGTATAGGTAGACTAACACCTCACGAACTGATGTAATTCCCTTTCCATAATCACATTTAATGGGTATTCCTAATGAAATATTTCATTCATATATATTATATTGGTGAAATATTAATCACATTTTAAAATTAATATATCATTCACCTTTTGACCTTACCATCCATTCAAAAATGATAACGACATTCTTCTCTACGGTGAATAACCGCCTCATGAAGCGATGGGATTCATTTATTCATTACGTCTTCACATGGATGGTAGATATAAATTTATTTAATGAAATAATATTACATTTATGATAGAATTATAATTATATAAATTTAAAATAAAACATTCCTTCTTTCCATCATGATCTTTCAAAAATGGAAACATTAGTCTTCCTTATGTATGGCATACCATATCCATGATTCAAGTGTAGTATTTTATATAAATATCATTAATTAATTTTTTATAATTTTGATTAATGAATAAAAATTATAATTATTTCATAATTTTTATTCTTTATATAATTAAATAATAATATCTTGGTCCTTAGTCATGTTTCCTAGGTGATTTTGAACATAAGAGTCATACATCATAAAAACATTCTTCATGACCCAAAAAGCATAATTAATTGAATATAACGTGATAATAAATAAAATATAGGGAATAATAATCTTGAAAAAAGTACTTCAAAATGTAGATAATTAAAATATGTTCATTACTCAGGGAGATAAATAAAACACATGAAGAATCGATCGCGTGGTAAGGGGTCCCTCTAAACTACCATTTCCTTTGGGTTATGACCATTTTCTCTCTCACTAACTTCATCTATATTTTTAATGATATAAAATAATTATAAATTAAGTATATATATCTCACATATATTCCTATCCTATTTTCCCTTCCTTATGAGGGGTAATAAAATCCACAATCTCATTTTGAAAATTCCTCCATTATGATATATTCATTTACTATGTTATATAGAAAGGATATGTTACCCACTATTTCCATGGTTAATTATAATGTTATGCCTTAGGGCCGATTTCCATAATGTAAAATACATATATTATGGACATTTTATGTTGGGTTAACCCAGATAGTACTCTAATACATGTGTAAAATATTTATTCTCGTGAGGAATTTCATATGGGATTAGGGAGTAAACCCTATCCATTATGGGAAATGTTCTACAATGTGATATTGTATTAGGATTTTTCATTGACTCATTTTTATGTCATTTTATATGTTTATTACATATTTCCTACATTATATAATCTTTCGATACAATATTTTTTAATTCATTATACAATATTATTAATCTGGATCATTTTCTTTTATGATTTCATGATGTACCTTTGACTCATATATTATGTTTCCTAATCATGTTTATTACATTATTATACTTTTTATACCACCCATTTATTTGAGATATTCCCCATGTTATCCTATGTATTGTTAGAATCTAAATTGGACTTTGTATCTCAATATAGATAATAAATTTTGGTTTCAATTTTTTAATTTCCATTGCATGTATTATGAACCTTTTATTCAAAATAAACTAAGACTCGTGGTATTTTGGTAGTAATTAATGTGTTTTTATATAAACAATCATCTTATAGTTTGTCTGAAAGGATTGGGTCACTGTATTTGGTATCATGGAAATGGATTAGTTAAAAAGTTTAATCTAGGATGAGAAAACATTAGTGTGAACCATATGGATCAGTCTATGAAGACTTATATTTATAATAAAATATCCTACAGTATTGGTGAAGTATGAAGAATGTGGTTTCCAAAAAATTGCATCCCTATGTAGATACTCTATGTGGATGTGTCTCTATTATAGTTGTACATATAGGTAATAACTCAAAAAAGGTAACATTGGGATGGATTCAATTTTTAACTGATATATAACAATGGGACTTTTTGATCAATGGGATGGATGGTCTTGAGGTGTATGCTTTGGAATGTAAAAAACTATCTATGAACCATTACGAAAGACATTAAAAAATTATCATGTTAAAAAAATAATATGAAACATTACTACATATTAGATATCTTAAAACATAGATACTCATAAGTCAGGATATACATATCAATTATAATTTATTCTTTATTTGTTTATAAGTTTCCATTTTTTAATACATTAATATCTTTTTTTAGTATAAGGTAATAAATATGAGAAACTATGTCGAAACCCACATCATATGAAATTGGATTATTTTCCAAATGATATACCTAACCTTATAGAATGAGAGGAATAAAAAATCATAGAATAATTGAATCAAGTAGATCATGTTGTAAATAATAACTTCAATCGTGCATAATTCCCTCCACATCTAATGAATGAAAAATTTGTAGTCATGTATTTTATGAGATAAATTCCTCCTACTTTTAGTCATCCTTCTGATCCCCTAATTCTAAAATATTGTATTAACTCAATTGAAAATATATTCTTTATCCTCCAATTATCCTAGAAAGAGGTATTTATGAAAAAAAATTTATAATATTGAGGGAGAAGTTGATTAGTGACAGAAACTGAACAAAAACTAAAATTATAAGGAGGTTATATATTCAATGGATTTGTAAAAATTCAATAATTTTTTTTTCAATAAATATGTTCCCCAAAATCACCATATAGAAATTTATAGGGACTTCCATGGTCAAATGAAAATGTAATATGAGTCTATTAGAGAATAAGAGAAAAACTTCACAAGCCTTGTATGGTATGACTCCATCTTTTTTCATCAACACTGAAAGTATGGAAGACCATTTCTTTAGTAGGCTACAAATAATAGTACGAAAATAATTAGTGATTTATTATCTTCAAATGATATGAATATATTTTCTACTGTACCCAAAAAATTGATATAATGATCAGTGATTATTTGTTATCTCATGCTACTAGAGACAAAAAATCTAAAATAGAGTTTTCTATTGATGAATCTATAGAAAAATACCATGGATAAATGAAAAACCAATATCCCACTACTAAAATGTGTGGGAAGAAACATCCTCAATAATATCTGATGGGAACTAGGAGATGCTTCAAATGTGGAAAAAAGGAAAATCAAGATAATTAGTGTCTAAGGAAATTAAATAAACCCACTAATGAAGAATAAGAAAATAATGGTCAAATCAACACTCGTCCAATAGTAAAATGATTAAAATGATAAGAAAATAAGCATTATATAGGTAACAAATACATGGGTTTGCATATACAATCAATGAATATAAATTCCAAGGCCTAAAGATCAAGGAAGATCATATTCTTTCAACACATCTTACATAGATCTTGATAATGATTTGGTTATGATTATGCTATTTATTCATTCAATAATAGGGAATGCACTGTCTGAATTGATTATGTGTTATTTCATTTCTTTAAAAAAAATTCAAACTATTCAATAACCACCTCAAAATATGGGGGATGAGCTATCTATGAGAATAGATAATAGAGGTATGGGTGCATCATATGTATATAACTCCTCCCTATTCATTTTTTTGGGAATATATATTCATTAAAATATCTTGTTACTTCTTTTAGTAAAGTTTTATTTCATATTGGGAATAAATTAATTATCCTCATATAATCCAACATCAATTGACATGAGTCGAAGATCACTCTTTATATATCGATACATACTCTGATTAAATACAAGTTTAGGATAAGGATGAGTATCCCCTAAAATTTCATGTTCATGAATGGATATTATTTCTTTATGAGTATACATATCTATCCCAAATTATTTAGACAATGAAGAGAATCATCCTTGAATACATACCAATTTTGTGGGATTATGCATATATATTTTCCAAAGAGTTATCTAGTCTAACTCATATTCGATAGGTTCAGTTCTCAATCAAACTTATACCTATATCTCTATCCATATCTAAAACTCAATATAGAATTGTCATTTTTGAGTTAGAAGTGATGATGAAGTAGTTATAATAGAATCCATAAAAAGTTTTTTATATGTCTTATTGGTTCTCCATGGGGTGTGTTGGTCCTCTTCATCAAGACGAAGTATGGTCAATGTGGATTTGAGTTGACTATCATGAACATAAATAAAATAATCAAGATAGTTTATACCCTCTTATAGATAGATTAATTGTTTAAACAACTATGTGGTACCTTGTATTTCACTAAGGTGTACACTTAACTGGGATATCACCCTGAAGAATGAAGATATTCCTGAATATACCATTTGAAAAATGTATATGATCTTCCAGTTCATAATGATTCCTTTTAGACTCACTAATGTTCTAGAAATATTTATGGACATTATGAATAGTGTGAATATTTATTAAATTTATTTATTTTAGTTTATATAAGTGATATTTTTATTTACACAAAAATAAATTAGGAGTTTTTGGAGAATTTGAATAATTTTGTAATGGTTTTGATAAACGAGAAGTTATATGGAATGTACAGTGAATGTGAGTTCGATATAAAAATATTTTCATTATTGGGGAATATTATCAATATAAAAAATAATATATGTAGCCTCTTTTAAGAAAAAAGTCAATTGAGTAGCATCCATGATTAGAATATGTTATGTAGATCCTTAGTTTACATCAACAGGCTTGGTATTACCAATGATTTCTAGGAAAATTAGCATTATTTTAAGAACCAATTTCTAAGATAAAACAAAATGGTGCAATTTATTTTAGATAAGTTCATATGATGAGATATTTAAATACTTTAAAATAGGTATATCACTACACAATTCTTCATACATCCCTCAAGTGGGGAACCTTTTGATGTATACAGTGATTCCATGAAGAAGGTATTTGTATTTTCACTAATGAAAAATGATAAATTGATAGCATACATCGTAAATAATTTGAATGTTCATGAGTAGAACTATCCCACATGTGATCTTTCATTTAGTGAAATTTTATTTTCTTTAAAAATCGAGAAACATTAACTCCATGGTGAGAAGTATGAAATATATAATAACCATAAGAGCCACAAATTTATATTAACACGGAAGGATATTAATATGCACTAGTGAGGTTTGTTAGAAATGATATAGGATTATGATTACTCAATCAATTTCCATTCTTGGAATTACAATAATTTTAATTATTCCCTAATTAGAAAGGATACTACATCCATATTACATGTAAAATCGGAAAATGATCCAATCTTCATAGACATGTAAAGAATGATCATGGGAATCTTGATGGAAAGAATATCATCATTATTTTCTCAAATGATTTCTCAACCATCCCATCTGGGTAAGACAATGGATTCTTAAAGACATGTTGTAAAAATTTAGAAGTAGGAAGATATAATAAATTATAAATACATTAATATGATGATTTATGAAGAATTAGTTGAAAGAATTGGGTTATGAATATGTATATCATAAAATCCAGAGATAATTAAATAGGTTTTCATTGTTGTACATTGATCAACCATTATCATAAACATAGGAGAATGAAAATGTATTCATATATATAATAGGAATATTGGTGGAAAAATATTAATAATTATGTCCAAGAACATACATCCAAGTGTATGGTATGTCAAAAAATGAAGGAAGAAAGAAAATAGTCTAGGGGATGATGAAACCATTACCTATACCAATATGGATATGGGATAGCATCAGTATAGAATCTATCACCGATCTTCTAAATACATTAATGGAACACAATTACATATAGATTGTAGTGATTATATTAAAAAGACTTCTCACATCATTGTAATTTTAGAGAATATATCACTCAATCAACTTGAAAGGATACATATCGGGGAAATTTTTAGGGTTCATGGAAAACACAAATCAATTATATATAACTGAGATATGTGAATTACAACCATTTTGGACGATACATAATCATTCTATAAATATGGAGTTGAATTAAAATAAAATGTATCAAACCTAAAATAATGGGTAATCATAGTAGATTATTCATTAATTGGAGGAAATGTTGATAAAATACATGATAGACTTTGAAAAGGGATAATATCAACGTTTTCCTCTGCTCGAGTTCTCATACAATAATATTTTCCACTCAATCAACAAAATGGATCCTTTTGATTTTGATTATGGGTGTAGATATTTAACACCTACATGTTGGGATGAAGTTGGCGAATATCAGAATTTGGGACATGAAATGGTTGAGTAGATGGTAAAAAAATTCAAGACCATTTAAAACACATCATGAATGCTCATATTTGACAGAATGGTTATGTTAACAATCATTGATAATACCCATATATTGAGTTTTGGGATAGTTTTTTCCTGTTAGTATCTCTACTGAAGAGATTCACAAGATTTGGAAAGAAGTGAAAGCCACGAACTAGGTAAATTATCCACTTTTATACTATTTATTTTTTCAGAGTTATGTCTTATCGAAAAGCACTTCCACTGATCCATTCTCATGTATATGACATATTCTATATGTAAATATTGAGAAATTATATACTAGATCCCTAAAATGTTCTAAAATGATAGGTGGTATCATTGGAAAATTATCTCTTGTATGAGGAGTATCTTATGAAGATCCTGGACTATAGATATATTATTCAATGCAATAAGACCACTCCATAGACCAATGTTTTTTGGTCGAACCATAACCATTAAGAGGAATACAAGGAACCACATGAATCCATAAAGTAGAATTTCCCTCAAATATTATCACCCATATAAGTAGTAAAAAATATTTATATGGACACTCATTAAGGGGGAAGAATTTAACAACTTGAGTATTTAAAAATGGAAAATATTTATAATAACATATAAGACACACAACACTGAGCCTAAACAAACATTGAATAGTTATAAAATATAAAACCTAATTTTTAAATTTAGTGGTATAAATATTAGTAACTACATTCTGAAATATATATTAATATTCTAATTTATATAAATTTATTGATAAATTATCTTAAAATATGAAATGAATTTTTAATAAAGTTGTTTTATTCTTAAAAAATAAGTTTCTTTCAAAAAATAATTTTTATAATTTTATGTGATAAAATATGATAAATAATTTTTAGAAATTATTGAAATTTTATTTAATGAAATTAAAATAATTTGATCATCATCATATAAAAATTATCTTAGTGTAAATGTTTACATTTTGTTGTAATATTTTATTTCTTAATGAATAGTGAAAATTATTGATTTTTCAAATACTACAATTTTATTTCATTAATCCATTAAATTTAAAAGTAATTTTATATTTTTTGATTTTTTATTAATGTTAAAAAATTTACCGTTTTATTTTTAATAACCTAATTAATTTCAGTTACACATTAATTATCATAATTATGTAAAACAGATTGTTTTTATTCTTAAAAACATTATTGTCTGTAAACTGTTTTTAAGTGAATAATGTCTAACCATTTTAATTAATTAACCTATCATCTAGTAAGGAATCATTTAAATTAAATTTATGGATTATATATATAATTATATAAATTTAAACTCGTATAATTATGATTATTATATATTGTTATTGTAAGATCATGTTATGCATGAAAACTTTTTTTCCATGAAAAACATTTCTTGACATCTTTTGAGGGTTTATTTATAAATTAAATTTTGAATATAATATAAATTTAATTTTATAAAATGTATTCCTCATGTTTTATTAAAATAATGAATTTTATATATTATTTTCAACTTAATTTTTTTCATAATAAATAGTAAAAACTATTAACAAATATTTTCCACAATTATTATCAAAGACAATATAATGGGGGTCAAAATAAGGATTTAAATAGAATAAATGTTTAAAAATTATTTTTTTTAAATTTTGGAGGTTTTTATCAACCATGTCACCAATATAATCTGTTTTTATCAAATTTGTAGGCACATTAGATGATACTGACATCCTATTATTGAATAGTTTTTTGTATTTAGAAAAATATCACTCCATGTAACCTATAAAAGGGAACCACCTTTCATATTAATTAAAAATTTAAAAATACGTTTTTTAATCCAATATTAGACCATATCCATTCCCCATTTCCCTCCCCACATACTATAGGACTTGGTTTGGTCATAAATACAATCTATCTACCGTTTAGTTATAATCATAAATATGCATCCAATGAAGATGCATCATTATTAAAGGAGTATATTTTATTTTTTTATTATCACCATAAATAAAATTTTTATAAATAATGATTAAAAAAATACCACTAAATAACATATTATAAAATTTTATTATATTAATTTCATAACATAAATTTTTCTCCAGTTTTATCAAATTTCAAGCAAAACCATTATTCTTATGTATGGAGGACTACCACCTCACAAACTAATGTAATTCATTTTTCATTATCACCTATCATGGATATTAATGATAACGGGTTTAATTGTATTATATTGTATTCTTGGCATATTAATCATTATTTAAAAGTGATATGTCATAAACTATATTAAATTGCCATCCATTGAAAAATAATAACATTGTTTATTTGTATGTCGGACTACCGCCTCACGAAGTGATGTTATTATTTTATTATTACCAATCACATAGATTTTATATTAATGTTAATTTAAATAAAATATATTATAATTATGATATCATGGTAATTTTGTAAATATAAAATAATACTTTACTTCATTTTTTCCTGATCATTTAGAAAAGTAAATGTTACTCATACGTAAGGCCAACCTATTGTCTCCATGATTGTAACATTGTTTCTATTTCCTAACCATCCATCATGATTATTTTTAAAATTATAATTTATGTATAAAAAATATAAATATTTTAAGATTATTATTCTTTATATGATGGAAATTTTATCTCCTTGACCTTAGTAAACTTTCAAATGTGATTTTGGATATATGAGCTGAACATCATCAAAACGTACAACTTTAGCTGAAATGATTAAGTAATTGAATATATCATGATATTAAATAATATAAAATGATTAATATAATTGAATATTTTTATTAATCAACTATATAATTAATAAAAATTTATTAGTCAGTATGATAATGAATATATGTGATGAATCGAGCTTGAGATAAGGGATCTCTCTAAAAGACCATTTTCTTTGGGAAATGAACTCTCTCTATCTAACTTAGTTTATATTTCTATTTAATATTATGGAATTGTTATAAATTATTTATAAATTTCTCTCACATATATAAAATTATTTTTCTTTCTTCCTTTTATGGTTTAATACCTTCCTAATTCACATTTCTCAAATGCCTTTATTATGAAATTTCTATTGATTATAGTATGAGGAACTACTATGCATGCAATCTTGAATTGAAATATCATTCTTCTGTTATGCCATATGATTTATTTACATTACTTGGAACACATAAATTTTGAATATGTTATAATGGGTGGTCCTAGTTCGATATCTAATTCATTTCAGATATCTTTAGTCTCATTAGGTGTCATGTATAGGTATGGGGATAAACATAATCCATTATTGAACTTTTTCCACCATGTTATATTGTCTAGGAAGTTATCCTTGAATCATGTTTATGTGCTGTTAATTTTTTTTCAAATTTCCTATGGTACCATGATCTTATTATATAATATTTTATGTTATTCATCCATGAGATTAATCATGGTCCTTCTCATTCATGCTATCATTTTCTACCTCTGAATCACATGTTATGTCTCCATATCATGTTTTTTCCCTTACTGGAATTTTTAGCTAACCCATTTCATTGATGTATTCACTTGGTTATCCAACAAATTTAAGAATCTCAAGTGGACTTAGGATAAATTTATTGATAATAATATGAGGATTTCATGTGTCATATTTATTTCAATGTATTATGAACATAGTTTTACAATGAAAGAAAGCCTCCTGATCTAAAAGTATTAATTAAGGGAAATTTATGTTAATAAATATCTAAAAGTATTTGTAAATGGAATGGGTAACTATAATATTAGTATTATATAGATTATGAATTTAAAATATAAATTCAAAATATTAGGTTTATTCAAAAATAACTACGAATCAATAACTTTTATAAACACTGTACATTCATTTAATTTAAATTTTATTTGATGTTAATTGCATTGAAATATAATATATATATATATGAAAATTTTATATTTTATTACTCATCTACAATCAATACCTACACTCCTATGAAAAATATATGACAATTTTAAATTCAAACTTCTCAAATCATAATTTACAGTAATGATATCATAATATGATAGATTCACAAGGTTGTAAATTCATGTTCAAAACCAACATTCATTTTTCCCACTCATGAAATTAAATTTTTTGGAATTTAAAAAATATTAATATATCTATGTAAAAAAATAATAAATGAAAAATATAATGGACATTAAAATCTTGGAATATATTTTTGACACACTGATGATTTTGGTTTTATTTGTTTTGTGGATTTGGGGAAGAAGATATTTTGTAGGAACTAATTTGTTAATGATATAGATTTTTATTTTTAACTCTTTTTGTAGTCTTCTATAGTGAAATAGTTGGGTGTGCTAACAATGGGGTACTACCTTTGTGGTGATACTTCTAGTGTTCTACTTTCGGTTGTTCTAGAAATGAGGTTCTACCATTAGTATTCTAAGATCAGGGGATACCGTTTGGTGCTTCTATAGAGATTATACAAAAAGTTTCTACTATTGAGGTGATACTACCATTTTGCTACCATTGGGGTGTTACTGGTGTGGTGTTATAAATAGGGTGCTACTGTTGGGGTGTTACTGATGAGACACTACAACAAAGTTCAACTGCGAGTTTTCAACCATCAGGTGCAACCATGGATGGAATATCTTCATATGGTACCATTGGAGATTTGACCACCTGATAAAAATAGAGCATCGATTAGTCTAATTTAATTTATGACTACCATTAATTTCAAATTTCATATCCTAAAATAATGATTTATTCTAAGGATTAATTTTTATGATATATATTACCATTATTTATGAAATTTTTTATTTCGAATGAAGTTAAAATGATGAAATAAGTAAGTAGGAACCATAAAAAATGTTCAGATGCACTAAAAATGGATTCAAATAATAAAGGTAAGATTTATAAATTTTTTCAAACATGAGGATGAAAAATATTTTCTTGACATTTCTATGAAGTTCACCTTCATAAGAGGTGTTAAAACAAGTTGATTGGAATATAAAAAGAAAAAATCATAGAAATATTTATTCTATATTTTAATGTAGGTTTCACTGTATTACATGGTTTAATAATGGCGCGATTTCTCCATAAAATATATATTTTTCATGGAAAGAGTGTAGTTTTTTATTAAAATAATAAATGATATTATTGAAGTAGGTGTGAGCCCATAAATGTATCAACCATGTATTATAAAATATTAATGGATATAAGGATGAGGAAATATAGTATTTAAATAAGAGTAAAGATATTGTTCTAATTTACAAATAAAATGATATAGTTACAAGTAGTTTTCGAATATTTTTCTATTTTAATATTTTGTAATGAAAATATCTAATTTTTTGAGAGTTTTGATTAAAATGTATTTTCATGGAATAACAAATATTTGAAGCAATATGAAAAAGAAATGTGTAACTATCATGGATCATTAAATTATTATAATTTTTTAGATATGTAAGTGTATGTTTGAATATGTTGAAGAATTGTTCTTACTAATGAGGTAGTGATTTCATACATTTTTTAGAATAAAATTTGAAGTCCGGACATTTATATATATGGAGATAAAATGAATAATATGATATTTCCACACTATTTGACTACTCATTTTAAGTAGTGGTCCTTATAAATCACACTTTCTCTCTCTATGTGTTCTTCTATTTTGTTTAACATCAAAATTAACTCAAACTAGTGGTTAATTGTTTTTAATGAAACAAATATTGAAATTTAATCCATGATTCCCTCTAGTGATTATATGGTGACATATTACCATAATTGGAGTCAATGATAAGTTCCCTTTGGTGGTTCTGGAAAAATAATTCCTTAAATTTATTGATATTTTTTATTATTCTTCATGTATAATTTAAATTAAGTGAATATCGTGGATGTTATTATTTTTTGGGATGAATTTTATATAAGGAAGTATAGTATGTTCCCTTATCTCTTATCTATCAAATATAATTTTTTCTAAATAATAAATTATGGCTTTGTTCCACAAGGTGAAAGAGATTTCATTATAGTAGTATATAAGTTGAATCAAAACCTGATGTTTATAATAAGAATATTATTATACATTTTCTATTATAATCTATTTTTCTAAAATTAAATTTTCTAAAATAATAAAATAATATTTTGGATAAACATCATAATATATATGAAGATAATACGAAATTTAAGTGGTATTAATTATAGTTCTATGGAATAATGTAGTAAAATATCCAAATGAATGATGAAGATACTATTGAATGTTTCTTCTCACAGGTAAAAATGATTTTTAGTAAAATCATAGAATGTGTGATAGTTTGGAAGAGTATAATATTATTGAAAAAATTCTTTGTATTTTACCAGATAAAGTTGATACTAAAAACTCAACTTTGGAAAAACAATGATCCTCATTATATTCCTCCTGATGGTCATTGGGAATGTGGAATTATGATGTTATTAATAAAAGTTAAATGGAATAAAATGAAATTAATTTTAATGGTTCTAAATATAAAAATTAAAGAGAATTATATATGGGGATGATGATGATAACCCCTTAAAGTTAGACTCTCAGGAGGGTGTAAAATACTATAAAATAGTGTAACTAATTTCAATAAATATCATTAAGGGAAAAGAATTTTTAAAGGAAAGGTACAAATTAAATTATATAATTTTGGAGATATTGGACATTATATAAATAACATTTTTTAAACGTAAGGAAAATGAACCTAGTGAATGAGAAGATTAATGTTTCAAAATAACATAAATGAAGATTTTATTTATTAATAATTCTTTCCTAAAATAAATAATAAGAATTTCTACATAAATACAATGATGTATATCAATTCAAAATATGAAAAAAAATAAAAACTGGTAATGAATAATAATAGATTGATAATGAAACTAATGTTATTGATATTATTCATGTTACTAAAGGTAATATTGAAGACATAACTAGTGATGAAGGTAGAATATCTAGATATAAATATGAGGAAACATAATTGGATTTATGATTAATATATAATTGTGATAATGACATTGAATATTTTCAAAAGATGGAAAGGAAAAAAAGAATATGAAGAATGATTATCAAACAACTAACAGTATGCATAAAACCCACGAAGAATAATTATATAAACTATTGCAAGAGGTTAATAATTTTTCAAAATAACTTGATATTTAGAAGGACTTTGGTATCATGATGATTGAAGAGATTATAGGATTATAAAATAAATGAGATATTATTCCACTAAAACATTTCAAAGTATAGGAATAAATAAATAATTCAATAATTACATTTCAAAATTTTTTTTAATAAGTTATAGAATGTTAAAAAAATTGTGAGAACGTTAATAAAAATATTTTTATCATGATTAAATTTATACTAAAAATGTATGTATGAGGTTTTATATGGAGTATTAAGTCCAATGAACCATGCTAGTGGTTTAATATGTTGAGTTAAAAAAATATAGAAATTATGGGATTGTTAAAATTGAAAAAAAAACATGCACTTAGGGTAACTCTTGACATTTAAAAAAGAATTATTATGAATATAAATATTTAAGGAGTTTAACAAAACCATGGTACAAAAATTGATTCCCATAATTCTTATCAATGTTAAATAGAAATTAAGACATATTGTTCTATATAGAGTGGATTTTTCAATGGTAGATATTCCTTTATAGGTATTGTTGGTATTGTGGAGGCTTTGAGCTTACACAATGGATGTATTTGTTTAAATAAAATTGACATCATTATTCTAGAATAATTCAGTGAAAACAATTAGTGGGATTCATGCCACACTAAGAGTATAAAGGAATAGAAAATATATAAATTCTGTTTTGAAGATAAAATACAGATTTCAATTGTTAGAAGAAGTGTCTGAATGATGTGATCATCCTGATCATCTTAAAAAATAATATATCATCATTATTATGGTCCAACAAGAAGCGAGTACTTAGTAAAACGTTAAATAAAAATAAATTGTTGAATAATTTTCTCTTATATCCTTTATGGTGTAATATCCAAAGATATTTGACATTGGGTGGTCTCTACATTTGACAAGAACATGAAGTATTTGTAAAATATTTTCAAATGAAAAGAATTATGGTTGAGATTGGTAAATTATGTGTCTCTCAAGATGAAAGGGGTTATTTCTAATGATATTAGAAAATAAAAAATTATATCGATGAAAACGCTTTATATTAATGGGATGAAACAAAACTTGTTAATCATTTCACAAATTCATGATTATGGGAATGAAAGAAAATTTAAATATATAGTATTTGGATAAAAATTTTGAAAATGGAATGCTTTTCCAATAAATTTAGAAAATAAATGGAAATTTATTTCAAATGGAAGATTCTCATAATTCATGATATTTTTTAAATAAAGTTTAAAATTAAATCTTTAAAGACCCGTAAATTTCAGAGAAATTATTTTCTTAAATTATTTTGGATTTTATGAGTACGCAGTTTTTGGAGGCACATGATTCTGAGGCCCGGTGTGCCTGGAATAAATTTCCAAAGTATAGCTCGGGTACATTTAGTGAATGAACTAGCGGGTTTTTCTAAAATTAGAACCATTGCTCGGAATCGAAATTTGAGGGCACCGATGAAACCCCAATGCCGGTATTTGGTTAAGAACACTTCTTCTAGAGCTGCGTTTTCATGAGAAGAGTTGTTAAAAAATGAGGATTAAGTGTAAAGTGAAATATAATCGTGTTACAATTTTATTTCACTTCTAAGTGGTTTAATCCCATGTGTGGGAGTTGGGGTGGGACCCACTTGATCCTAAACTCCTATTGATATGATATTAGTGTGGTGGGGCCCCCATGAGCCCCACCCCTTCAAATTCCCCTTAAACTCCTTTTAAACCTCCTTTGTTGTTTTTAATGATGTGGATCCTCCTCTTCCACATTATTAATGTTCCCAAATTAACACACCATTAATTTTGACAAATCAAGATTAATTAAGTGAATTCAACTTTTTTAAATTTGAAAAGCTTGGCATGTGTTAATAAAATAATTAAGGCCTTATTTTGTTTGGGGTTGTTTTGTTGTGTGAGGATATTTGGAGAGAATTCTCTATTTCTTGGAGAACTCCATCATCTTCTTTGAAGAACGTCATGACCGCGACGAAGAACACCGTCACCGCAAGGCGTGATCGACGTGTTGTTCTTCTCCTCTCTACAGCCGGAGTAAGACTTCATTCCCTCCTTGGACGAACGATGACGCTGTCAAATACGACATTGACTTTTTTCATCATTGTTGAGGTAGGGGTTGATTCATCGTTCAAGTATTATTTTGACGTTCTTCGTTTTTTTATTGGACGCTTGATATCAATATAGCGGGAGGAGGTCAGACTGCACAAACATGGGTGACCCTCCTCCCCTTTTTTGTTGATCTTCATTGTGGTTTGGAATGGAGGTGACGCGGTGTCGTTGCACCACGCGGGAACGAGAGAACCGCGGCTGGAGCGGGCCGTGGCGAAGGAACACCCGGTGAAGCCGAGGGAGGCCGCGGCCAAGAGCGGGCCGCGACGGAGGGGCGCGGCGCTGTCGCGCGGCACCAGAGCACCAAGAGGGCTGCGGCCTGGTCGGGCCACATCCCTTTGGCTGCGGCGGTTCAGCAAGGGGGCAGTCGGACTCCGCCGGCCTCCGATGAATCAAAAGGCAGGATCTGCGGGGGTCCCGCGGTAGCTCACTGGCCGGCCAACACGGTCGGCTGTTACCATGAAGACTGGGGGTTCAAAAACCACGGTGGTCAGCTAGGGCGGACCCTAGAGGGGTCCTCCGTTTCGGAAATTAGGGGGGCGGTGCTTCCCCCCCATTCCGTGTCCGCCCATGCTGGATCGGACGCCCGCACATGGTCGGACCGCCCGCGCCGGGCTGGACCGCCCCCGGCGGGATGGACCCCCCGCGCGGGGCCGGACCCTCACGACGGGCCCAGTCACTCCGGCTGGACCGTGCCCCGCCGGATGGACTGGGCCATTCCCAACTGGGCTGCACCCGGACCAGGGTCGGGTCGGCCCAGTTTGGGCAAACCCGGGGGGTATTGGGCCGGGTCGGACCAGGCCCAAACCCCTGTTTACAGACAGATCCGTTCTAACGCTCATAACTTTTAATACGGACCTCCGATCGACGCACCGTTAGTTACGTTGTGATCCTTGGATAGAGAAGGTATTTTTGGTATATTACACTAAAGGTTTCGGAAACTTTGGGTGTGGAAGGGTTGGTTCGAACATGAAACCAACCGGGCCCTCGAAGCAAAAATGCTTATCACTTGAGCTCTGGAAGTCCGATTGATGTTTCGTCGACTTTTTTGGATTACTCTTAGTGAGACAGTTCTTTTGGCTTACTCCGCTCGATGTTTGGACATAGTTGGAGAATGTTTGGGTTGTTTTAGCTTAAAAATCAACCGGTCCCCTTGGACGAAAAAAAGCAATAACTCTCAGACCGGGCGTCCAATTGACGCGTCGGCTGTCGCGATGAGTTTTTATTGACAAGACGGAACTTTTTAACACATCAACTCTTAAATTAGTGATTTTTGATGTATCGAACCCTTGGCTCATGGAACGGACCCTCCGAGAATCGAGCATGCTGTGTGCGGGAACCCTAGACCTGGCTGCGACTGCGAAGAAGATGACAACTTCCGTAAAAAGATCCTCAGTGGGTTCTACGTGCATGACTACCTTACTAGGATCCTTTGTGGGTTCGACAAGGACAACTACTTAACTGGGATCCTCTGTGGGTTCGACGAAGATGATTAACGTACTGGGATCCTCTGTGGGTTCGACGATGATGTCTACTGTGATGGGATCCTCTGTGGTTTTGACGACGATGACTTATGTGTTGGGATCCTTCATGGGTTCGATGACTATGACTTCAATACTAGGATCCTCCGTCGGTTCAGTAGAGACGAAATCTGTACTTAAAACCTATGTGGGTTCAGTGGAGTAGTTGATTCAGAGGATACATCATTCATCTCCACCTCTCTTTGGGAATAGTATACCGGTGTGAGCTATGTCTTGACTTTCAATCATTATCTTCGATATGATCGACTTGCATTCCTGTGTGGATTTGGACGTACTTTCCTATGTGGATTGAGTTATAATTTCCTGTGTGAACTGGGTTGTACATGAGCTCGTGAGTTAGAGCAGAACTGGAATTGATGACTTAGGTATATGTATGGGCATATACCTCAGTATTGTTGGTTAATACTTGTATTCGTATCTTTCCTTTATGGTTTATCCTTTGTGGAATTTGGGAGACTTTCGATAGTCTCGTGGTCCCTACTGAGTTTCGTATA